>JARQOC010000001.1:370415743-370452333 GCA_033576535.1 Allobates femoralis | reverse complement strand
ACTGCCAAATGGAGATCTGCGGCCACTGTGTAGAAGTTTCAACCTCTACCGACCGGCTGCACAGTTAGTAAATGCAGCAGGCCACAAAGAACATGGCGGCGCTCACCACTCGCTGCCGCAGCTACTCCCCCGCAGCTCCAGGGCCCGACAGTGATTGATAGGAGAGGGGGGCCCATGCAAATCACGGAGGTGCGTGGCCCGGAGGAGTCTGCTCCCTGTTCCAAATGTCCGCACCCCCTGGAGTCATGGCCGACCCCCTGCCCCTCATCCAATGGCCATGCCCCCTGCAGTGAGGCCCGAGGCCCTTGACTACAGGCAGAGGTGTCACCCCCTGGTAGCGACCCTGGCTCTTCTTATCAGTGACATCACTACCTTTCAGACTCCCCTAATCTCTATGCTTAAACTATAAATCACTTTTACAATACAAGATTATAGAGCCTCATTCTAACACTCCATAGGTTTTCATTGTAAGGCCAGGGTTCCACTTGCATATGGCACTGGATGCGTGAGCATCAGATGCCATATGTTAATGACCCTCTGCTCCTACTCTGCTGCGAGTGTAAGCAAAGAGTCATTATACTGTGATTAAATCATAGGATCGGATCACAGTTGAAGAGAAGATTACGAGATTAATATCTCCACCTCCTCCATTCCCAGCCTCAGCGTATATCGCATATATTGTGTATATCAGGTGACATCTCACTGCAGCACAATGTTTTACGCACAACCATAGACTTGTATGGGTGCATATAATCTGAGACTCGTAGCCAAATGCAGCATGCTGCGATTTTTTTCTTGGCTCGATTATAGCTGAGGAAAAATAGCAGACGGACACTTCCTCATTGTTTTACAAAGGTGTGAGTGCAATCCGATGTAGTAATCGTCTTTGATAATGCAAGATAACTCAGGCTCTGTCACACGTGTCAATGTCGCTAGCGACATCACCGATAAGTGACGCATCAGCGATGTCGCTAGCGATATCGCAAGTGCGTCGTGCTGTGTGATAGCGCGATGCAACTGCGATTTAACGCTGGTCGCAGGTTGACAGGTTTACGAGGATGAACATAAACCTGTCAATCTGCAACCAGCAATTAGGCTGGATCGCGCCGTCTGACAACGCAATAGCGCAATAGGCAATAGCCTATACCGCAGTATTGCTGCGGATCGCTCGCTGGGTTGATCCAGCAACATCCTGCCGTGTGACACCAAGGCTGCGATATCGGAAGCGAGCGCGCACCCGCACATCGCTTCCAACATCGCAGCCTTGGTTGACACGTGTGACGGGGCCTCAAGGCTGCGATGACGGAAGCAAGCGCGCACCCGAACATCGCTTCCGACATCGCTGCCTTGGTTGACACGTGTGACAGGGCCTTAAGACCTTAAAGGGAACCTGTCACCTGGATCTAAGCCCCTACACTATCACTACCTGTCCCTGCACCTTCCTAGCTGCTCCCTATCTATCCCTCTCTGAGCTAAATCCGCCCTATAAAACTGCAGAAAAATAACTTATAACTTACAGAAGTCCCTGAGGCTGGGGACTGAGAAGGCGGCGCCAGGCTCCATTCTGCCCCTCCTCCATGCAGCAGCACACACCCCGCTGGGCGGCGTTATTCTTTCTTCATTGCCGCCTCCTCCATTTGGAATCTCCTGCCTGCTTTACACCTATCATGTTGTGGTGATGCGACCTCGATGTGTCCCCTGACTGAGACACAGCATATGGGAGATTGTATCTTCTGCTCAGTAGCAGCACACACAGGGTGAGCTGCTACTGGAGCTAAGTGCTGATTGAAATCACTGACGCCCAGGTGTGCGGGTGAATAGGAGATGATATGTGCTGCCCTGGGCTGTGGGGAGGGGGTGGAGTGTGTCAGGACAGCAGCAGGAGCTGCTGGGATTGTATGAGGTTCTACTCGGCTGTGCCCCGGTGTAACAGGCCAGACTAACCCCCCGACCAGAATATACTCGGGGTTAAAGTGGCCTAGGCCAGATTATACCCCTCCGTATACCACAGCAGCTGTAGATCAGGGCTCCAAGCAACACATGGGGGCCCGAGGCAGCACAAAGTGGCCCCAGGCAGCAGAAAGTGGCCCTACGCAACATACAGGGGCCCCAGGCAGTGCTAGGGCCCCAGGCAGTGCTAGGGCCCCAGGCAGTGCTAGGGGCCCCAGGCAGTGCTAGGGGCCCCAGGCAGCACAAAGTGGCCCCAGGCAACATACAGGGGCCCCAGGCAACATACAGGGGCCCCAGGCTACACACAGGGTCCCAGGCTACATACAGGGGCCCCATGCAGCATACAAGGGCCCCAGGCAGTATAAAGGGGTCCCAGGCAGCGCATGGGGGCCAGAGGCAGCACACAGGGGCCCCAGGCAGCACAAAGTGGCCCGGGTGGCCCACTGCCTGGGGCCCCTGTATATTGCCTGTGGTCACTTTGTGCTGCCTGGGGCCCCTGGTACTGCCTGGGGCCCCTGTATGTTGCCTGGGGCCACTTTGTGCTGCCTGGGGCCACTTTGTGCTGCCTGGGGCCCTGTGCACTGCTTGGAGCCCTGATCTACAGCTGCTGTGGTATACGGAGGGGTATAATCTGGCCTAGGCCACTTTAACCCCGAGTATATTCTGGTCGGGGGGGTTAGTCTGGCCTGTTACACCGGGACACAGCCGAGTAGAACCTCATACAATCCCAGCAGCTCTTGCTGCTGTCCTGACACACTCCACCCCCTCCCCACAGCCCAGGGCAGCACATATCATCTCCTATTCACCCGCACACCTGGGGGTCAGTGATTTCAATCAGCACTTAGCTCCAGTAGCAGCTCACCCTGTGTGTGCTGCTACTGAGCAGAAGATACAATCTCCCATATGCTGTGTCTCAGTCAGGGGACACATTGAGGTCGCATCACCACAAACATGATAGGTGTAAAGCAGGCAGGAGATTCCAAATGGAGGAGGCGGCGATGAAGAAAGAATAACGCCGCCCAGCGGGGTGTGTGCTGCTGCATTGAGGAGGGGCAGAATGGAGCCTGGTGCCGCCTTCTCAGTCCCCAGCCTCAGGGACTTCTGTAAGTTATAAGTTATTTTTCTGCAGTTTTATAGGGCGGATTTAGCTCAGAGAGGGATAGATAGGGAGCAGCTAGGAAGGTGCAGGGACTGGTAGTGATAGTGTAGGGGCTTAGATCCAGGTGACAGGTTCCCTTTAAAGTTACTTCAGGATTACATAGAGCACAGTGTGATCCAGAGAGTCTGCTGAGTGGAGATGTCACTGAGAAGAAATGCAGAACGGCACTGTATAAGGCAGTGCTAGGTGATTATGTTAATACACTTACACTATATTACATGGACATATACACAGATTTAATGAAAAAAAAATAATGGGAATACTTTAAATGTTTCACCACATTTGGGACACAGATTTTAGGTGTACTCTAAAAAGTTATAATAATTTAAATTTTCAGGTCATTCTCATTCCAGTAGTTTTTTGGTTTATGTTCTGTCTTTCTGTCTAGATACAGTGTGTTTCAATTAGTTAAAACTGAACGTTGATGCAACATATATATGGTGATGTTATGGATTTATGTCATTTATGGCAGTGGAAAAGTTGGTATTTTATAGAATCCAGATATCATACATTCCTATTCAATTCAATTATGTGTATTATGTAGCAGAATTGATTTTGTTCTTTGCTACATCTTATTATAATCACAACAATGTTTTCCTATAGACTGCAAGGAAGATTAGTGAGTATTATTATGAGTATTATTTATTTATGTAGCACCATTAATTCCATGATGCTGTGCATGAGAGGGGTTACAAACAAAATTCTAAGTATCGTTTACAGTAAACAAATTAACAATGACAGACTGGTACAGAGGGGAGAGAACCCTGCCCTTACGGGCCTACATTCTACAGGATATTGGGGAGGAGACAGTAGGTTAGGGGTGCAGCAGCTCCGGTGGCGGTGGGGCAGCAGCTGGGTCATTGCAGGCTGTAAGCTTTCCTGAAGAGATGGGTTTGAAAGTTCCGTCTGAAGGATCCGAGGGTCGTGGATAATCGGACGTGTTGGGGCGCAGCATTCCAGAGGATGGAGGATATTCGTGAGAAATCTTGGAGGCGGTTGTGTGAAGAACGGATAAGTGTGGAGGAGAGGAGAAGGTCTTCGGAGGATCGAAGATTACGTGAGGGAAGACAGTGAGAGATTAGTTCAGAGATATAGGGAGGAGACAGGTTATGGACGGCTTTGTAGGTCAGTGTTAGTAGGTTGAACTGGATTCGTTGGGGAATTGGGAGCCAGTGGAGGGAGTAGTGAGGAGATAGTATTAGTATTAGTTAAGCAGCAGAGTTGAGGACAGACTGGAGGGGTGCAAGACTGTTAGCAGGGAGGCCACAGAGGAAGATGTTGCAGTAGTCAAGGTGGGAGATGATGAAAGCATGTACAAAAATTTTAATAGATTGAGTTCTGAGGAAAGGACGGATTCTGGAAATATTCTTGAGCTGGAGGCAACAGGAGGTGGCAGTAGTTTGGATGTGTGGTTTGAAGGACAGGGTAGAGTCAAGAGTTAATCTGAGGCAGTGAATTTGAGGTGTGGGAGAGAGCATGATGCCATTTATCATAATTGATAGCTCAGGTGGTAAAGATGAAAGATAGGATGGAGGAAAGATGATGAGTTCAGTTTTGTCTGCGTTGAATTTTATTAAGCGAGAGGAGAAGAAGGAGGATATGGCTGACAGACACTCCGGGATTCTGGACAGCAGAGAGGTGACTTCTTGGTCAGAGAGTTAGATCTGAGTGTTGTCAGTGTACAGGTGATACTGGAAGCCATATGACTTTATGAGTCATCCTAGGCCAAGGGTATAGATGGAGAAAAGTAGGAGTCCCAGAACAGAACCTTATGGCATTCCAACAGAGAGAGGGCGGGATGGAGAGGTGGTGTGGGAGTGGGAAATGCTAAATGTGCGGTTGGAAAGGTATGAGGCAATCCAGGACAGGGGAACTTCTTTGATGCCAAGGGAAGATATAATCTGTAGTAGGAGAGATTGTCAACTGTGTCAAAGCCAGAGGATAGGTCTAGAAGGAGGAGGATGGAGAATTGTCTGTTAGCTTTGGCTGTGTGTAACATTAAAGTAGAGAATGACTGGCACACCTATATGTGAAGGTGCTAGCAGAAAAGGCTGTGTGTAAGTCATTAGTAATTATGATTATGGCAGTTTCGGTGGAGTGGTGGGGCCGTATGCCAGATTTTAGGTTGTCAAGGAGACAGTTAGATGAAAGGTGGGAGGAAAGTTGAGCATGGACAAGTTGCTCAAGGAATTTGGAAGCAAATGGAAGCAGCGATATGGGGGTGTAGCTTGTCATAGCAATCGGGTCAAGGTACAGTACAATTTCAATGTACTGCCATAATGAACAAAATAGTTAACGTGTAACCACCATTTCCATTTTTACTTATTAATAATGTAGAGCAAGTGATTACAATAAACTTTCAGATATACCTCATAAGTGAAATCTGAAAGAAAACCTTTCAAAAACCTTCCAGAATATGTCCCAACTAGGCCGTTTCTAAACCTGACATATGCAGGTCAGAAAAATCTGTCTTCAGCTCCACACACTGAATACGGCTCTATAAAGGGGGGGAGCACAGCATTCACACTACAGCTGATCAGAGTTTCAGGTTACCTCAGGCAGGGACAGTGCTGAGCTCAGGCTATCAGCACACAACTTCTGTGATCTCTCTGCATTCACATTGGCTCTGCTTCGTGTTATGAGCTGATTGCATGAAGCAGAGCAATGTGAATGGAGGAGTCTCTCAGGAGCTGTGTGCTAACATCCTGAGCTCAGCTCTGTTCCTGCTTTAGGTGACCTAAGTCTCTGATCAGCTTTATTGTGAACTAGAAATAGGCCCAATGCTATTGCATCGGGAGGGCAGTCTCTGTGCCTGTGTCCCCTTGTGCGCTCTCTCCTCTCTGTGCTGTCTCTTCCCCTGTGCACTCTGTCTTACTTGTGCCTTTCTCTCCGTTCTGTGTGCCCTCAGCCCCTGTGTGCGCTGTCTCTCCCTGTGTGCGCTGTCTCTCCCTATGACTCTGCCTCCTCCTGTGCCCTGCCTCCTCTGTGCCTTCTACCTCCCGTGTGCCTGCCTCCCATCACTGAACCACCATGCAATGCTCACCACTGAGCTACCATACAGTGCTAACCACTGAGCCACCATACAGTGCTAACCACTGAGTCACCATACAGTGCTAATCACTCAGCCACCATACAGTGCTAATCACTGACCCCCCACACAGTGCTAACCACTGAGCTGCCGTATACAATGCTAACCAATGAGCCACTATACACTGCTAACCACTGAGCCACAGTATACAGTGCTAACCACTGAGCCACAGTATACAGTGCTAACCACTGAACCACTATATACTGTGCTAACCACTGAGTCACCATATGCAATGATAACCACTCAGCCACCATATACTGTGCTAACCACTGAGCCACCAAAGAGTGCTAATCACTGACCCACCATACAGTGCTAACCACTGAATCACCATACAGTGTTAACCATTGAACCATCATATACAGTGTTAAACACTGAGTCACAATATATACAGTGCTAACCACTGAGCCACCACACAGTGCTAACCACTGAGCCACCATACAGTGCTAACCACTGAGCCATCATACAGTGCTAACCACTGAGCCACCATATACAGTGCTAACCACTGAGCCACCATATAGTGCTAACCACTGAGCCCCCATACAGTGCTAACCTCTGCATCACCATACAGTGCTAACCACTGAGCCACCATACAAGTGCAAACCACTGAGCCCCCATACAGTGCTAACCTCTGCATCACCATACAGTGCTAACCACTGAGCCACCATACAAGTGCTAACCACTGAGACACCACATACAGTGCTAACCACTGAGCCACCATACAGTGCTAACCACTGAGCCACCATATAGTGCTAACCACTGAGCCACCATACAGTGCTAACCACTGAGCCACCATACAGTGCTAACCACTGAGCCCCATACAGTGCTAACCTCTGCATCACCATACAGTGCTAACCACTGAGCCACCATACAGTGCTAACCACTGAGACACCACATACATTGCTAACCACTGAGCCACCATACAGTGCTAACCACTGAGCCACCATATAGTGCTAACCACTGAGCCACCATACAGTGCTAATCACTGAGCCACTATATACAGTGCTAACCACTGAGCCATCATACAGTGATAACCACTGAGCTACACTACAGTGCTAACCACTGGGCCACCATACAGTGCTAACCACTGAGCCGCTATATACAGTGATAACCACTGAGCCACCATACAGTGCTAACCACTGAGCCACTGTATACATTGCTAACCACTGAGCCACCATATACAGTGCTAAACCACTGAGCCACCATACAGTGCTAACCACTGAGCCACCATACAGTGCTAACCACTGAGCCACCATATACAGTGCTAACCACTGATCCACTGTGTACACTGCTAACTACTTAGCCACCATATAGTGCTGACCACTGAGCCACCATATACAGCGCTAACCACTGAGCCACCATATAGTGCTGACCACTGAGCCACTATATACAGCGCTAACCACTGAGCCACCATACAGTGCTAACCACTGAGCCACCATACAGTGCTAACCACTGAGCCACCATATACAGTGCTAACTACTGAGCCATCATATACAGTGCTAACGACTGAGGCACCATACAGTGCTAACCACTGAGCCACCATATACAATGCTAACCACTGAGCCACTGTATACAGTGCTAACCACTGAGCCACCATATAGTGCTAACCACTGAGCCACTGTATACATTGCTAACCACTGAGCCACCATATACAGTGCTAACCACTGAGCCACCATACAGTGCTAACCACTGAGCTACCATACAGTGCTAACCACTGAGCCACCATACAGTGCTAACCACTGAGCCACCATATACAGTCCTAATCACTGAGCCACTGTGTACACTGCTAACTACTTAGCCACCATATAGTGCTGACCACTGAGCCACCATATACAGCGCTAACCATCGAGCCACCATACAGTGCTAACCACTGAGCGACCGTACAGTGCTAACCACTGAGCCACCATATAGTGCTGACCACTGAGCCACTATATACAGCGCTAACCACTGAGCCACCATATAGTGCTAACCACTGAGCCACTATACAGTGCTAACCACTGAGCCACCATGCAGTGCTAAACACTGAGTCATCATACAGTGCTAACTACTGAGCCACCATACAGTGCTAACCACTGAGCCACCATACAGTGATAACCACTGAGCCACCGTATACAGTGCTAACCACTGAGCCACCATACAGTTCTAACCACTGAGCCACCATACAGTGCTAACCTCTGCATCACCATACAGTGCTAACCACTGAGCCACCATACAAGTGCTAACCACTGAGACACCACATACAGTGCTAACCACTGAGCCAACATATAGTGCTAACCACTGAGCCTCCATATAGTGCTAACCACTGAGCCACCATACAGTGCTAACCACTGAGCCACCATACAGTGCTAACCACTGAGCCCCATACAGTGCTAACCTCTGCATCACCATACAGTGCTAACCACTGAGCCACCATATAGTGCTAACCACTGAGCCACCATACAGTGCTAACCACTGAGCCACTATATACAGTGCTAACCACTGAGCCATCATACAGTGATAACCAGTGAGCCACACTACAGTGCTAACCACTGGGCCATCATACAGTGCTAACCACTGAGCCGCTATATACAGTGATAACCACTGAGCCACCATACAGTGCTAACCACTCAGCCACTATATACAGTGCTAACCACTGAGCCACCATATAGTGCTAACCACTGAGCCACCATACAGTGCTAACCACTGAGCCACTATATACAGTGCTAACCACTGAGCCATCATACAGTGATAACCAGTGAGCCACACTACAGTGCTAACCACTGGGCCATCATACAGTGCTAACCACTGAGCCGCTATATACAGTGATAACCACTGAGCCACCATACAGTGCTAACCACTCAGCCACTATATACAGTGCTAACCACTGAGCCACCATACAATGCTAACCACTGAACCAGGTTTAAATCTCCCGCCAATACCGCGCCGCCTTGCTTATTGGCCACCGCTGACCGTGCGGCGACCAATCAGCAAGGCGCCTCAAGTCTTGGTGAGAGATTTGAAACTCGCTCCGCTCATTGGCTGAGCGGAGAGGGATTCAAATCTCTCGCCAAGGCACCAGGCGTGATTCAAATCACGCGCCAAGAGCGCTGATTGGTTGCCGCGGTGGCAGTGACCAATCAGTGCTCTCGGCGCGTGACCCCGGATTTGATGGGGGATTTGAATCCTGGCCGTCATATATGCATACCTGCAACTTGGGTGTTCCAATATGGCAGTCGAGGCACTTCCGCCCAGTGCCGCCGGGAGATGAGCGCTGTGCATGATGCTCATCCCCCAGCGGCTTCGGCGGTGTGCTTCGAGGCATGGAAGGTGACAGGCAGCTCTCCCGACGGTAGCGGTGGCGCCCGTTGTCACATTCTCCCGGAGCCTTTGTTGCTATCCCACAATGGCATCGCGGTGCATTGTGGGATATTGACATAAACCCCGGAAGTCCGTGACAACCATTATTGGTGATTATATATTAGATGCTGTGTAGACCCCGCCCCTTTTCCCCTTATATGGCCATAGTCATGTGTGGAGCTGAAGATAGATTTTCCTGACAACAGAATATGTCAGGTTTAGGGTGGAGGCACACTGTCGTGCGTCAAACACGGAGCGTGATTGATGCACGACAGTGATGCGAGTGCAGTGCTAGTTTGGTGCGAGTGTAGTGCTAGTTTGGTGCGAGTGTAGTGCTAGTGTGGTCCGAGTGTGGTGCGTGTGGTGAGTTTGCCTGGCTGTATGTAAGTGTATGTGGTGCGAGTGTGAGGTGTCAGTGCGTGTATGTTGTTTTTTTTCTCTGTTGTCCATGGTCTTGATGGACCACGGAACAGCATTCCTGCTATCCCCATACAGTTACAATAATGTTTAATTGCTGTGATAGCAGCAGTGAAGCAGTATTGTATGTATAATTTATTATTTATTGCAAAGTTACACTTATCAGCTTGATTTTACATGTTTTTACGATGTCGGTTGTTTAGGACTTCATTCAGCACTGTGCTACCGAGGGGGTTTTAAGCCGGTGATTAAGGGGTTAATCAGACGCTGGTGTCATGACACCATCTGTATGGGGACTGCGGGGGCCAGTGATTTTTACAGCACACGGCTGCGATTTTCGCACCGTGTGCTGTGTGGGTGCGAGTTTGACTCGCATCCATATACTTTTAATGGCCCCTCGCGCGAGGCAATCGCGGTGCAATCGCAGCATGCTGCGATTACACTCGGATTGCTCTCGCAAAGCGAGTTTAATGCCAGAAACTCGCATTAATGTGACCTGTATCATTGAAAGATACAGGTCCGAGTTTAATGCGAGTTTTTCTCGCATTAAACTTGTGCGAGCTCAACGCCAGTGTGCCTCCACCCTTAAAGACATCCTAGTGGAGACATCTTCTGGGAGGTTTTTGAAGGGTTTTATTTCAGATATTACATATGAAGTATATTTGAAAGTTTATTATAATCACTTGCTCTACAATATTATTAAAAAAAAAATTAAATAGTCGTTACACTTTAATGGGGTGTTCCTTTATGACTTGTAAGTTAAATCATATATATAGGACAGGTTGATAGAATGTCTTTACATTCCCTTTGTTCCTGTTTGCTCCATAAAGAAACACATTATATTTTTTTTATTCCCTAAACCTATGTAAATGTTAGTTAGTTAGTGTAGGATAAGGCAGTGGTGTAACTAGGTGTGATGGCGCCCGGGGCACAGATCCATTTTGGCGATGGGGGGAGATCGCCGCCCCTGCAGACTTGATTGAGGACCGGGGGGGGGGGGCTTTCCTCGGTCAGTCACCCCTGCTGCCCCCCCTCCTCCTCCCCCGACTCCTCGGTTACTCACCCCTGCTGTCTCCCGTCCCGTCCAGGCCGTCTCTCCTCCGTCCTCCGATCACACACTGGCGGCGCCGCCTCCAGTGATGCAGTTTCCGGGGTCTCCTGCGGTCACCCCGCACCAAGTCTCCCAGGGCCCCCGACTGGCGCGGAAGCGGAAGTGCCGCCGGTGCCCCCCGCTAAAGTGGCGCCCGGTGCAAAAGGTCCGGCTGCACCCCCCTGGATACGCCCCTGGGATAAGGCTAGCTTCACACCACAGCAAGATCCGATCCGGGGCTGTCAGAGATGAACCTGACAGCCCCGGACCGGATCAGCACACGGAACCGGAGGGCAAATATGCCCTCTGGTCCGGTGTGCAGCCGGACGCAGCTGCAGCTGATGATGATTCAGGACCATGGCTCGCAGGGAGCTAGCTGTGGTCCTGAAATAACAGCAGCATGCAGCCGCAGGTGTCTGGTTTCCGGATCCTCCCGGATCCTCCCAGACCTGGCAATCCGGCCCCATAGGCTCCCATGTTAGGGGGCGCCAGATTGAATCCAAGGGAATCCAGGAGAATCCGGGAGACGGCAATTTGGGGAGATTTTTCTGTCCGGACACAAAAACGTTGCCAGCAACGTTTTTTGTGTCCAGGAGAAAAATCTGAATTCTCCCGGATTCTTCCGGAGAGATGGAAACCAGATGTTACATAGCTGCCATCCGGCACCATCCAGTCCCATAAGATACTATGGGGCCAAAATCCGACCCGGGGCTTTCTGGTTTACACTGGACAGCCCCGGATTGGATCTTGCTGTGGTGTGAAGCCAGCCAAAGTTTGTAATTTATTCATCAATCGCTCTTATCCAATGGGCAATACAGCTCTGATTCTCTGATTCAGCTCTGATGGTGATTAAGATTCTCAGGATCACACTGCAGTCTATGTGTGAGTCGGAAGTCGCTTATACTATGCAAGTCTATGGAGCCTCATTCATTGTAAAAGCTATCATGTGACTCAGAAATAGAGTGGAGTGGAGCTGGACACTGAAGAAGATGGCGATAGGAGAGTATATTAATTCACATATTATAGTACACTGTATAGTTCATATGAATCTCCTGGCCCAAAAAAAATCACCAAAACCACAACACGGTTTTTGCCACAGATTTCATGCTTTTGGAGCATTGTGTTCAATGTGTTCATCTGCATCTCCTGGCCCAAAAAAAGCACCAAAACCACAATATAGTTGAGCCCTATTTATAAAATTATTCCTTGAAATAATTCTTTAACAAATGATGGGGGGTTTCACCGTATTTTGTATGCCAGCCAGGTACAGCAGGCAGGTACAGGCAGCCCCCTATCCCCAGCTGCCTATTTTTACCTGACTGGAAACCAAAAATATAGGGAAGCCCTTTTTTAATTATTTCATGAATATGGGGCTTTGCTGTATTTTTTATCTCAAAACAGGTTCAACTAGGCAGCTTGGGGCTGGAATCCTTAGCACAGGGTGGATCATGCTTTTTGGGGCCTCCCCGCTGTGAATTGCAGCCTGCAGCTGCCCCAGAAAATGGTAGATTCATAGAAGCGCCATTTTCTGGCACTGTATCCTGATTTTTCCAGTAGCCCTGATGGCGTTGGCACGCTGGGTAATAAAGGGGTTAATGCCAGCTTTGTATTGGCTGCTGGCACTAAACCTGAAATTCACAGTGTAAGCAGTAACAAAACAGAATACAGAAAACATTTAGCAATAAAATACAAGACAACTATGTTTCCCATTTTTAATTAACATAAAACCTGTATCGACCATCCGCTGTGAGGCTGAGCTGCTGGTAAGGCAGCACCCCGAGAAACCCAGAGACCCTTAACCCCTATACAGGGATCTGGAATTACAGCGGAGCCCAGGGGGTAGCTGCCTATTGTGAGCAGCAGAGCAGGAAGGTCGCCAGAAAGGGAAAAATCAGGACCCGAAAAACGTAGTCAGGAGTCCGAGTCAAAACCGAGAGGGCAGCAAAGGTACAAAATCGTCAGGCTGTAGCAGAGTCGAAAATCTAGACAAAGGTCAGAGTCAAAATTAAACACACACTATATCACTGGGTAACCAAAACTATATCTGGCGGCCTGCAAGACAGGCTCCAATGTATTTGAAGGGCGCGGTTACCTCCCATAGGCTGGAGCTCACAGCCTGATGATCTCATCTGGACCGCCCTTAGAACCAGGCCAGATGGTGATGCACGACTGGCACCAACCACCCCACTTCTGACAGAAGAACGAAGGCTGCGCCTATCAGACACCTCTGCAGGGCCCACTCCTCTGCAACCGACATCATCCAAAGGAGAAACACGGCGGTGTTCAGCGACAGGGGCAGACGTCAAAGGAGCAGGTACATATGAGGACAAGGCCCTCCTATCACCGACACCATCAGCCGAAGGAATCCGGCGGTAACATCTTCAACTCTGCTGCATATCTCTGAGATCAGACGTCCATTCTCTGTGACAGCGTCTGAGATTGGCTGTTGGTCCCCTCTGCAGTGAATATGAGCAGCACAGGAAGTAAATGCAACGAAACAGCAGGGCGGTGGGACGCCGTAAGTAAAATGCTGATTAATAACTATTTTCTTTATTTTAACAGCTCCCCTGCCCCCGAACCCAAACCTGAACTGTAACACAGATTTCCTAGGAAAGTCTGTGTTCGAGATCTGTGCACGAACACTAGGTGTTCGGTGCGGACCCCAAACTTTACAGGTTGGGTTCACCCATCACTATTCTTTAACTATTTCAGGCTGCCATAGGCTTGAGATTATGGATTGCTCTGTGCCGTGATGTTCTAAAATGTCATGATAAAGTAGAGGAAGTTGCACAGTTGTTGGGCAGCTGCTATCAAAAACATCTGAGCTCACTGTAGAGAAGGCAAATATGTTATGTTACCATTTTTGCTTTCCTGATCTCTGTGAACACAGCACTGTATATATAACGTATAGAAAACGCTAGTAGTGGTTCTTCCTCCTGACCAATAGGTCATGGGATCACTGGCTATAGTGAGAGAACAGGAGCTGCTGTGTCCTAAACGAGCCACCTCTGCCGGAAGGCTACATTTCCATAGCAACTTGGGCCTATATACTGGGTCCAGTTACAGGGGAAATCAGATTAAAATAAATGTATTTCATTGTTAAAATGCCCCTCAAAGTCTTTTATGACCATATGAGGGGGCACAGTATGTGAAATAAATGGAAAAATAAAAAACATGCAAATTAAAAGCAGGTAAAAAATAAATGGATATAAGAATGCTGCTGGCAATCCAAATCGCTGTTAAGTCCTTAGTGACACATGGTGTACAGGTACTTCTTGTGCTTGATCCCTGACTTTGATGTAGGCTCAAAAGCCAAACCTGCAGCTTTCCCAATAGATCATCGCCAAATCATCTGACATCACTGCCTTGAACAGGAGATTGGAATGTGATGACTGAGGCTACATGCTGAAACACGGTAGGTCTATCTGATTATGCATATGTCACTTTTATTATTGCCATTGTGTTACTAAATTCTTGCACGTTTTTGTATGTTTTTATCTTTGGAACTAACCATATAAATAAAGGTCACGGTTTATAGAATGGATTTCCTGAATCTCTATTGCTGGATCATCCACCTATTGCATCTTAACACGTTTCTCCAGACCACATCTGTGCTGAGAATCCAAGGCTGACACATGAGGTGTCCAACATGTATGGGTTGAGCTGATTTATTGTTTACTTGATTTTATAAAAAATGCTACTGCCAATCTAAATCGCTGTTAACCCCTTACGACATATGACATACAGGTACCTAATATGCTGGATCCTGAACTTTGATGCAGGCTCACAAGTGAACCATGCACCTTACCCAACAGTTGATGTCCAAATTATTTAGCAGGTACACCTCTTACAGCAGATTAGAATGTGATGTGATCATGGGGCCCTGATGGGTTGTAATGACAGTGATGGATCTCCTGAAGACCCCTGTGGTTGTCATTAGAGTATAAATGTGAAAGCCATTGTTTAGTTGGTGTTTCCAGGAGACCGTAAGGCTATGTTCACAAAGGGTGTTTCTGCTGCAACAAAACCTGTGGTGAGACTTGGGGTCAATAAAATCACTATGGGAAAATGACAGGAAAGGGGGACAAAGGGGGTATTCGTGACACCACCTGCATTATGCGGCCAGGGTGGCCGCCGCTGCTTCAGGACCACTGGGGACAGTGACTGGCAGCTTGCATGGTTCCGCTCCCCACAGGTGGAGCGCGGTCCCCAGGGCAGTGAGATGGAGGAGTCAGTTCATACCTTGGTAGATGTTCACTGTGACGTCAGTACCCCGATTTCTCATACGGCCTCTGCGACCGTTGGGCGCCGCCAATAAAAGTCTCACACACCACAGCTGGAGTTCTGTTACTTTTACTCAGTTCTTTCAGCATGGCTGCCAGGTATGTCCCCTTGCCAACCTCCGGTTCAGCGTTGTCTCCAGAACTGGGTTAGTGCTGTCAAGCGACAGTTGGTGCATCTTTCTTTCCTCTCTAGGTGTTTCTGTCTCTGGTGGTCTTTCTCTCTCCCAGCGCTATCAGGCATAGTTCTCTTCTGGGGCGAGCGCGACACCACTGTGCCCCCCAGGCTCTCAGCGGCTCTGTAGCACAGAGCTCAAGTACCGAGTGCTGTTGTGTCCTCTCCCAGGCACTGCTCCGTAGTTCAGCCACCTTCCCCAAGTTGTGTTGGGTGTTCGGTCACAGCTCCCGTTAGAAGGTTGCGGCCTTGGGGTCAAAGGCTTGAGCATACAGCTTCCGCACCATGTTCAGGGCCAGGTCCCTGTCCACCAGCCCCATCGTTTCATTAGATTTGGGCATACTGGGATCGATGTCTCATCCGCACCCCAAGGGCTCTCGTCTTCTCCCACCTATCGGTCTTTCCCTCCCGTGGACGAGCGTAGTCGTGCTCCCGCCCACGGGAGCCGGCACTGCACCGCCACTACACTCTTGACTACCACTCTGTTCCCTACTCTCTTCTTTTCTGTTCACCCTGTTTCTGACCTGGGTCCTCCCTCAAGGTCTACCCACTGTCCTAGGGGTCTCATGGTTAGTGGTTAGGTGAATCCATTTATTGTGAAACTACTGTGTTTTCTCTTTTTACAGGGAACCTATTACCCCGTTTTACCCCTCTCTGCTATCACTACCCATCCCTGCACCTTGCTAGCTGATCCCTAACCATCCCCGTCTGAGCTAAAAGGGCCTTATAAAGCTTGGGAGAAATGATTTTATAACTTACATGTAGCCTGCAGCGTAGACTGGAAAGGTGATGCTCCATTCCCTTCCCCCCTCGCTGGTTTGTAGCACACACCGCTAGGCGATATCATTCTTTTCGCCAATCCTCCTCTTGTTTAAATTCGTGCCTCCCTCATAGTATGATGCAGTGGCTGGAGCATCATATCCTGCCTGGTGCATTGTGGGAGCTTATGACGTGTACGGCTTGGCTTCAATATGCCCACTGTGCATGCGCTGTGCTGTACAATTGATTAGCCAGAGCCGGAACGTCATATCCAGCCCAGTGCATTGTGGGGGCTAATTACGTGTATGGCACGGCTCCGGCGCCTGCGCAGTGCGCATATTGAAGCGAGCCGTACACTTCATAAACCCCCACAATGTACCAGGTCGTATATCACGTTACGGCCACCGTATTATACTATGAGGGAGGCGGGAATTTCAAAAAGAGAAGGATCGGCGAAAGGAATGATGACGCCCAGCAGGGTGTGCTGAGAGCCAGCGAGGGGAAGAACGGAGCCCAAGAGCCTGCCTTTCCAGTGTACTCTGCAGGCTACATGTAAGTTATAAAGTAATTTTTCCCAAGCTTTATAGGGCCCTTTTAGCTCAGACAGGGATGGTTAGGGATCAGCTAGCAAGGTGCAGGGACAGGTAGTGATAGCAGAGGGGGGTAAAACGAGGTTCCCTTTAAATCATAAAGACAACCAAAAACATCTAAATGACCCTGATTAAAAGTTCACATACCCTCGTGAATTTTGCCTGATAACATGCCCAGAAGTTGATACAAATGGATTTGAATGTCTAATAAAGGTAATATCCTCACCTGTGACCTGTTTGCTTGTAATCAGTATGTGTGCATAAAAGCTGAGTAAGTTTCTGGAATCCAGACAGACTCTAGCATCTTTCATCTAGTCACGTTTCTGCATTGTGAGTCTTGGGGAAAGCAAAGCAATTCGGCCTACAGGAAAAGATAGTTGAACTGTATGAAACAGGAAAGGGATACAAAAACATATCCAAGACTATCATGACCCCATAACCCCGGCCGGACAAATAACCACAGACACCAGGTTAACCTTTTATCATTTTTATTGATGGTCTCCAACCACCATCTCAATTATAACTCTTAAATGGGAATTTTAATATTTAAATTGGCCGCAGCTTGAAAGAAGGCACAAAACCGCCTTGAGAGCCAGTGACTGTAAGTGTTCTGTCACTGGCCATCCAGCACAGGTAACTTACACCTCCGTCACTTACACCGCTGCTGCGACAAACCATACCATAACCATTAGGGAGGGAGGGTGGGCACTTGCGCTCCGGGATTCGGATGCAGGAGAGGCAATATGGCCGCCGCTCCCCCTTTTTATTCCCTGAGGCGGGGCCTGAAACCAGTGACACGGAACCGATCTCTGATAGGCTCGTTTACCCTGGTGGTTTACTAGTCCGGCAAACATTAACCCCTTCTAAGGGGCTTGCTAGTCAGGGAGCAGCGTTAAAGCCGCAGTGCTCCGCAGACTATCATGACCCCATAACCCCGGCCGGACAAATAACCACAGACACCAGGTTAACCTTTTATCATTTTTATTGAGGGTCTCCAACCACCATCTCAATTATAACTCTTAAATGGGAATTTTAATATTTAAATTGGCCGCAGCTTGAAAGAAGGCACAAAACCGCCTTGAGAGCCAGTGACTGTAAGTGTTCTGTCACTGGCCATCCAGCACAGGTAACTTACACCTCCGTCACTTACACCGCCACGGAGGAGCGAGGGCAAAAACCCGAGCTGCGACCCCCCCCAAAAGAGTTAAGGGCGTACTCAATTCCATCCTGCAAACCTGATAAGAAAATATCTAGTCCTATATTATTTAGATGAACTCCATCCCTAAGCATTAGCCGGCTGGTATCCATCTCCAGCTGGTGGTGACGTATAGAAAATCCACCCTTTGAACCCACCAATTGTGCCATCCTATGGTTGAGCGCTCGCCTGGATCTCTCCAGGGCCGCGCCGTCTCTAGCGCCCTGCCAAACCACCCTGGGGATTAATTCCGACCAGACCAAAGTTAATTCCGTGAAGAAGCTATGGAACTTATCCAAATCTGCCCTCATAAGAGTACAAAGCTCTCCCAATCTGAAATTGGCCAGATCGTTGCCCCCCGCATGAATGATCAAAATCACGGGGCCGGGGTCAAGTCTAGAAATTCTGACTACCTCGGGGAGCACTTGCGCCCAAACCAAACCCCTGGTGCCTCTCCAGTTTACACTGACGTCATGGAATCCCAACGCCCGGCCTCCAGGCCGGGTTTCAGCATGGCGCGCAGCCCAGTAGACATAAGAGTGGCCCAGGATCCACACCTTCGGCCGAAATCCATCTAAAAGAAAACTCGATTAATAACACTCCTTGTTCCGAAATGAAATACTTACATTACACTGCTCTGTCCAAAGCAACATTAATAATAAAAATTTTTTTTTTTTTTTAAGCAACTTATAACAAATCAGGGCGAATGTATCTGCGGAAGCATTCAGACTTCCAACGGCCCACGCGCCTAATCATGTCATCCGGGAGCCCTGCGCGCGACGCCTCCGTCGCAGCTCCGATACGGAACGAGTGAGTGCCGAAATCTTCCGGGCGGCAGCCCAAGTGTCGAAGGGCTTCATTTAAAACGAACTTAAACTGGGGGGCCGTGACCGCGGACCCGTCCTCATGCAAAAAATAATTCCGGCCATGTACCATTACCGACGAGTATCGTCTGATTAAGTCCAGCGGACAAACCGAGGCCGCGGTGGCAAAAAGAGTGAACCACACTCCTCGGCCCTCCTGGTCCGTTTTAGATCGACGCAACCGTATGCGAAGGCCTTGTGGACAGGAAACAACGTCGTCAGCATGAAGGCCCCCTGCTCCGTCCGAAGAATGCGGGACCAGTTCACTCAGGCGCATAGCCCCGAAAAATGCCAAACCAAAAATTGCAGAAAACAAGCTTCTTCATAAACCGAAGCGCAAACCGATGGTAACGCTCCTAGCAAACGCTGTAGTAAAGCAAAAGAGATCGGGCGCCGCGCGTCCAGGGCCCGTCGCTCACGCTTCCAACCTTTTATCACGTGGGAAATCAAGAAATGTTTTGTAATATCAGGCAAACCTCGCAATTTTAAATGGAAGGCCAAACCGGATAAGCGATGTTGCGCCGCCGACCCGGAGACACCGGTCGAACGTAAGCTGGACAAGTAGCGCAGTACATTCTCAACAGTACAGTGGCAAGGCGTATATGCCCTCGCATCCCCGAGCAGGTCCACCCATTCCATCCATGCCTTACCGTAGGCTCTCCAAGTCGAAGGGGCAAGCGAAGCCCTCACCAGAGGCATCAATGGCCCAAGGGGATTCTCCATACCGATTCCGGGAACTCCGAGCATGTCTCGTCGGCCGACGGCAGCAGCACCCTGAACTTCTGCAATTGAAAGCGGGACAAAGCATCAGCAATCGAGTTATCGACGCCCGGTACGTGCCTGGCTCTAAACCATATGTTTAACTGCAAACAACGAAGGACCATATGTCGTAACAAGTTTATCACCGGCGCCGAAGAAGAAGACAAATGGTTCACCGCGTGAACGACGCTCTTGTTATCCGTCCAAAAACGGAGTCGGCGATCCTTGAATGACTCAGGCCAGGTGTCTAAAGCCACTACGATCGGGAAGAGTTCCAGCAACGTCAAATTTTTTGTCCAGCCGTTGCTTTTCCACTCATCAGGCCACGAGCTGGCACACCAATGATCGCCGAAAACAACGCCGAAGCCGAAAGATCCCGAAGCGTCTGAGTAAAGTGAAATGTCATTGGATGACACCTCTGCCGTCTGGAAACAAGTGTGTCCGTTATAAGCTGCCAAGAAAATTTCCCACACCCTGAGGTCCTCCCTCAACGGGAGGGTCAACCTGATCCAATGATTGGCAGATTTCGCTCCCTTGGTCGCCATGCTCAAACGGCGCGAAAAAACCCTGCCCATGGGCATTACCCTGCACGCGAAAGCCATCATTCCCAGCAAAGATTGTAGTCGCACGAGCGTGACTTTACGCACTGACCTGAATTCTCCGATTAAAGAGGATAATTTGCGTATTTTGTCTTCGGGGAGCCGAAAAACCATTGCCACGGTGTCTATTTCAATGCCCAGGAATGACATCCTGGTAGCAGGGCCGACTGTTTTGCCCGGGAACAGGGGCACGCCGAAGTCACTGCACAACTCCTGGAAGGAGGTGAGAGCGAGGGTACAAGTTTCTGCCGATGCCGGGCCTACAAAAAGGAAATCATCCAGGTAATGCGTTATAGACCGGACTCCCGAACGACGGCAAACGGCCCACTCCAAAAAGGAGCTAAACATCTCGAAAAATCGGCACGAAATTGAACAGCCCATAGGAAGGCACGTGTCATAATAGTACCCGCCGTCGAAAAAACAGCCCAGCAGGTGATAGCAGTCCGGGTGTACGGGAAGTAACCTGAAAGCGGAAGCCACGTCTGATTTAGCCAATTTGGTGCCTGGGCCTGCCTCGCGAACAAGCGTTATCGCCTGGTCAAATGGGGCGTAACTTACTGACGAGCATTCCTGAGGAATGCCGTCGTTTACCGACGACCCGGGGGGGTGGGACAAGTGGTGAATCATTCTAAACTCGCCAGGTTCTTTTTTGGGCACGATGCCCAGTGGTGAGACTCTTAGGTTATAAAAGGGGGGGGAATCGAAGGGGCCGCACATGCGGCCCAACTCAAGTTCTTTGTTTAACTTTTTAGCCAAAACCTGTGGCATGTCCCTTGCCGACCTCAGGTTTTGCGCGAATGAACCTTCCATTGTAAACGTAAAAGGAATGAAAAACCCAACAGTAAAGCCCTCCCGTAAGGCGGCAGCCGCCTCCCTATTGGGGTACTGGGATAACCATGGGTCCATCGCGGCCACGCTCACCGGTGTCCTTCGGGTCACCTGGCGTGTGGGGCTTAGTTGGCCCGCCTTTTGGCTGATGTTTTTGACATGCAACGTGTCCTCCTCCGCAAATGGAGCATTCGTGTTTGTATTTGCACGATGCTTGGTAACGGCAATGGCCGTCATTGAAGAGCCAACAGCAACCTGGTCTGCGCACGGCCACCCCCCCCGGTGTGGAACCCGTGGTGGTGGCCTGGCCCAGAAAGGGTTGTGGCCCCTTTTGAGACATCATAAGGCGCAACCACGAATCAGTGGCCTTTACGCCCCAACCCAATTGTGGGTTGAGCGCAAGACGACGACGGAGATCCTCATCATACTTCCACCACGCCGTACCCCCGTGAGATTTAAATGAATTATAAATTGTATCCGCGTACGTAAACAACTCGGAACATCGCTCCGGGTGTTTTTGTCCCATTACACTGCCTAGTACAAAGAAAGCCTGTATCCAATTATTCATGGTCTTTGCCACTTTGGGCTTACGCTCAAAAGGCCGTTCGGCCGTTTTACGCTCCCGATCGACTGGGCTCTGTTCAGTGGACACCAAAGACCATATGTCCATATATTCATTTGCCCAGATTTTTTGTGTTACCTCTGGGTCCAAATGGGACCCAAGGGGCGGAACTCCGCAAAAAAAGGTATCTTTATGTAAGTCAGGCCGCACCGGCTCAGTGCGTCGCTCTGCTGATTGCAACACCTTTGGGTTAATCAATATTTTGTTAGCCAATAAACTTTTTAATAGATCAATCACGCCCGTCCTATGCCCCGCCCCGTCCCAGGCCCCCACATAGGCATACTCACCGGCTCCTGTAGTCGCGGTTGGCGTTACTTGAGCTGTCTGTCGCTGCAACGATTCAGCAGGTCGAACAGTCCTGTTCCTGATGACAGAATTCCCATCCGGAGTGCGACTGCGCCTGGGAGCGTCGCGGGAACCGCGAGACAGGTCATCTGAGGATGAACGTGAAGAACTGCGGCGTATCCTCGATCCCCTGCGTCTGCCAGGTGACCGAGAACAACTTCGGCTGTGACGAGACCTGGAGCCGCGTCGCTGACGCGAGCGCTGGGAAGCACGGCTCCCGCAGCTACGACAGCTGCGCCCTCGTGTCCGGGAACGAGATCTAGACCTCCTAGCCCTACTAACACTCCGACGTTCGTTGACACGGGCCTCGTGTACCGGCACTACAGGGTCTGCCCCGTAGCCCTGATCCGAAGCAGCCCGGCGGGATGTGTCTGCGTCCACCGGCGCCAGAAAAGACTGGCCCTGCAGGACCGGCACTGCCGTCTCCCGACCCATTGCAGCTAGCAAGGGATTCAACAATCTCTCCGCCTCCAGTCCTAACATCTGCTGAGATGGTGGCGGTGTTGGTAATTGTCCCGGAGGTAATTGGGGTTGCATTATGGCCCTAATGATTTCATTTTGGCTCAACCCGACCAGGCCATCCATGCCTTCAGCCTGTTCCTCCCGTGCGCCCTCCGCGCTCACAGCAGCACCCATGTTCCTGCCCACGGTATTCCCGCCTACACTAACTGGGGGGGAAGCGGAGGAAATCTGGTAGGGGCCCACCGGGCCAGGCAGCAGGGAGCCTGAAGCGGGTGGGGGCGAAGGCACCTGTGGGTCCGGACCGGAATGCCGGAGTAAGGCCGCCGACGCGGAAGTGAGAACTACAGGGGGCGGGAACCCGCCCCGAGCACGCGCACGGCCATTGCGCATGCCCTGGGAGGAATCCCAGCTGGAACTAAGGCGCCTCGGCGGGCGGGAAAGCCTGCCGGACCTCCGCCCGCCCGGTGCTGCGGGCGCATAACGCGCGGGGTCACCGCCGGTGCCGGCCATTAGGTCGGCTAACCAAGCTGCTCCCTCACGGGCTATTCTCTCCCTCACCGCATTTTCCAATGGGTCCATCCTGGTCCGGCAGCAGCACTTGCGCTCCGGGATTCGGATGCAGGAGAGGCAATATGGCCGCCGCTCCCCCTTTTTATTCCCCGAGGCGGGGCCTGAAACCAGTGACACGGAACCGATCTCTGATAGGCTCGTTTACCCTGGTGGTTTACTAGTCCGGCAAACATTAACCCCTTCTAAGGGGCTTGCTAGTCAGGGAGCAGCGTTAAAGCCGCAGTGCTCCGCAGGAATTGATAATACAAGTCAGCAGTGCTCAAACTGTGATTCACAAATAGGAAATCAGGGGCTCTGTAAAAACCAAACACTGATCAGGTGGGCCAACAAAAAGTTCGGCCACAACCGCCCATAAATAACATCAGCTGAAATACAGGACTCACTGAAAACTAGCAGTGTGGCTGTTTCAAGATGCACATTACGGAGGCACTTGAAGAAAAATGGGCTGCATGGTCAAGTCTCCAGAAGAAAGTAGTTACTGTGCAAATGCCACGAAGTATCTCACCTATAATATGCAAAACGGCACAGAGACAAGCCTCCAAACTTCTGGGACAACGTAATTTGGAGTGATGAGACCAAAATCAAACTTTTTGGCCACAACCATAAATGCCACATTTGGAGAGGTGTCAACAAGGCCTATGGTGAAAGGAACACCATTCCGACTGTAAAGCATTGAGGTGGATAGCTGATGATGTGGGGATGTGTGAGCGGCAAAGGCACAGAAAACTTGGTCAAAGTTAAAGGAAAGATGAATGCAGCACATCATCAGCAAATACTGGAGGCACATTTGCACTCATCAGCCCAGAAGCTGCGCATGGGACGTACTTGGACATTCCAACATGACAATGATCCAAAACACAAGGCCAAGTCGATCTGTCATTGGCTACAGCAGAACACAGTGAAGGTTCTGGAGTGACTACCTCAATCTCCTGACGTCAATATTATTGAGTCTCTCTGGGGAGAACTCAAACACACAGATCACGTAAGAAAGCCCAGGAATTTACAGGAATTGGAGGCTATTTGCCAAGAAGAATGGGCTGTACCATCTGAGAAAATAAAGAGCCTCATTTACAACTACCACAAAAGACTTCAAGCTGTCATTGATGCTAGAGGGATGGGACTTGGGATACCTGGTATGGGGTCGCTTAAATGACGAGGTGGGAAAGCTTAAATTAAATTTTTGCACCCGTCGGGTGAACCTTCTGTTGATTACCGCAGCCGGCTACCGCGGGTCTGATTCCCCTCTAATGGATGCTTTAGGAGTCAGGGTCATATCTAGAGATACCCCTGTTCAACGTATTTTCTGCAGTCCTTGAAGGTTCCTGCAGGTGCGGGCTCCAGTACCCGATTTCCTTCCCTGGGGCGAACTCTCTGGTTACTTTACTCCCCACTCCTTCTTCGTGTCTGTTCTGGGTCTGGGTCTCCTTCTGTCCGGGTTCCTTTTCATAGTCCTTTCCTCTTTTCTCCTCAATAGGAACAGCCGAAAAGGAACCTGAAGTATTCACACCTGCAACTAATGCTGTAGACTCATTATCATGAAATGAAAAAGTTGAAAACGACATGTGGTCGTGGTGTTTAAGGGTGCTCACACAGAAAAATAGCCAATATTTAAAAAGGAATGTGTGGCACACCGTAGTGGTGCTCAGAAGTAAAAAATATAATGTCAATAGCAATACTTCGGCACACAAAAAAACAGGAAGATTCAGTCAATGTTGCAATCATGTGACGATTTTATTTAATCACTCCAAGTGAATCCAAAAAATTTTTTAACAGACAAGATCGTTAACGTTTCGGTTCTCCACTGGAACCTTTATCAAAACTGATCTATAACTCCTCAACCTCTACATCTGGTGCTGCGGGTGGTTGCGCTGGCTCCAGCCAGAGACAGCTGCTGGCCCTGGAAGGTGGTGGTGTCGGGGGTTCCGTTTGGGTCCCCGTGTCCCGGGTCTGGATGGGTGGTGGTAAGGAGGCGCAGTACTCCTCTACCGCTCTCGCTGCTATCACTGCCTCCTGTGCCTCGCGGGCCGTCCTCCAAGCCGACAGCTCGAAGGTCTGCTCAGTACCCCACCGCCGGCACACCCAAGTCAGCGTTTGCTCCCTCTCTTGGCGGAGCCGGGTGAATGAATCTCGCCAGTAGGCGGCGTCGCCTTCAATAGTTAGTAGGGACGCTGCTGCTGGGTCGCCTTGCTCGGCGCGGGTCTGTTCTTCCAGCTCTCTGACCATGTCTCTTCACCGGGGTGCTGCCATGCTGCCGGGTAGGAAGGAGTCTGATGGCGTCTATCCTTCTTTTCCCGTTTGTACAGCTATGGGCGGGCACTCCCTGGGAACTTCCTGTGGGCCGCCCCCCTGATTGATTGATGGAAATCGGCCACACTTTTTGGTGCCTCTGTTTAGATCCTCCTTCTTCTAGGGGCTAAGGTACGCCCCTGGACCTGCACATGGTGTTTACTTCATGGCTTCTTGGGTCTACATACGATAATGGCGGGAACCCATTTTTGGCGCCCTGTAAAGGCGGAAAAAGTCAATTTTAATTCCGAGTTCAAAGGCGCACAGTAACCGGTGTTACCGGGCACGATATCCTGTTTGTGATGTCAGTTTTGATGCACCCAGGGCAGGGTACTCAGATCTCAGGCTCAATCTGGGATGTCACGGGTGGCTGCCTGAGGCTGTGGCCCTGGTAGTCAATGTTTAGATAAAGAAAAATAAAAGAAAGAGTTTGTTTCGTGACGCCACCTGCAGTACCTGGTGATGCTGACCAGAGCCGCTACAGTCCTCCGGTGGTCGATGGTATTGCGGCAACGATAGTGTAGTCCTCCGCAGGCAGGACTGGACTGCTGGGGCAGTGTTTCTGTGAAAGGAATCAGCTTGTGCAAAGAAAGATGCAGCAGAGTCAATAAGTCACTTAACCGGGCACTTTACGTTTTGCAGTCATTACAGTCCTTCAGTGCAGTACGATGATACAGTGACAAATGGCTACGGGTGCTGCAAGTGGATTTTATGGTTTTATTCCTTCTTTTCCCTTGCCTCCCAGTGGCGGTGAAGTCTGACCTCCTGTAGATTTGATCTGACCTCCCGCTGTTCCTCTTTATCTCCCTTGCACCCATCAGGTGAACCTTCTGTTGATTACCGCAGCCGGCTACCGTGGGTCTGATTCCCCTCTAATGGATGCTTTAGGAGTCAGGGCCGTATCTAGAGATACCCCCGTTCAACAGATTTTCTGCAGTCCTTGAAGGTTCCTGCAGATGCGGGCTCCGGTACCTGGTTTCCTTCCCTGGGGCGAACTCTCTGGTTACTTTACTCCCCACTCCTTCTTCGTGTCTGGGATCTGTTCTGGGTCCCTCAGACGAGGTAACCCTCCTTCTGTCCGGGTGAGCCTGTCTCAGACGCACCTTATCTAGTCCAGACCCACCGTCTATCTCTCCATCCACCCGGCCGACTCACTGACTCGCCTCTCTAGTTCCCCCTGGGGGCTGCTATATCTCCTCCCAGGGTCCCTCCCACCAGATGACTAGTGTGGGGTGCGGGTATAGGGTTCTACCCACTGTCCATAACTCCACTTGCAGTGGGGTGACTTCACCGCTTTTATGGGTGTAGTACCCCTTTGTGGCACCTACATGATGGGGCGCCACATAAGTTCCTTACAGGATCCGGTTTTTGCAGAAAAACCTAATTTGTGCCTGATTTGAAAAACACTGGTGTGTTATGGCCCCGTCACACAGGGCAACATTGCCAGCGATGTTGCCGGCGACCCCTGGCAACATCGCCGGGGAGATGTCACACGCAGCAACTTACCGGTAACATCGCCTGCAAGTTGCTGCAGGTAGCGCTCGCTGGGTTCTCAGCAACCCAGCGAGCGACAACCCGCAATGTTGCAGATGGGCGGCGTCGCCCGCAACATTGCGGGTTGCCTCGTTACACAGGGTGATCTGGCAGATCGCCTCAGCAACATCGCCAGGTTTCAGAACATTGTCCTGAAACCTGGCGATGTTGCTGAAGCAACAATCGCTGTTGCAATTGCCCTGTTACACATGGCAACTCTCTGGCGATGTCCCCGCAACTTGGCCATGCTCCTCAGTTGCCGGCAACATTGCTGGAGACGGGGCCTTCAGTTGCATTACTTTAAATAAAGAAAAGGTTTTGAGAATATGCAAAGGTTCCCTGCTAATAGCTTAGGAGGATACAAAGTTATCAATGTTGGGATTTTGGTGGGTGTAAGGGGAGTGATTGGAAAAATGTTCCTTTTTTCTGTTTTTGTTTGTATGATTGTCATGGATGATAACTGTATTTTTAAACACAAGAAAATAAATGAGTGAAAAAATACTGACGTTGACATTTATCTAGTTTCAGCAGCCGTATTTGATACCTGAAAAGCAGCCATATTGGCTCTCATTTGACATTAAATTTAGACTGGCATGTTAACACTGATATTAGAGATGCTGAGATTATTGTATTTGTTTTGGTTGTCCATCTATTTCAGATGCTTACAGAACATTGTCCCTGTGGTACAACTCCTGTGTTCCAATTAAAAAATTGTACACGGTCCAATTACTTTGTGAACGAAGAAAAATGGGAATTGGCTGTCTAAAAAAATAGTTTTAAATTGGGAAATCTATTTTTCCTTCTCAATTCATACCAGACAAAATCATAAAGTTCTAAATGTTGAGGTTCTCTAAGGTTCACAGCTGTTTATTGGTTTGGAGTTGATTGATAGTACTCTTCACTAGAACTATATACAGCAATTTTCTGAATATAAAAATTCTGTATATCACTACATGGCCACAACTGGAAGTTCGCCATACTTGGTTGACAGCCAGCCATAAAACCGCTACACAGCCTGATGCTGAAGATGAGAATGGAAAGTCTATGCACTGTCCTTTTAGCTGATATTTACTAGATTGTGGTGTGTTTCAATTTATTTTGTATGATATAACAGTTTTGACACGGAATTCTTAAAATTAATATTTGGTGCATTTTCCCATTGAGTGTTTTTTTTGTGATTTTGCAATTTACATTTCAATTTTTCTTGCAATTTTTTTTGCTTGCATATTTCGTCATGTACTTGAACATGATGTGATGATGACAATCCACAGATAAAAATTCAAATGCATATTTTGATGCATTTCCGCAGCATATTTGCATTAAAAGAGCATGTAATCCATACATTACTTCATCAATAAAGTTTTATAAAAGCCATATACCAGAAAGTAGCAGATAGAAAACAAGCGGTGTCAGAGGTTTGGAGCGCTAAAGAAACCACGGGTTGGTGATTAAATTACCAATAATTTATTGCACGAACATCAGGGGTCCACTTGAGAAAGACGCATCTGTGCGTCGAAACGCGTTGTGGCATACTGGACCCCTAATGTTCGTGCAATAAATTATTGGTAATTTAATCACCAACCCGTGGTTTCTTTAGCGCTCCAAACCTCTGACACCGCTTGTTTTCTATCTGCTAATCTCTTTCTCCCTTATTGGGAGTGCAGTGTGTGAGTTGCTCTAAGATCCACAGTACCTGGCAGTACATCATAAAGACCCACCCTTGAATGATCAACTGATACACAGTGTGGAGCTGGGACGGAAGCCAGTGCAGCGAGTCTGCCTCTTCGCGTGGAGGAGTGAAGGAGCCCACCTCCATCTCCAGAGGAACTAAGGAGCCGACCACCAGGCCCGGAGTATCAGAGGAGGAGAGAATATTGGCCCCTGTCACTACAGTGACCCACATTAAGCCATCAGTCTGGTTGTGCGGGGTGTTGCACAACCAGTAAAGGTTAGTGCAAACATAGTAAAACCGTGTATTAAGTTCCTCCAGTTGCAGTGTGGCGCAATATCTGTTTTTTCTTTTATATACCAGAAAGTATCCAAAACAAAGAAGATTTAGTTAATAAGTACAAAAAAAGTACATAGCAAAATAAGCTGAGCTAAAAAAACAATAAATGTAAAAAAATTCACAAAAAAAAAATCACAAGTATTGTAGCTAATTGTTGCAGAAATGCCTCAGAAAATCTGCAACAAAAATACATGCACCAAATACTGATTATGGGGTCTTGGCCTTACACATTTGTGGTTGTACTTGACACCCAGCTATATGTGGCCTTACTTGAAGTTCATCGGCCCTGATATGAAAGCTTCAACGGTGCCCCCAATTATTCCAAATCTTTAATAGCATTAGTCTTTTTCTATAAGCCAAAGGGATGTTTGTGGCCCCTTTAGGCCTCAGGGCCCTGATGCAATTGCAACCCCTGCACCTGTTGTAGTTAAGTCCCTGTGTGGAAATCCTCCACTGGTGCACCCACATTTTGCAGAAAGTTGTAGCTTGCGGGGGTGATTTATGTTATAAATAGGCCCCAACTCAAGGTATCGCCTTGGGCAATGTGAGTAAGGCTAGGGCCACACTTGGGAGCCTGCATCCATTTACTGGATGCATTACTGGATTGCCATTTTTTATGTATTTTTACTGGATCTGTTACCGGATCCATTAACTCATGGTACACACATACATGTCAACGGATTGCACTTTTGAGACATTTTGCAATCGTTTTTTTGCATTGGATTCTATGGGTGCGTTACCGGATCCAGTTCTCAACTTTTTTACAATGAAAACACTGGATCCAGTAACTAGATTGTAGATGCAAGTGTGGCACTGGTCTAATAGTTCAGTCCTCCTATAGTTGTGGAAACATAAGCCCAGAAGCCTAGTGAGTAGTTTACTAACTGTACATCTCCAGGAGAAGGACTCTTGGAATGCTCAAATGGAAACCACGCACATGTGGTCAGAATTGTTGGTACCCCTCATTTAATGAAAGAAAAACCTACAATGGCAACAGAAATAACTTAAATCTGACAAAAGTATTGAGAAATAAAAAATCTATGAAAATGAACAAATGAAAGTCAGACATTGCTTTTCAACCCTGCTTCCACAGAATTATTTAAAAAAAACTTAAACTCATGGAATAGGCCTGGACAGAAATGATGGTACCCTTAACTTAATATTTTGTTGCACAACCTTTTGAGGCAATCATTGCAATCAAATGATTCATGTAACTGTCAATGAGACTTCTGCACCTCTCGACAGGTATTTTGGCCCACTCCTCAAGAGCAAACTGCTCCAGCTGTCTGAAGTTTTTAGGTTGTGTTTTCCAGATGGCATGTTTCAGCTCTTTCCAAAGATTCTCAATAGGATTTAGGTCAGGGCTCATAGAATATCTAAAGGGTTGAGAATGCGCACATAGGGTCTTATCCTTTATAGACAGGTAAATTGCGAAAAAAATCAGATTTGCTCACCTGGTCCGGTTGTGTAGCACACAACCAGCGTAATCGCTCAAACAATGCAGCTGCTGCAGGGACTGTACTTCCACGATGTGCGGTGCTGTGATCAGGTTTTTTTGAACGAAGTACCTTATTGTCCGCGCTGCTGCCAGGGAGATCCTGTGTCGTTGGTGTATTTACCTCCCTGGCAGCAGCGCGGACAATAAGGTACTTCGTCCAAAGAAACCTGATCACAGGACTCATAGAAGGCCTCTTCAGAATAGTCCAAAGTATTCAGCCATTCTTGGGTGTTTTTAGCTGTGTGTTTTAGGTCATTATCCTGTTGCAAGACCCATGACCTGCGACTAAGATCAAACTTTCTGACATTGGGTAGCACATTTCTCTCTAGATTCCTTTGATAGTCTTCAGATTTCATTGTACCCTGTACAGATTCAAGACACCATGTGCTACATACAGCAAAGCAGCGCCAAAACATAACAGTGCCTCCTCCATGTTTCACATTAGGGACAGTATTCTTTTCTTGATATGCTTCATTTTTCCATCAATTAATATAGGGCTGATGTGCCTTGCCAAAAAGTTCAATTTTTGTCTCATCTGTCCATAGAACATTCTCCTAGAAGCTTTGTGACTTGTCAACATGTAGTTTGGCAAATTCCAGTCTGGCTTTTTATTATTTGTTTCCAACAATGGTGTCCTCTTTGGTCATCTCCCATGACGGTAACTTTGTCCCAAACAACAACAGATGGAGATTTGACACTAATGTTCCTTGAGTTTGAAGTTCACCTTTAATCTCTTTAGACGTTTTTCTGGGCTCTTTTGTTACTATTTGTATTATCCATCTCTTTGATTGGATATCAATTTTCCACCTCATGCCACATCCAGGGAGGTTGGCTATAGTCCCATGGAGCTTACATTTCTGAATAATATGTGCAACTGTAGTCACAGGAACAGCAAGCTGCTTGGAGATTATCTTAAAACCCTTAACTTTAACATGCTTGTCTATAATTTTCTTTCTAATATCCTGAGAAACTCTTTCCTTCGCTTCTTCTAGTCCATGTTGAGTGTGGTACACATCTTGTCACCAAACAGCACAGTGAGTATCTGTAGCACTATATACAGGTCAATGGACTGATTACAAGATTGTAGACACCTGTGATGCTAATTAATGGACACACTTTGATTTAACATGTCCCTTTTGTTACATTATTTTCAGGGGTACGATCATTTCTGTCCAGGTCTATTTCATGAGTTTAAATTAAAAAAAAATTCTGAGGAAACAGGGTTGAAAAGCAATTTCTGACTTTCATTTGTTCATTTTCATAGATTTTTTATTTATTATTACTTTTGTTAGATTCAAGTTATTTCTGTGACCATTGTGGGCTTTTCTTTCATTAAATGAGAGGTACCAACAATTTTGACCACGTGTGTATGCAGTGGATGGAGTAGCAACTGCAAATGTATGCAGTGTTACCCTGCCAGAGTAATTGTTATTGGATGAAACTTTGCTACAGACCTGGTTGCTGAAACTCCCTGTGAGATTGTTGACCCATAGAGTTGTGGAACAGGAGTGTGGGCAGCACTGAATATCCAGGATAGTAGTGAGATAGATGAGGTTCCACCATTTTAGGAGAACAACACCACCTTCCTGTGCACCTGCTGCTGCTCTGAAATATCTTAGGCCTGTGCCTCTGTAACCTACAGAAGATGTAACTGTCAGCCTTTATTATACTGCAACACTAAATACAAAACACAGTAAAAGTAGAGTTTTGACTTTCATTAGCTTTCATGTTTTCCTGGGCTCTTTCTTAATATCTGGGGTATACCACACAACACCAGCTAATCAAACAGTACATCCCATCAATTTCACTGGTTGTAGCTTACACTAATATCAGAAAAGAGGATGTAATTCTGCACTGCCATATAAAAGACGTCATCAAAAGAGTAGAAAGGAGTGATGGTGATCTTTATTTTCAACACAATTTGGAGAATAAGCTCCTTCTTCAGGAAGTGAGTTTTTTCATGAGGTTATTCTCCAAAACATGCATTTACTGCTACGTGGGGTTGCAGCAGCCTTTTTGTGTGAAGAGTGGTTGTCACTTAAAAACTCACTAAGGTGAGCCTCCCCTTGTGCTTTTATACCCATATATACAAGGGTAAGACCCTACAGTAGGTACAGAAAGTATTCAGACTTCTTTAAATTTTTATAAAACCAAAATCCCCCATAAGATAACAGAGGATGAATGAAACAACTGTCTCAAATATCAATTAATGATTTTTATTCAAGAATTCATTAAATAATTTAATAAACATATATCTATTGAGGTACCACAATTATTACAGGCACTACTCCTTTAAAAAGAAACAATTTCTACAATAACTCATTACATAGTAAACAACAGTATAAAAGGGTGCTGCTGTGTGACAAAGGTTATCTGATAGCTCAATACTGGTGCTCCTATAAAATTCCTTCACCAACTGCAGCCTAAGACCAGCAGACTCACTAGAAGAGGCAAATTCACTATCCCCATACACAATCAGATGAGAGACCCCCTGCAAAGCAACACATTAGAGTCCTGCTGCTATTACCTTTAAGTCTAGGCTGCACCTCTGCTGTTCAGTCACACAGGCTTAGTAACCCGATGTGTACCTTGGTTACCAGCGTTCTCGCTGGTCCTGATCGCTGATGAGTCTGCCTGTGTGACAGCTCACCAGCGATCTGAGCGATGTACACACGCGGTTCCGCTTTGTACACCTTGTACACACGTGGTTCCGCTCTGTACACCTCGTACACACACGGCTCCGCTCCGTACACCTTGTACACATGCAGCTCTGCCCCGTACACTTACGCCTTCGTCCCATACACATGCGGCTCTGTTACATCCACATTGTAAATCCTTCCTGACTAACTTCACCTCATCCAGCACCATGATGATCAGCAAAGCAGAGTGCTGCATATACTGAGGAGCTGATCATATGATTCCTGACTCCTCCCCTCAATTTGACATCATCTCAGGTCCTGTAAGCAAAGAGCAGCCATATATCTAGTGTGCGGCTCTGCAGGTGGAGGTATGTGCACATTCCCCATTACTGGACACAGTAACCTCTTCATTCCCAGAGATAGTTCCCCCTTCCGTCCTTCCCCCATTTCTGCCATATGTATAATCATATAAGGCTGGATGTGTCAAGTATACGGGGAGGTCACTCTGGTTTGGGGACAGATGGCCGGGGGCGGGCCTCCTTGCTCCAAACGCCCCATGCCGACATAGCTGGGTCCCCCTGCTGTGTTCCATTGGCCACACCCTCTCCAATGACGGTCCAGCCCGTGACACCAGGCAGACCTGTCAGGTCCTAGGAGCGGCCCTGTTTACAATTAAGCACATAATTGTACATTCTATTTCCTCTGTCAAGTGCATGACCTTAAATTTATCCCCATTAAAGCTCATTTGCCATTTATCAGCCCAAGCTTCTAGTTTCGATATATCCTCCTGTAATATAAAATTGTCTTCTTCTGTATTGATTACCCTGCAGAGTTTTGTGTCATCTGCAAATATTGAGATTGTACTCTGTATGCCCCCAAGGTCATTAATAAATATGTTAAAAAAAAGCGGACCCAATACTGACCCCTGTGGTACCCCACTGTTAACTGTGACCCATTCTGAGTGTGTTCCATTAATAACAACCCTTTGTTTCCTATCACTGAGCCAGTTCTTAACCCACTTACATATATTTTCCCCTATCCCCATTGCTCTCATTTTATGTATCAACATTTGTGTGGCACCGTATCAAAAGGTTTTAAAAAGTCCATATACACCACATCCACTGCATTTCTTTGGTCCAGTCCAGAACTTACCTCTTCATAGAAGCTGATCAGATTACCGTATATACTCGTGTATAAGCCGACCCGTGTATAAGCCGACCCCCCTACTTTTGCCCCCAAAACCTGGGAAAACCTATTGACTCGTGTATAAGCCGAGGGTGGACTCCAGCACAGGTATACAGCCCCCAGCAGTGTGGTATATACAGGCAGCAGCCCCCAGCAGTGTGGTATATACAGGCAGCAGCCCCCAGCAGTGTGGTATATACAGGCAGCAGCCCCAGCAGTGTGGTATATACAGGCAGCAGCCCCCAGCAGTGTGGTATATACAGGCAGCAGCCCCCAGCAGTGTGGTATATACAGGCAGCAGCCCCCAGCAGTGAGGTATATACAGGCAGCAGCCCCCAGCAGTGTGGTATATACAGGCAGCAGCCCCCAGCAGTGTGGTATATACAGGCAGCAGCCCCCAGCAGTGTGGTATATACAGGCAGCAGCCCCCAGCAGTGAGGTATATACAGGCAGCAGCCCCCAGCAGTGTGGTATATACAGGCAGCAGCCCCCAGCAGTGTGGTATATACAGGCAGCAGCCCCCAGCAGTGTGGTATATACAGGCAGCAGCCCCCAGCAGTGTGGTATATACAGGCAGCAGCCCCAGCAGTGTGGTATATACAGGCAGCAGCCCCCAGCAGTGTGGTATATACAGGCAGCAGCCCCCAGCAGTGTGGTATATACAGGCAGCAGCCCCCAGCAGTGTGGTATATACAGGCAGCAGCCCCCAGCAGTGTGGTATATACAGGCAGCAGCCCCCAGCAGTGAGGTATATACAGGCAGCAGCCCCCAGCAGTGTGGTATATACAGGCAGCAGCCCCCAGCAGTGTGGTATATACAGGCAGCAGCCCCCAGCAGTGTGGTATATACAGGCAGCAGCCCCAGCAGTGTGGTATATACAGGCCCCCCGATTACCCACCCCCGTAGTTTATGCAGGCCACCCGATCCCCCCCCCCCGTAGTATATACAGGCCCCCCCATTCCCACCTCCCTGTAGTATATACAGGCCCCCCGCGCTCTATATACAGGCCCCCGGTTGCAGCCACGGACCTGTAAGAGAATCGCTTTCATACTTACCCTCCTCACTGTCATCGCGCGTCCTCGTCTCCTTCCAGCTTCTTCCCGGCGCATCCACAATGACGTCATTGTGGACGCGCCGGGTACAAGCGGGAAGGAGACCGGAGGAGCGCGGGTAACAGCGAGGAGGGTAAGTATGAAAGCGATTCTCTTACAGGTCCGTGGCTGCAACCGGGGGCCTGTATATAGAGCGCGGGGGGCCTGTATATACTACATAGAGGGTGGGAATCGGGGGGCCTGTATATACTACGGGGGGGGGGGATCGGGTGGCCTGCATAAACTACGGGGGGCCTGTATATACTACGGGGCGGGGGGGATCGGGGGGCCTGTATAAACTACGGGGGGGGGGGGATCGGGGGGCCTGTATAAACTACTGGGGGAGAGCAATGTAATATGCACGGCTCCCCCTGCCGCTGATGGACAGGGGGATGCCGTGCATATTGCATTGCACTAATGAGCGGCCCCACGTGACCGGCCGCTCATAGTGCAGCCTCCCCCTGCCTCCTCCAGCCCCCGGACACCGGCCCCCCCCCACTCAGCTGTATAGTGACTCGTGTATAAGCCGAGGGGGGCACTTTTCAGCACAATTTTTGTGCTGAAAAACTCGGCTTATACACGAGTATATACGGTAGTTTCACAGGAACGGTCCCTCGTAAACCCATGTTGATATTGGGTAATGAGGTTATTTTTTTTTCAGATACACCAGTATAGTATCTCTTAGAAAACCCTCTAGGATTTTACCCACAGAAGAGGTTAAGTTTACTGGCCTATAATTTCCAAGTTCAGTTTTTTCGTCCCCTTTTTGAATATTGGCACCACATTTGCTATATTCTAGACTTTGTTATTATGGAATCTTTAAAGATTAAAAATAATTGTCTATCTATGATGGTTCTTAATTTCTGCAGTACTCTGGGGTGTATCCTATCCGGGCCTGGGGATTTGTCAACTTTAGTGATTTTTAGACGGTGCCGTACTTCCTGCTTGGTTAAGCAGGTGACATTTAAAGGAGAATTTTTGTTATCACTGATCATGTTGTCTGTCATGGGATTTTTTTGTGTAAATACTGTTAAAAAAAAAGTCATTTAGCATATTGGCTTTTTCCTCATCCTCATCCACCATTTCACCCAGACTATTTTTAAGGGGGCCAACACAATAATTTTTTAGTTTCTTACTATTTATGTAGTTAAAGAATATTTTTTATCTTTTTTTTACTTTCTCTGGCAATGAGTCTCTGTCTCAATCTTTGCTGCCTTGATTTGCTTTTTACAGATGTTGTTTAATTTTCTGTATTTATTTAAAGGG
>JARQOC010000001.1:370108147-370415643 GCA_033576535.1 Allobates femoralis | reverse complement strand
TGAATGTTAACCCCGAGTCAGGCTCGGGAATACCGCTAGGAAGGTTAAAAATAATTGTCTATCTATGATGGTTCTTAATTCCTGCAGAACTCTGGGGTGTATCCTATCCGGGCCCGGGGATTTGTCAACTTTAGTGATTTTTAGACGGTGCCGTACTTCCTGCTTGGTTAAGCAGGTGACATTTAAAGGAGAATTTTTGTTATCACTGATCATGTTGTCTGTCATGGGATTTTTTTGTGTAAATACTGTTCAAAAAAAAGTCATTTAGCATATTGGCTTTTTCCTCATCCTCATCCACCATTTCACCCAGACTATTTTTAAGGGGGCCAACACAATAATTTTTTAGTTTCTTACTATTTATGTAGTTAAAGAATATTTTTTTTTTTTTTTTTACTTTCTCTGGCAATGAGTCTCTGTCTCAATCTTTGCTGCCTTGATTTGCTTTTTACAGATGTTATTTAATTTTCTATATTTATTTAAAGGGATCCTGTCACCTCCAAAACGCCTCCTAAGCTATCAAAACATGTCCCTGCAGCATATTATCACTAATCCCACACTCCTTTTGTCTCAGAAAAGCATCCTGTGAAAGTGGAGGAAAACGTTTTATAACTTAATCATTAGCGATGTTAATTAGCAGGGGCTAATATTCTTTAGTCCCTAGGGGGGACTCTCTTCGTCATAAGATCACGCCCTAATAGGCGTGATCTTCTATTCATATTGTATTCAGCGCCTCCACGGTGCTGCCCTGGGCTGTAATGAGGCGAATCGCGTCATTTCCGGCATCAGTTGACGTCAGTACAATCGCGCCGCTCTGTAGGCTTCAAGCACCGCATTGCGCATGCGATGCTTGAAGCAGTACACAGTGGAGAGAGAGTGAAGTATCAGAGCAGCAGGAGCTGTGTGGATTTCTGTGTGAATAGGCTGTGTGGAGTTTTAACACAGCCTGGGAGCTTTGGCTGTGTGTAGTTAACATAGGCTGGCAGTGTGGACTTGGCCTTCCCAGGGCCCTGGCTAAAGAGAGACCTTGACAGCCATACCAAACTGTGGCAATACCTATTATACCAGCTGTGTCCTAGAGCTACAAATGGTCTGTACTAACTTGTAAATAAATTGTGTGTTGTGTGAACAAGTGCCAGTGTCACTGCCTTCTGTCTTGCCGCTCCTAACCGTTACCTTACATGTGGTGGAGAAGGCACATCAACTTGGTTGCTAACGGCAACGACCCGGTGAAAGTCAAACAGGCATGCTCAGTTCACACATGTCAGTGGTTAAACCTGCTACGCTACAGTGCAGACATGCAACCCCCATGGAGGACCTGATTAAGCACCTGGTGCAGGCACAGCAGCAGCTGCAGGTCACGCAACAAGAGACGAATCAGCTCTTGATCCAGCAAATGCAGCAGTAGCAGGAGCAGCAACAACATGCGAGCGATCATTAACAGCTGCAGATGGATCTCCTGACTGAGGCAATCCGTGCCAGGCCAACGGCTTCAACCCCAGGTCAAGGAGATGACGGCAGCGTCCGGAAGGTGGTATGGCATGCAATGCAAAAAGTGACCCTGGGGGATGATGTGGAAGTTTTCCTGGCGATTTTTGAGAGGGTTACAGAGCGGGAGAAACTGCCGCCAGAGCAGTGGGTGTTGGCACCATATTTAACAGTAGAGCCACAAAACGTTTACCTGGATCTCTGCTCAGAGGATGCCATGAACTACAGGTCTCTGAAAGGTGAGATCCTGGCCCAAATGGGGGAGAATACATGTGTAAGTGCTCAACGGTTAAGCCAGTGGTCCTTTGAGGAGGGTAAACCTGTCCGGTCTAAGGGTTATGACTTGTTACACCTGGTAAAGAAGTGGCTGCAGCCTGAGACCCTGAGCCCAGCGCAAATGATAGAGAGGTTGGTAGTTGACCAGTTTGTGCACACTCTGCCAGTCTCCATCCAATGGTGGGTGGGACAAGGTGATACAGGTACCCTTGATCAGTTAGTGAGTGTGGTGGAACATCATGTGGCTACACAGGACATGATTCGGGACTCTGGGACATTGCGTGCAGCCCATTGGTCTGCATCCACCAAACTAGAAGTTAGGGACCCCCAACCCGGTCCTTCGCTGGGCTCGATCCCACTAAAGTCAGAGAATGTACGCCTCCCTCAAGTGAGCCGGAAACCCGTGTCTCCCAAGCAGGGCACCGGAAATAATTTTTTCCCCGTGATAAGGTGTTGGTGATGCCAAGAGCCGGGACACGCAATGGCGCAGTGCCCCCTCAACACAGAGCCAATGGACTGTGGGTATACCCGCCGGATGTCTATGTACGCTCAAACCGCCGGTGCAGCGAACTATGTGACTGTGGGTGAATGGGCGAATCGCGTCATTTCCGGCATCGGGTGACGTCAGTACAATCGTGCCGCTCTGTAGGCTTCCAGCACCGCATTGCGCATGCGGTGCTTGAAGCAGTACACAGTGGAGAGAGAGTGAAGTATCAGAGCAGCAGGAGCTGTGTGGATTTCTGTGTGAATAGGCTGTGTGGAGTTTTAACACAGCCTGGGAGCATTGGTTTTGTGCAGTTAACACAGGCTGGCAGCGTGGACTTGTCCTTCCCAGGGGCCCTGGGTAAAGAGAGACCTTGACAGCCATACCGAACTGTGGAAATACCTGTTATACCAGCTGTGTCCTAGAGCTACAAGAGGTCTGTACTAACCTGGACTTGTAAATAAATCGTGTGTTGTTTGAACAAGTCCCAGAGTCACTGCCTTCTGTCTTGCCGATCCTAACCGCTACCTTACAGCATCTTATTAAAGGTACCGTTACATGGTACGGCATTCCAACGATGTTGGAAGCGATTCCACGGGTGCGTGCTCGCTTCCGACATCGCAGCCTAATTGTCACACGCAGCAATGTTGCCTGCGACGCCGCAGCAAAGTTGCAGCAGCTATCACTCGCTGGGTTGTGCACAAACCAGCGAGCAAGAAGCAACAATGTTGCGAATAGGCGGCATCGCCAGCAACATCGCAATCGCGCTGTCACATGGCACAATCTAGGCATATCGCTGGTGCGACATCTCCAGGTTTTAAAACATGTTGGTAAACCTGGCAACTCACAACCAGCGATTTATCGCAGTTGCATTGTCCTGTACAGCACAATGCACTTGTGATGTCGCTGTGACATCGCTGAACCCGGGAGTTTTCAGCGATGTTGCGGGTGATATCGTGCCGTTTAACGGTACCTTAAAGGATACATAAAAACGTATTATTTTGTGATCACTATTACCCACGTGACCTCCAACCCGTATATTTGATATGCAATCCGGCCTGTTGGTTAATATTAGGTCCAGCAGTGCCCCGCTTCTTGTTGGGTCCTGAACCAGTTGTGAAAGGTAACCGTCTCTCATAGTTGTCAAAAACCTATTACCTTTGCTGGAACTGCAGGTTTCTGTTCCCCATGGTATTTCAGAGTAGTCGAAGTCCCCCATAATAATGACTACTCCCTGAGTCGCTGTTTCATCCATTTGCTTTATGAGGATATTCTCCTCCACTTCCATTATTGTTGGAGACTTATAACAAACCCCTATCAGTAATTTATTACTTTTTCCCCGTCCCCTTATCGCCACCCACAGGGACTCTACATTTTCATTAGATTCACATATATTGTCACGCAGGATGGTTTTAAGGATGATTTTACATATAAACACACACCTCCCCAGAGGTGTAACTAGGTTTTCTGGCACCCGGGGCAAAGATTTATTTTGGCGTCTCCCACTTCCCCCCCCACTACCGCCAATACACCTCATAGTGTGCCTGCCTGATGTATACATATATACACCTCATAGTGTGTGCCTGCCTGATGATGTATACATATATATATACGGTATATATATGTATACATCATCAGGCAGGCACACATTATGAGGTGTATATATGTATACACCCGGCAGGTACACTATGAGGTGTATATATGTATACACCAGGCAGGCACACACTATGAGGTGTATATATGTATACACCAGGCAGGCACACACTATGAGGTGTATATATGTATACACCAGGCAGGCACACTATGAGGTGTATATATGTATACATCAGGCAGGCACACACTATGAGGTGTATATATGTATACATCAGGCAGGCACACACTATGAGATATATAATATACCTCATAGTGTGTGGCTGCCTGGTGTATACATATATACATCTCATAGTGTGTGCCTGCCTGATGATGTATAGATATATATACGGTATATATATGTATACATCATCAGGCAGGCACACACTATGATGTCTATATATGTATACACCAGGCAGGCACACTATGAGGTGTATATATGTATACACCAGGCAGGCACACACTATGAGGTGTATATATGTATACACCAGGCAGGCACACACTATGAGGTGTATATATGTATACACCAGGCAGGCACACTATGAGGTGTATATATGTATACATCATGCAGGCACACACTATGAGGTGTATATATGTATACATCAGGCAGGCACACTATGAGGTATATGATATACCTCATAGTGTGTGCCTGCCTGATGTATACATATATACACCTCATAGTGTGAGTGTGCCTGCCTGATGCATTATATACACCTCATAACTCTCTCTTGCAGCCCATGACAGACACCACCCCCCCTTCCCCCATGCCTGTTTAAGTTATTACGGCAGGACGCTGGATGACTCAGTCAGGAGGAGGCAGGCAGGACTCAGAGCAGCTCCTCTTCTTCTCTTCTCTCCGACTGTCATGACGTGACCCGGGGCCGGGGGTGGGAAATGCTGCAAGGGGGCGGACCAGCAGGGCAGGGGTTCAATTGTGCACACGCGGCGCCGGCCGTGCACAATTTGCAGGGGCAGGGCGGAGCAGAGAAGATTATCGCCGGCGCTGCAGTGTCGCCGGACGCCTGATGCTGGCGCTGGCGCCACCTCTGAGTTGCGCCTGGGCAAAGGATCCGGCTGCACCCCCCTAGATACGCCACTGCACTTCCCCTCGCTAATTTGCACGGTCATTTCTGAACAGACTACAGCCCTGTATATTAACAGCCCAGTCATAGTTCACATCCAGCCATGTCTCAGATATCCTTACCATGTCATAAATATTTTCCAACAAAATGAATTCTAATTCCTCCATTTTGTTGGTGGGGCTTCTGGCATTAGTGTACATGTACTTTATGCATCTCTCTTTACTTCTATTCCTTCTTACTATATTGACTGTTCTAACCCCACTCTCCATGCCACCCCCAATTTCATTATTTGTGCCAAGGTTACTATTTACACTATCTTCCCCTCCTGTACAATGAATAGCCTCCCCCAATCCCTAGTTTAAACACTCCTCCAACCTTCTAGCCATTTGCTCCCCCAGCACAGCTGCATCCTCCCCATTGAGGTGCAGCCCATTCCTAGCATAGAACCTGTAGCCAACAGAGGAATCGGCCCAGCTCTCCAGGAACCCAGACCCCTCCTTCCTACACCAATTCCTGAGCCACTTATTTATCTCCCTAATCTCCCCTTGCCTCTCTGGCATGGCACATGGTACAGGCAGTAGTTTAGAATTTCAGAGATTACTACCTTGGAGGTCCTTGTCTTAACCTGTTAATGACGGCCTTACATCTACAGACGTCGGAAGAAAAAGGGTACTTATGCCTAACCGACGTCTGTAGATGTAAGGCAGAACTAAGCCCAGGTGCGCAGCCCCTGGAGCTAAAATCTCTGGGGTATCAGTGTACCGATTGTAGCTGAGACCCTGGAGATTAGGAATTGGCTGGTGTTTTACCGGCACTAGGGATGGGCGAATCTACTCGCTAGGACTCGTTACTCGGCGAGTAGTAAGGGACTCGCAGGACTTGGTACTCTGCGAGTTTCCCAGTGATTACTCGCACGAGTCCAATGCAAATCAATATCAATCCTAGTTTTGTCAGAAACGCTGACAACACTAGGATTGCCATTGTTTGCATTAGACTCGTGCGAGTAATCACTGGCTACTGTGCCAGTGATAGCAGGGAAACTCGCAGATAACTGCTGTTTCTTTGCGAGCCGAGTCCAGTTGTCTTCTCTGTGCAGCTCCAGGGTCCTAGAGCCCTCCTGCTCACAGACATTATGTAGCAGTGCTGAGATTGTTCTCAGTCTGCTCATTCCCTGTGTACAGACATGAATGTCTGTGCACAGAGATGATGTAGCAGTGCTGAGATTGTTCTCAGTCTGCTCATTCCCTGTGTACAGACATGAATGTCTGTGCACAGAGATGATGTAGCAGAGCTGAGATTGTTCTCAGTCTGCTCATTCCCTGTGTACAGACATGAATGTCTGTGCACAGAGATGATGTAGCAGAGCTGAGATTGTTCTCAGTCTGCTTATTCTCTGTGCATAGACATCTATATTTATGCACAGGGGATGTAGCAGAGAGGACATCGCGTTTTGGACTGCGTCGGACGGAAGAGGATTTTTTTAATTAAAGATGGAGTCCCTAATGGCTTTTTTTTTTATTTCTAATAAAAAATTTTCCTTGTGTTGTGTTTTTTTTAAAACAATTTAATAGAAATTCATGGCGGTCATGTCTAATATTGGCGTGACCGCCATAAATTTCGGGCTTAGGGCCAGCTGATAATACAAAGCTGGCCCTAACCTCTTTATTACCCAGTGTGCCACCGCTACCAGGGCCGCTGGAAGAGCGGGGTTCAGCGCCAGAGGATGGCGCTTCAATGAACGCGCCATCTTCTGGGGTGGCTGCGGGCTGCAATTTGCAGCGGGGGGTGCCCAGAAAGCTTGGGCATCCCTGCGCTGCGGATTCCAGCCCCCAGCTGCTTAGCTGTACCTGGCTAGACATAGAAATTGCGCGGAGCCCCACGCATTTTTTTTTTACTATTTCATGAATTTCAGAGCCAGAGTCTCAGAGTCAGAATCTCAGAATTTCATGAAATAATTAAAAAAAAATGCGTGGGGCTCCGCGCAATTTCTATGTCTAGCCAGGTACAGCTAAGCAGCTGGGGGCTGGAATCCGCAGCGCAGGGATGCCCAAGCTTTCTGGGCACCCCCCGCTGCAAATTGCAGCCCGCAGCCGCCCCAGAAGATGGCGCGTTCATTGAAGCGCCATCCTCTGGCGCTGAACCCCGCTCTTCCAGCGGCCCTGGTAGCGGTGGCACGCTGGGTAATAGAGGTTAGGGCCAGCTTTGTATTATCAGCTGACCCTAAGCCCGAAATTTATGGCGGTCACGCCAATATTAGACATGACCGCCATGAATTTCTATTAAATTGTTTTAAAAAAAACACAACACAAGGAAAAATTTTTATTAGAAATAAAAAAAAAAGCCATTAGGGACTCCATCTTTAATTAAAAAAATCCTCTTCCGTCCGACGCAGTCCAAAACGCGATGTCCTCTCTGCTACATCCCCTGTGCATAAATATAGATGTCTATGCACAGGGAATAAGCAGACTGAGAACAATCTCAGCTCTGCTACATCATCTCTGTGCACAGACATTCATGTCTGTACACAGGGAATGAGCAGACTGAGAACAATCTCAGCTCTGCTACATCATCTCTGTGCACAGACATTCATGTCTGTACACAGGGAATGAGCAGACTGAGAACAATCTCAGCTCTGCTACATCATCTCTGTGCACAGACATTCATGTCTGTACACAGGGAATGAGCAGACTGAGAACAATCTCAGCACTGCTACATCAGGCAGCAGGCGGGCTCTAGGACCCTGGAGCTGGCAGCCTGTACAGAGGAGACAGGATCTTATCTGTGCGAGTCAGCGATTACTTACAAAGTAAACGAGCAATGCAAATAAATGACAAAACTAGGATTGCTTCAGGCTGAAGCTTCCGAGACACATCTGCGATTTGTAAATCTCACACTACTCGCTATTACTCGCTTCCCCATTCATTAACATTGGACTCGCTAGACTCGCAACGAGTAGCGAGTCCTGTGCTCGGACTCGCTAGAGTCAAGCGATTCCGAGTAATTTAGGATTCGCCCATCCCTAACCGGCACCAGTAATGTGATGACCGGTAAGCACTGTTTACCGGTCATCACATTACAAAAACATGACATTGCGGGTAAAAAGTACTTTGACTTTGATCCGACATGAAAACACATGTCGAATCAAATTGAAAGCGTTAACCCCTAACTGCCCCAAGACCCCCAGTACTGGGGATCACCCCCCCACCCCCATAACATCTAAAAATGGCGGCGGCCAGCGGTAAAACCCACCGCCTCCGCTGCATCTCTATGCGATCTGACAGGTCAGATTGCATAGAGATGCCGCCATTCCGGGGGGTCCCGTCAGTGGCCCCCCAATGTCATTTACCCCCACCCGTGACTTTCGCTCACCCTTGGTAAATCCCCGTCCCCCCTGATCCGCACCCCTCTGGCCAATCCCCCGCCCCCCCCACGGCATCAGCCCTCCGGTCACCCTTGCATACCTTTGACCCCCCCGCTCTGATCCGCACCCACAGGGATGATGATCTGCAGTTAACCACAAGGGGTTAACTGCAGATCATCATCCCTGTGTGGTCACAAGGGGTTACCTGATCTGCCGTTAACCCCTTGTGACCACACAGAGATGATGATATGCAGTTAACCCTTTGTGTTTAACTGCAGATCATCATCCCTGTGTGGTCACAAGGGGTTACCTGATCTGCCGTTAACCACTTGTGACCACACAGGGATGATGATCTGCAGTTAACCACAAGGGGTTAACTGCAGATCATCATCCCTGTGTGGTTACAAGGGGTTACCTGATCAGCAATTAACCTCTTTGTGACCACACAGGGGTTAACTTCAGATCATCATCTGAATGAGAATCGAGGTGGGACCTCCCACTGGACTACGTCGGACCATCCCACTGGACTACGTCGGACATCACAGTAATAAAGATTGGGTCTAAATATGTTTTTGTGGGGTTTTTCCCAATAAAAATATTTTTCTCTGTGTTGTGTTTTCTTTATAATTTACTAGAGATTCCTAATGGTCCGGTCTAATATTGGCCAGACGTTATGAATCTCGGGCTTAGTGCCAGCTGCCAAAAAGCTGGCATTAACCCCTTATTACCCAGTCTGCACCGCTACACGGCAGCTGGAAGAGCTGGATACAGCGCTAGAAAATGGCGCTTCTATGAATGCGCCATTTTCTGTCGCGGCTGCGGGCTGCAATTCGCACCGGTGGGGGCCCAGAAAGCTTGGGCCTCCCTACGCTGAGGATTCCAGCCCCCAGCTGCCTAGTTGTACCTGGCTGGCCCAAAAATGTGGTGAAGCCCACGCCATTTCTTTTTAAAATTATTTCAAGAAATAATAAAAAAATGGGCTTCCCTATATTTTTTGGTTTCCAGCCAAGTAAAACTAGGCAGAAGGGTTGGTGGCAGCCCGTAGCTGCTTGCTGTACCTGGCTGGACCAAAAATATGGCGAATCCCCACATCGTTTTTTTTTTTTAATCTAATAAAGAAATTCTAAAAAATAAATGCAGGAGAGGAGATGACCAGGACACGGTGTCTCCGTATCTTGTGCACATGCTCTAAAAGTGAGAAATTGTGTGAAAAAAAGAAAATGTTCAATATGACGTTATCAAATTCTGTGAAGTAGCTGTAGGTTCCAAGTGCTCACTATACCCCTAGATATAATCCTTAAGGCGTTTAGTTTCCAAAATGGGGTCACTTGTGCGGGAGCTCCAATGTTTAGGCACATAGGGGCTCCCCAAATGCGACATGGTGTCCGCTAACTATTGGAGCTAATTTTCCATTCAAATTGCTAGCGGACACCATGACGCATATGGAGAGCCCCTGTGTGCCTAAACATTGGTGCTCCCCCACAAATGACCCCATTTTGGAAACTAGACCCCCCAAGGTACATATCTAGATGCATAGAGAGCACTTTCAACCCCCAGGTGCTTCACAAATTAGTCCGTAAAAAGGAAAAAAAAAGATTTTTGTGAAAAAAAGTACATTTTCATTTTTACGGATCAGTTTGTGAAGCACCTTGGGGTTCAAAGTGCTCAGTATGCATCTACATACGTTCCATGGGACGTGTAGTTTACAAAATTGGGTCACTTGTGGTGGAGCCCCAATGTTTAGGCACATAGGGGCTCTCCATACGTGACATGGTATCCACTAACAATTGGAATTGTAAGTGGATACCATGTCGTGTATGGCGAGCCCCTGTGTGCCTAAACATTAAAGCTCCCCCCCAAGTGACCCCATTTTGGAAACTAGACACCACAAGGAACTTATTTAGATGCATAGTGAGCACTTTGAAACCCCCAGGTGCTTCACAAATTGATCCGAAAAATGAAAAAGTACTTTTTTTTGCAAAAATCTCTTTTTCCTTTTTACGGACTAATTTGTGAAACACCTGGGGGTTGAAAGTGCTCACTATGCATCTAGATATGTTGCTTGGGGGGTCTAGTTTCCAAAATGGGGTCACTTGTGGGGGAGCTCCAATGTTTAGGCACACAGGGGCTTTCCATATTCGACATGGTGTCCACTAACAATTTAAATGGAAAATTAGCTCTAATAGTTAGCGGACACCATGTTGCGTATGGAGAGCCTCTGTGTGCCTAAACATTGTAGCTCCTCCACAAGTGACCCCATTGTGGAAACTAGACACCCCAAGGAATTTATTTAAATGCATAGTGAGCACTTTGAACCCCCAGGTACTTCACAAATTGATCTGTGAAAATGAAAAAGTAATTTCTTTTCCACAAAAAGTTTCTTTTATCATTTTTACAGATTCATTTGTGAAGCACCTGGGGGTTCAAAGTGCTCACCACCCATTTAGATAAGTTCCTTGGGGGGTCTAGTTTCCAAAATGGGGTCACTTGTGGGGGAGCTCCAATGTTTAGGCACACCGGGGCTCTCCATACGCGACATGGTGTCCACTAACAATTGGAGCTATTTTTCCATTCAAATTGTTAGCGGACACCATGTCGCGTATGGAGAGCCCCCGTGTGCCTAAACATTGGAGCTCCCCCACAAGTGACCCCATTTTGGAAACTAGACCCCCCCAAGGAACTTCTCTAGATACATAGTGAGCACTTTGAAACCTCTAGTGCTTTACAAATTGATCCGTAAAAATGAAAAAGTATTTTTTGTCACAAAAATTTTCTTTTGTCCTCAATTTTTTTCATTTTCATATGAGCAACAGGATCAAATGCATTCTAAAATTTGTTGGGCAATTTCTCCTGAGTACACCGATACCTCATATGTGGTCATAAACCACTGTTTGGGTGCACGGCAGGGCTCGAAAGGGAAGGAGCGCCATTTGACTTTTTGAATAGTAGATTAGCTCCAAAAGTCAAATTGCGCTCCCTCCCTTCTGAGCCCTGCTGTGCGCCCAAACAGTGGTTTATGACCCCATATGAGGTATCGGTGTACTCAGGAGAAATTGCCCAACAAATTTTGGGATGCATTTTATCCTGTTGCCCATGTGAAAATGAAAAAATTGAGGCTAAAAGAACATTTTTGTTGGAAAAATTAAAATGTCCATTTTTTGTTTCCACTTTGCTTTAGTTGCTGTGAAGCACCTGAAGGGTTAATGATCTTCTTGAATGTAGTTTTGAGTAGCTTGAGGGGTGAAGTTTATGGAATGGTGTCACTTTTGGGTGTTTTCTGTCATGTACACCCCTCAAAGTGACTCAAATGTGATGTGGTCACTAAAAAAATGGTTATGTAAATTTTGCTGGAAAAAGGAAAAATTGCTGATGAACTTTGAACCCTTATAACTTACTAACCCCCAAATTTTTTTTTCAAAAATTGTGCTGATGTGAAGCAGACATGTGGGAAATGTTATTTATTAACTATTTTGTGGCACATAACTCTCCGGTTTAACAGAATAAAAATTAAAAATTTGAAAATTGAGAAATTTTAAAATTTTTTGCCAATTTTTTTTATATTTCCACAAATAAACGCATAAATTATCGACCTAAATTTACCACTAACATGAAGCCCAATATGTCATGAAAAAACTAACTCAGAATCTCTAGGATCCGTTGAAGCATTCCAGAGTTATCACCTCCTAAAGGGACACTGATCAGAATTACAAAAAACGGTCTGGTCATTAAGGTGGAAATTGGCTCCATCACTAAGGGGTTAAGCTTGCAGCCCAATTCCCTGAAATCACCTTTCAGGACCTTTCACCTATGTCTAACTTTGTCGTTTGTGCCAATGTGCACCATAATCCCTAGCCATACTGGGCGAGATCATAATTGATACGATTTTCAATTAGATCCTTGATAAAGGCCTTAAATTCAGGCCGAAATGTTGGATCAATTTAACCAACTAACTTTATTTTAAAAAAAAGCTAACTTAATAAAAGGAACACATTTTTTGTTCAAAAATTCCATTTTGTGTGCCAAGGTTTTCTTCTCTTAAATACTTGGACTTTTCACCTTAGAGGACTTACCTCATTTAGGGTACGCCAAATCATAACTCATATTCTAATTGGCAACTGGGGGATACCATTATGTTTATCCACAAATTTTTTCCACCAATGGACAATATCAGATTGTGCAAAAACATAAAATTTTTCTTCCACATTAGCTGATTAAATTAATATATTTTGGAACCTAAGTCTGCAGGCAAACATGCAGCATGCATAATAATAGTTAAAGGACTGATATGTGTACATTCAGAGATGATTTAAGAAACGTTCCTCTGTACTTGTGAACTGAATTCTGTCATTGTGTCTATTACCCTTTGAAAGCAAAACCAGAATGGAATTTTTTTAGGTAATTGTTTATATGGTAAGTTTTTTTATGTGTTACCTGCTGGTAAACGTTTTTTCTCCCACACCCCCAAAAACATACTCATGGGTTAATTGTCTTCTTTTGAAAATTACCTTAGTATTTATGCATATGGAATATAGATTGTGAGCCTCATTGCTGGAGAGACTAATATAAACTTTGATAACTTCTGTCCAGTGCTATGATATACAGTCGTGGCCAAAAGTGTTGGCACCCTTGAAATTGCTGCAGAAAATGAAGTATTTTTCCCAGAAAATCATTGCAATTGCACATGTCATGTTATACACATGATTATTTCCTTTGTGTGTATAGGAACAATACAAAAAATGGGCTGGCAACATTTTTTTAATCTTTCCAAAATTGGGGGTAATAAAATTTGTGTTAACCATGTGATGCTCATTGAAATTCACCTGCGGCAAGTAACAGGAGTGGGCAATATGAAAATCACACCTGAAAGCACATAAAAAGAGAACAGGTTGACTCCAGCTTTGCTTAGTGTGTCTGTGTGCCTCATATAATAATTTTGTATTTCAATTTGTAGGCCTACAATGCTATAAAGGTAACTTTTTGAAGCCAGAATTCTACTGTGAAGGAGTTGAGTACAGTAAAGGATTGTCAAAGCACTCTTGGCTCATACCCAAAATGATCTGTTTTAATAAGTTTATAAATACATGTAAATAATATGACTCCATAAACAAGAGCCTGCATCCACAATCCTGACATATTCTGCTACATCTTTGAAGAGTACATGGTTGAAAAACAAAGATGAAATATCACAGACTTTGTGCATCAACTATACCTGGATTATTTTGGAGTACAGTTTAGAGACAAGAATAAGTCTTGGGCTCCACATATAATTTGCAAAACATGTATGGAGCACCTACAACAGTGGACAAATGGTGAAAGAAAAAGTTTAAACTTTGATGTGCCAATAGTATGGAGAGAACTATGAAACCACCATGACAATTGTTATTTTTGGGTTGTAAAGATTAAAGGCTCGAATAGTTAAAGGAAGGTTAAAATTGTATTATCCTGATTTGGAATCAGTAAAATGACCTATTCCACATGGCAATTACTTTCCCATACCTGTGTTTACCAGACTACCAGACCATCCACTGTCAGATTCTGAAGAGAAGCAGGGATTGCAGTGTATGGCAGATGCTAGCAGTGGACGTGAACTTGAGGGAAGTTCATTGAGGCCTCAACCATTAAGCCAAAAAAACTCAATGACCTGATTTGAGACTTAAATATTTCCATGCAAGAATCTGAACTTTTAGCGTCCAGACTTAATAAATTAAATCTTATCAAGGTGGAGGTTAACATTACAGCCTATCGGACAAGAGAATAAAATCTTCTCCCATATTTTAACCAAGAGGAAGAATTTGTATACTGCAATGATGTCCCAGGAATTGTACTTCAAATGGGACTAGTGGAATATCGACTAGGAGACTGGTGGATTTTTATAAACAGCTCCACCAGAAGCTTGAAATGTGTTCTCTTGCACAATGATAACAGTTATACATCTCTTCCTATTGCTCACTCAATAAAACTTAAAGTAGTATTCATATTCTCCATATCTCAATATATAGTAGGATAAATAATGATATAAGCAAAGAACTCCAATTGGAAATGTGGTATAGTTCTCCTGATTAGCTGTGTTGTTTACCTCATATGCATTACAGTACCTTAGGTATCCATGGTTATGACCACCACTCGTATAGGGACAGTTGCTCGCTAGTGCTTGTAACCATTTTCTCCCATATTTTAACCAAGAGGAAGAATTTGTATACTGCAATGATGTCCCAGGAATTATACTTCAAATGGGACTAGTGGAATATCGACTAGGAGACTGGTGGATTTTTATAAACAGCTCCACCAGAAGCTTGAAATGTGTTCCTATCTCTTCCTATTGCTCACTCAATAAAACTTAAAGTAGTATTCATATTCTCCATATCTCAATATATAGTAGGATAAATAATGATATAAGCAAAGAACTCCAATTGGAAATGAGGTATAGTTCTCCTGATTAGCTGTGTTGTTAAACCTCATATGCATCACAGTACCTTAGGTATCCATGGTTATGACCACCACTCGTATAGGGACAGTTACTCGATAGTGCTTGTAGCCATAGATGCATGAGCTATTGTAATGCCCTGCTCATAAAATAAGCATCATAGATAATTATGAAAACTATACTACATTTCTAATTGGATGTATTTGCTAACACTATTATTATTAATATTATTATTATTATTATTACATCTATTACATGTGATAGGATCTTGCAGGTGAGAATACACCTTTAAAGAAGAATATGAAAATGTAAAAATCATATTACAGAAAATCCATTATGTGGTCACCAGTTATGATCTTAAGATGTGAACTTGTTGCTTAGACAGCAATCTGGATACACAAAATACCCATGCTTTATGTGTCTCTGGGATAGCAAAGCACAGGAAGAACTTTGGACAAAGGTAACATGGCCTACAAAGGAAGAAATGATTGCTGGTGCTTCAAACATCATCAACAACCCATTGGTGGACAAGAACAAAATCATTCTCTCACCGCTTCATATTAAGCTAGGATCACTTAAGCAATTTGTCAGGGCTTTGTACAAATCGGGTAATTGCTTCAATTACATTTATAGATCGTTCCCTGGACTGAGCATGGAAAAACTAAAAGGTGCAATCTTTGAAGATCCTCATATCCATAAACTCATGAAGGATTCCATTTTTACCACATGTATGAATGACCCTGAGGCTTCGGCCTAGGAGAGTTTTGTCTCCGTTATGAAGAACTACTTGGGTAATCACAGTGCAAACAATTATGACGATTTGCTGCAAGATATGTGAGCTAACTTCAGAAATTTGAGAGTTAGTATGAGTAAAGAGGCACTATCTCCATAGCCATTTAATCAGATTTCCAGATAACCATGGAGACTTCAGTGAGGCACAAGGTGAGAGGTTCCACCAAGATATAAATGTGATAGAGGAGATCAAGGCAGATGGGATATACACACGATGACAAACTTTTTTGAATAATGGACATTAATAACAATATTACTAATTTTTATTGTATTAATTAATTAAATAAATCATACAAATCTTTTTCCTGTCACTGTTAGGTATTTTTAATTTCTTTTTTTTGTATGATTTTAGACTTTTTACTTACTAGTTGTAACAAAAATAATAATATTCTTGCAATTCAGAATGCTTTTAAATCGTCCTGCATTATATATTTAATAAACTATTAAATATATCAGAAAGTAAAGCCAACCTGGCAAAACCAAAGTCGCAGTAATAGAATCGGCACCATAAACTTTATATAAAACCATGCAGACATCGTTGGCACAAAAATCACTGTGTACCAGTGTGTTCAATTAGGTTCCAAAAAAAAAAAAAATCAATGCATCAATACACAGTTGGATAATCTTTGAAGAAATAACATTGTCACATTCTTATGAATATCAGCTTAGGCCACTCAATAGCGTCTGTGATTTTAGTAGGCAACAGGTTTACTGTAAGCATAAAGAACTGCAAAAATGATGCTAGAATGTAATGCCAATCTAATGAGACATAGTAGAATCTGGATCCATAGCTTATCCCAAGTCTAGTATTAAAGAACTTATTATTGCACCAACGTCAGGCACCTACCACAAGATAGAGCCAACGGGATGTTGGAGTCTCAGTCCTGTGTAAGCAACACACAAAGTCCCTGTTTTCCTACCCAGCACTGCAGAATAGCAATTGTCCATTCACAGCACATACCACATCCTCTGCATTTTTTCCTGATAATATATGTACAGTCCTTAACTCCAAGGCTGCTTGGAATAACTGCAGCACATTTCAAAGTAACACCTTTCACAACACCAACCATTCTTAGAAACACTAATGAATAAATGAATGTAAATGTGAAGTGCAATGTACCGTAATAGGTACTCTGAGTCCAGCCCATTGCCTCTGTCAAGCAAACTATGATATAGCCCTTTATATCTGATCAGAGATGCAAATTCTCTGCTAAGGTATAACATTTGCCATTCCAAGGTCAGGCACTGACTCTTGTACGATATCATTAATTGGAAGTCATTATTATCAAATATTTTAGATAAAACAAACTGATTTTTTTAACTAACACGAGAGATGTTGTTACTTTTCTGCTGAAAATATCATGCTTCTATCATGTCTACAGATTTATCCTTTTAAATGCACATTGCAAAAGGTTGAAAGAGCAGATCCTGCAAATGATGACGTTTTATGTAGTATTTAATGTGTAGGAAAAGAGAAAACATTAGACAGCTGCTGTGCTAAAACGCAGCACCTTAAGTTGAAAAACATTCTAGTTTGCCTATGAGATAATTTCTCGATAATATATACATGTGTGTATAAATATAGATATATATATAATATATATAGAGAGATATTTGTGCCATAGCCAGTTGTCAATACCTGTTGTACTCATTCACTAATGCTATGCAGTGCCTTGTACATTCACACTGCAGCAATCTCCCAACAAGCTCTGCATTGCATGAGGGGGCTGTGTTGTATTGCTGCCTAGGCCACAACAGATTCATTCTTAATTTTACTATTAGATATAACTTATTAATAGCTTTTTGCAATAGTTGGAAACAAAATATGTGGAAGAAAAGGTAAAGATACCAATGTTTGTATTTCCTTTAGACTGCACCATATGAAACCTCTAAACTTCAACCAAGAAAATAAACCCAAATACATATAAATATATTTAGCTGAGTATAGAACTATAATGGTTACTTGTCAATTTAAGTCTTTTCACTTTGCAACAAGTCTCATTGTGACATCTGTAAATGGAGCATATGGCTTCACTCTCATTACTCTTGTGTACCATGGAAACTATGTATATGGCTATAAATGACCTGTAACTTTTATTGTAACAGATTAAGACATGAAATCCTGATTGGAGTACAGCTTGGGCCACCATTAATCATCCACAATGTACCAACGTGTTATCTGGCAATAACTTGTCCAGTACATGTTTACTGTCATAACCAGACGTGACCACTCAAAGCAATATAAAAATAGAGCTGTTATCTGTATAAAATAGGCTGACTGGCAAATCAAGGCATTCTGGGCAGGAGAATAAACACTTTCCTATTACCCCATGCTCATAACTCAATGCTTATTAGGTACATTGTTGGTAGAATAATGTATATACATATACGCGATAACTAGTGGATAAATAGTTTAGTGTGTGTGTACTCATTATAAATAAAAATATATGTATATATATATATATATTATGTGTTGTGTATGCATTTATATGTGTGTGTGTGTGTGTATTATATATATATATATATATATATATATATATATTAGTTTTTTTTCTACTTCATTATTGCTTTTTATTTGTTATTTTACAAACTACATTAGTAAACACATCTCTCATTATGGCAAATCAGACCTGCCGTAGAGGCAACATGAAGGGCGCAGATACCACAAACCTGTTACCATGGAAATATAATTGTATCATCAAATCGCAAGACCAAAGCAACATCTAAAATAATAACAATATTAATGACATCCAGCTTCATCACTTGCTGCGCAAAGTCTGATCTATGACTGCTGCTAGGACCATAATCAAATGTAATAAATGCTACCTACCTCAACCATTAAACAAGACATTTAACCATAGTTGCAGCTCAGTGACCTCCGATTGCCTTGAAATGTGTGGTTGATGCTGCTTGTACATGTAGACTTGTGCTGCACAGTCCAGCAGCAGCATCCAGGATTAGCTTTGGAAATGATTCAATAGTTAATGGAAGTGAGCTGGTTAATAAAAAAGAGGAGATGAGGGTCCCAGTGTGGTGGATGTGGGGGTTCTACTTTAGTTTCAGGCTGCTGCAGTGTAACTATAGGACTGTGTGTAGCTGGGAGGTGCTGGAGTCAGTCACCACTGGCAGACAGCAGCAGACCAATAAGCTGGAGCACTGTCAGCTCCCAGCACTGAGCTCCCCTTTCTGTGCTTGTTTCCTCATTTCCAAAGTGACGTCAAACAGCTTGGAGTTTTTTCCTCTTCTCCCTTGCTGCATGCACAATTCATTTCACAGACTGCCTATGAAAGGAATGTGCTCTCACACTTATGCATAGCTAGAGGTGTTCAGCACATACCTTACCAGCACACGCATTGTGTGTTGCCTGCTTCACAGACTCCGCAGAGCCAGCCATTTTATGGTCTATGTCCTTTCTTATAACCAGAATGAAATTCTTTTATTGCGTGACTTTTTGTTTCTGCACCCAGTAATTCTTTCTAACAAACTGTAACCCCTTTGTTGATAGCCGTCTGCTAAATTTAAACCTATAGTGACTAAGGCAATTGACACAATCGTGTCTAGGAATAATTCATCACAGATAATAATCATCCTCTTCACTCATGTAATATCAGCATATGCTGCAGCACTTTTCAATTTAATGCTGCATGTACAAACAAAATCAGAATTAAACTAGCTAACAACTCCAACACTACAAGCTAGGGCCGTGCTCCCAAGAGCATGCAATCTACTTATCCTTACAATTTCCATTACAATTTATGTAATCCCCTTTGCAAATTGATTTATTAGCAAAATATGTAAACAATCGTCTTTTTGCAATACACCAGTCAAACAACGACAATTTGACTACCTTATTACAATTAATCCAAAAAATGTTTTCTCCAGATTTAATACAAAATGCCATTTTTGAAGGAGACCAGACAGGTGATACATATATCCAATCCATGAGCATCATGTATCAGACAAAGGATGTATGAATTCAACAATGTAGGTTCATCTCTGAAATGCTTCGTTGTTTCAGAGAAAAATATACTTTAATAGCCTCTGGGGACCAAGCTGCATAGTAGACTAGTCAGACAGGTGTGTTCCTAGTTTCTTCTCAGTGCTTGGTGTCTTGAAAGGCTCTTATTGCGTGCATAGGGATAGAGCTATCACTCATGAATAAGAGTCTCTCATGTGGCACATCCTGGCAGGTACTAAACTCATGAATAAGAGTCTCTCATGTGGCACATCCTGGCAGGTACTAAACTATCTTTTTCTCTGAAATGCATCAGAGTTTCAGAGTTAAACATATACTGCTGAAATCATACAGGCACAGTTTGAAACATGCTGCCCATGTATTGGGCAGCATGTCTCAGCCGTTAGGTTTCTTCTAATGACTACTGACTATGGAATTATTCTGCTGTGAATAGAATTCCTATTGAACAGGACACAATCAGGCTTTATTCAGTTTATTGATGCAAGAGTTGTACAGTGTCGACCAAAGGTTTTGCATTTTTTTGTGTGATTACTTCTGTCTGGTTGTTGTGATGCCATTTTCCTGGCGATTTTAGTAAACTGGAAACAAATAGTTGTCAACTCTAAGGATGAAAATTGTGTTTGACATTGTTTTCTCCCTTTGTATGTTATAGTTTTCCACGTTTGCGGGGCCAATTGTTTTGTATATTTTGTCATGGGAATCTAATTTTGTCTAAAAATGTTTTTCTTTTTTCTGTTTGTGTTTCTCAGTTAAAACATGGCAAAAACAAAGCCAGGTTTATCACCAGATGTCAGGAAGCTTAATGTTCTAAAAGTGAAGTCAGGTAAAAGCTAAAAAGTGGTAGTTATGAAATTCAACTGTTCGCAGAGTCAAGTGTCAAATGAACGAAGAATATGAGGTCAAAGTAAGTGACCAGGCTGTTGTGCGATGGCTAAGAGCAGCAGGCTTGAATGCACGAGGTCAAGAAGTCTTTGCCCTCTGCAAGCAACCAGAAGGTCCAACTTGATTTTGCCAAAGAACACAGCCAATGGGAAGAGACAGATTAGTCTAAGGCGTTGTGGTCAGATGAATCCAAGTTCAATCTGTTTGGTAGGGATGGCAAGCACTATATACACTGCTCAAAAAAAATAAAGGGAACATGTTAAATGCTAAATATTGTCTTTATTGTTTTGAGCAATGTATTACTTATGGGTATTACAATTGATTGGGTCTAAGACTGCTCACAAAAATAAAGGGAACATTTAATATTTAACAAGTTCCTTTAATTTTTTTTGAGCAGCTTATTTCACCCAATTGTAAAACATTATGATGTAAAGTACCAAACACCAACAGTGAAACATGGTGGTGGCAATGTCATGGTTTGAAGCTGCTGTTCTGCATTTGCCATTGGCCCTCTGCATAGAATTGATGGAAATAAGAATGCGACTATGTACAAGGATATACTGGAGAATGTAATGCTGCCACATGGTTAAACTAAAAGTAGGCATAGGCTGGAAATTCTAGCAAGACTATAATCCTAAACACCCATCCAATTAATAAAACATTGGTTAGCAAAGAAAAATGTTGGCCTGTTGCAATGGCCAAGCCAACCACCTCATTTAAACCATATAGCACAACTTTGAGACTAGTTAGGACCAAAAGTTGGGGCCCACAGCAATAAAGAATTTTTTCAGATTTGCAAATGGGATGGAGCAAGATCCCTCAAGATGTCTTGAATACCCCAGTGGCTTAAATGCCCCATCGGTGTGGTGCAGTGATTAAGGCAAAAGGTTATGCTACAAAATACTAAGTTATGGCATTGTAAACAATGAATTACCCTCTGTGTTTCTAATCAATAAATAGTATATGCAAAACGTTTAAGGTCTTGCATGATGACAACTTCATGTACTTTCAATTCATCACCAGAAAATAGTCACAATAATGAGACAGAAGTAATCACACAAAAAAAATGCCAAACTTTTGGTTGCTACTGTATGTAAAACCCAGATTGGGTTTCTGTCTTTTATAGTGGACTTTCTATGAGTTCATTGACTGTGGAGTTTATTTGAATGTTAGAAATGACTTATGGTCATACATCTGATCCAACAATTAGGCAGTGTTCATAAAAATGCAAAAGATATTACAAAAGGGAACAGACAATACAATATATACAGTCACATAAAAATAAACAGAGATAAACAAAAAAAGGAAAGTGTTGCACAGATCTTTGTAGAGGGGAGCGCTCCGATTAGGAAATGGTGCAGCCTTACAGCTATCTCCCAGAAAACACAATTATTGTAGGTCACATCTGGTTTTTAACAGGTATAAGTCACACCTACCTAACTCTCCTTGATGACAAAAAGTTAAAGAAGATATCATTGTATTGAACAAAGAAAATACTACAAAAAGATAGTAATGACATTGAATGTTGCTAGAGATACAGTTAGAAGCGTAGTTCTCGAGTTCACTACCTGAATGTGGCAGAAAGAGTAAGCTATGACAGGCTGCTACCAAATTCTTGAAGTCAAAACATGAGTAACTGCAAAAGATCTGCATCAAGATTTGGTGACAGCAGGCACTGAGGTTTCCGTTTGTACAATGAAGGAGCATATTAAATATTGGAGGGCTAGAGCTTAAGCTGCAAGACATACATGTATACGCACCAGAAAATGTTAGCTCCAATATGCTCAAAGAGGATATACATTGGCACAGGTCCTTCTACCTTTGAGTCTGGACAAAGTGAGTGATAGTTCAGCTGTCAAATCTTAGACAGTGGCGTGCTGAGCTGTCAGTATGGTGAGAGACAACTCAGCTATCCAATGAGGGCTTGGGCATGCAAGGTTTCCTCGATGTTTATCTGCCTCTTTGTCTTCAAATACTGCCAGTTGTAGCCTTAGCTCGGTGGTGTTTGCATGCCTGTTGTTCCTGTGCTCAGTCTGATCTTTTGTTTACCTGACCTTGGACCTTGCTTCTGATGATCCATTTGCCTAGCTTCTTTGTCTTGATCCACTACCTTTCTGGAATTTTGACCTCGAACTGTGACTGCACCTTTTTCTCAACTTTTTATTTATTGCTAGCCTCCCGGTATCTGACCATGAACCTCTTGACTATCCAACCTCACAGGTAGCCCGTGCGTAGTGACTAGCACATGAATAAGCAAGACGTTTTGAAATTTTGTTTTGTGGATAGATGAAACAAAACTGGAATTTTTCAGGCATTTAGATCAGCGGTATTTTTTTAAGTGAAAAATAAAGAATTCACTGAAAAAAATATGCTGCATACTTTCAAGCATCCTTAATATTAATTCTCTTCTCATCTAGTACTACTTAAAATATTAGAATAAATAACTCAAAATAATATAACTACACAATTCAAGGATATAAATTAATCCCATAAGGCTTATAATATATAGATATACATACAGTATAAATAAATAAGAATAATTAGCATTAAATACAAAGTGGTGGTGTAATAATTTATATATATATCTCAAAGAATATAAAGTGCTGCGCAAAAGATGTGTCTCGATCAGGGTACTGAAGTGCCATGCATGAAGTATGCTAAAATGTGTATGTCAGCACCTGGAAAACAATATACAGTTAGGGCCAGAAATATTTGGACAGTGACACAAGTTTTGTTATTTTAGCTGTTTACAAAAACATGTTCAGAAATACAATTATATATATAATATGGGCTGAAAGTGCACACTCCCAGCTGCAATATGAGAGTTTCCACATCCAAATCGGAGAAAGGGTTTAGGAATTATAGCTCTGTAATGCATAGCCTCCTCTTTTTCAAGGGACCAAAAGTAATTGGACAATGGACTCTAAGGGCTGCAATTAACTCTGAAGGTGTCTCCCTCGTTAACCTGTAATCAATGAAGTAGTTAAAAGGTCAGGGGTGGATTCCAGGTGTGTGGTTTTGCATTTGGAAGCTGTTGCTGTGACCAGACAACATGCGGTCAAAGGAACTCTCAATTGAGGTGAAGCAGAACATCCTGAGGCTGAAAAAAAGAAAAAATCCATCAGAGAGATAGCAGACATGCTTGGAGTAGCAAAATCAACAGTTGGGTACATTCTGAGAAAAAAGGAATTGACTGGTGAGCTTGGGAACTCTAAAAGGCCTGGGCGTCCACGGATGACAACAGTGGTGGATGATCGCCGCATACTTTATTTGGTGAAGAAGAACCCGTTCACAACATCAACTGAAGTCCAGAACACTCTCAGTGAAGTAGGTGTTATCTGTCTCTAAGTCAACAGTAAAGAGAAGACTCCATGACAGTAAATACAAAGGGTTCACATCTAGATGCAAACAATTCATCAATTCCAAAAATAGACAGGCCAGAGTTAAATTTGCTGAAAAACACCTCAAGAAGCCAGCTCAGTTCTGGAAAAGTATTCTATGGACAGATGAGACAAAGATCAACCTGTACCAGAATGATGGGAAGAAAAAAGGTTGGAGAAGAAAGGGAACGGCACATGATCCAAGGCACACTACATCCTCTGTAAAACATGGTGGAGGCAACGTGATGGCATGGGCATGCATGGCTTTCAATGGCACTGGGTCACTTGTGTTTATTGATGACATAACAGCAGACAAGAGTAGCCGGATGAATTATGAAGTGTACCGGGATATACTTTCAGCCCAGATTCAGCCAAATGCTGCAAAGTTGATTGGACGGCGCTTCATAGTACAGATGGACAATGACCCCAAGCATACAGCCAAAGCTACCCAGGAGTTCATGAGTGCAAAAAAGTGGAACATTCTGCAATGGCCAAGTCAATCACCAGATCTTAACCCAATTGAGCATGCATTTCACTTGCTCAAATCCAGACTTAAGACGGAAAGACCCACAAACAAGCAAGACCTGAAGGCTGCGGCTGTAAAGGCCTGGCAAAGCATTAAGAAGGAGGAAACCCAGCGTTTAGTGATGTACAAGGGTTCCAGACTTAAGGCAGTGATTGCCTCCAAAGGATTCGCAACAAAATATTGAAAATAAAAATATTTTGTTTGGGTTATGTTTATTTGTCCAATTACTTTTGACCTCCTAAAATGTGGAGTGTTTGTAAAGAAATGTGTACAATTCCTACATTTTCTATCAGATATTTTTGTTCAACCCTTCAAATTAAACGTTACAATCTGCACTTGAATTCTGTTGTAGAGGTTTCATTTCAAATCCAATGTGGTGGCATGCAGAGCCCAACTCGCGAAAATTGTGTCACTGTCCAAATATTGTACTGTATACTAAGGCTGTATATGTTTCCTGATACTTCACACTATAATAGCAGTACACTGTCTAGGAAACATATTGGTGAGCACTTATGTAAGACCTCTGGCAACAGCGAGGATTTAAATTCGTTTTGATGCAGTGATGCCACTGACAGTAAAGATAAGCTTCCAAAACGAAGGTAAAGCAAAAACTAGATTTATTGTAACAAAACTCACCCGTGTATGTATAGGGAAGAAAAGCAAAATAAATAAACTGTACAATTTATAACCCAACAACTCGCACAAAGAAAAAAAATATGTCTTGTTTTCCTTACCAGAAGAACAGCCACATATCCCTGGTCCCAATAAATGGGATCTTCCCTTGAACCAATAATGACGCCCCCTCAAGTAAACGTGTCCGGACTTAAACAGGGTTAGTTCGTACAGGGAAGCCATAATATGTATCTGTTCTCCCAGTTCACAATCTTAACACTATCCCCCATTGATAAATCTTCTGGGATCCCAATATTACCGTTTTCAGCTGTACAGGTAAGTGAATTACAACCCAAATTCTCTTAATAGGAAATAACTAGGGATGACTGAGTATGCTTGTGACTACTCGGTACTCGCTCGAATATCTCGGTACTTGGGGTACTCGGCGAGTACCGAGTAATCCCGCGATACTCTTGCTATGCTCGAGGTCCACCTCCCTGCTTGTTGGCACTCTTTACAGAGCCAGCCCACATGCAGGGATTGGCTGACAGACACTATAATGCCACAGCCCTGTTGGTTGTGGCTTTACAGTGATTGGCTGGCCGCACAGCGTGATCAAGTCTTTACAAGACCTGACCACGCTGTGCTCATCACTCTGCTCCACAGACAGGCAGTGTAGAGAGAGGTGCTGCTCATTCAGGGACAGATTTGTGGCCTTTCAGCTAGTGTAGGTACAAGGCTGACAATATAATTACCACAACAGTCCTTCTGAGGACTAATACAGCTGTATACAGGCAGGCAGGGAGGCAGGGTATATAGCAAACGTCTTGTGCTAGTATACCAGTTTGCATCACATCTGGGGCTGGTGTACAGGCTGGAAATCTCCAAAACAGTCTTTTTAAGGCTTAATTTAGCTCTCTATAGACAGTAAGGGGTTAGCTCCAATTAGTATACGCCAAAACACTGTATACGCGTCAACGTTTGTGTCTGACCTTTCCAGCTGCTGGGATTAAACTGCTCTAGTCTGTAATCTAAGTGTGCAGCTATCTTTTGGACGCCTTCATTTAGCTGTATAAAGGCAGTATAACATTGAAAATGCACAAGGCCGGTGGCAAGGGACAAGGAACTGGACGGGATGGTGGTGCAGGCAGAGGCCGAGGCCATGTGCAAGCTCGAATTGTGCCACGACAAACGCCCACATCATCTCGCTCGACCTCCCTGTCCCAATTTTTTAAGGGACCGAAGCAGTACACCACTATTAAACCAAGACCAGTGTCAACAGGTTGTTAGTTGGATAGCGGACAATGCTTCCAGTCAGTTTGGCACCACCACAAATACCCTGTCTTCCACACGGTCAAGTGTCAGTAGCCGTGAGACTGGACCGCACATTCCACACCCTGATCCTCCTTCCTCCCGGCCCCGGACATAACTGATCCCACACTTGGACACTCTGAAGAGCTGTTCACTTATCCATTCTTAGATTCTGGCCTCTCGCCAGCTCCAGTTAAAGTGGGTCATGAGAGGATCGTATGTACCGATGCACAAATATTTGAGCAGCCAGGGTCTCACGAAGGCAACAGTGGGAACGTGTCTCAACAAGAGGTGGACGATGATGAGACACAATTGCCAGAAAGTCAGGAGGAGGACCAGGGTGCGGAAGTGGAAGACGACGTGGTGGATGATCCAGTAACTGATCCACCTGGCAGGAGGACATGCAGAGCAAGGACTGCAGAGCACAGGGGGAGTTAGGCATAGCATCGCAACAGGCCGGAAGAAGCAGGGTGGTGTCCGCAGGCAGAAGGCAGGCAACCGTTCCCCGGAACAACACGACAGAAGTTGCCAGTACAACTGTTAGGTCTTTCCAACTCTTGCTGTTTTTTAAGGTGTCTGCAGATAATTCCAAAAAGGCCATTTGCAAAACCTGCCATGCCAGCATCAGCAGGGGTAGTAAAACTAACAGCCTGACCACCACCAGCATGATCAGGCACATGTCAGCAAAGCACCCGAATTTGTGGGATGTACAACAGAGTCCAGGAGCAGTGTCTGCGGGTGACTCCGATGCGTCTTCCACTATTGTGCGTGCAAGACAATCCCCTGTCCATACTGCATGCGAAGATGCCTCCTGTCCTTCACCTGTAGTTGTACAAGCAGAAATAGCACCATCAACAACCACGTCCTTGTCCTAGCGCAGCGTTCAGTTATCCATACACCAATCTTTGGAACGCGGGCGCAAAAATACTGCCAATGCCCCACATGTCACAGTTCTAAATGCACACATTTCGCGACTGCTTGCACTGGAAATGTTGCCTTTTAGGATAGTGGAGGCGGAAGCATTCCGCAACCTGATGGCGGCTGTCCCACATTACTCGGTCCCCAGCTGCCACTATTTTTCCCGGTGTGCCATCCCCGTATTACATAAGCACGTCACAAAACATCAGATGTGCCCTTAACAACGCAGTTTCAGGCAAAGTCCACCTAACCACGGACACGTGGACAAGTGCTTGTGGGCAGGGCCAGTACATCTCGCTGACGGCACACTGGGTTAATATTCTGGAAGTCGGGACCCAGTCTGAGCTTGAGACGGAACACGTTCTTTCGACACCAAGGATTGCAGGCCCTAACTCAGTCAGGTTTTCACCCACAGTGTACAGCTCCGGAACGTCATGCTCCTCAGCCTCCTCCTCCTCCATTTCACCCTCCACACCAGTCCCAAGCTGGAAGCACTGCAGCACTGCCTCGGCTAAGCGGCAACAGGCTGTGCTGAAGCTATGTGTAGGTGACAAACCCCACAATGCTGAAGAGTTGTGGACAGCTCTGAAACAGCAGGCAGATCACTGGCTCACACCGCTGAACCTACAGCCAGGCATGGTCATGTGTGACAATGGCCGGAACCTGGTGGCGGCTCTGAGGCGAGGCAAGCTGACACATGTTCCATGCATGGCCCATGTGCTCAACCTCGTGGTTCAGCAGTTTCTTAAATCCTACCCGGAGCTGTCGGATCTGCTCGTCAAAGTACGCCGCCTGTGTGCCCATTTTAGAAAGTCACCTATTGCTTCTGCTGGCCTTGCCAGCTTTCAGCGGCATTTGCAGCTTCCGGCTCACAGACTGGTGTGTGATGTCCCCACGCGTTGGAATTCCACACTGCACATGTTGGTCAGGATTTGTGAGCAGAAGAGAGCAGTTGTTGAGTACCAGCATCAACTAGGCAGTCGGTATACGGGTCAAACTCCACACATAAGACCTCAGGAGTGGACATGGATGTCCGACATATGTACCGTCCTCCAAAATAGTGAGGACTCCACCAAGATGGTGAGCAGTGATGACGCCATCATTAGTGTCACCATCCCGCTTCTCTGTCTTCTAAAACGTTCTCTGCTCAAAATCAAAGATGATGCATTGCAGGCGGAGCACGATGCGTTGGAGCAAGAAACCGTACTGGGTGATTACACACAGCCCAGCCTCGTCTCATCCCAACGTGCATTGGAGGACTATGAGGAGTAGGATGAAGAAATAGAACTACTTTCATGCGGAATTGACGGTAATACATGCACAACCGTCATACTGTCGGTTCAGCGTGGATGGCCAGAGGACAGGGGAGAGGAGGAGGAGGATGATGAGTCCAGCATGGCCAGTCATGCTGTTGGTGAGGACCCTGAAGTCTTGCCTGTTAACAGTCTTGTGCACATGGCTGACTTTATGTGATGCTGCCTGTCTCGTGACCCTCACGTTATCAACATCTTGGCGGACACTCATTACTGGTTGGTGACACTTTTAGACCCTCGCTACAAGGAGAAGTTTATTTCTCTTATTCCCGAGGCGGAGAGGTCTACAAAAATGCTGCAGTACCAGAAGGCCATAGTCGCAGAATTAGTCCAAAAATTGCCCTCTGAAAACGCTAGCGTCAGAGGTCACGATTCGGTGGACAACCAAGGCGTCCGGCCAAGAGAGGCACAAGTCCAATCCAGCAGAGGTAGGGTAACACTCTCAAAGATCTGGGACAGTTTTCTCAGCACCTTCCGTAGCACAGGCCCTGCGGTGCGGGGTAGTGTTACAAGGACTGCAAAATTTGCGAAGATGCTGATGAAGTACCTTGCCGATCGTACAAAAGTGCTCCTAGATTCCTCAGTGCCTTATAATTATTGGGTATCCAAGCTGGACACGTGGCACGAGTTGGCTCTCTACGCCTTGGAAGTCCTGACCTGCCCTGCCGCTAGCGTTTTGTCAGAGCGTGTTTTTAGTCCTTCAGGTGGAATCATTACAGATAAACGCACCCGCCTGTCAACTGAAAATGCTGACAGGCAGATTCTGATCAAGATGAACAAGGGTTGGATTGGGCCTGACTTCACCACACCACCACCAAATGATAGCGGAATTTAAATTTTGTGCCGGTAAATTACCATGCACCTCCGCACACCCACACATGGGTACACACTTCATGACTTTGGCTACTTGCTGTACTGCTCCTCCTTCTCCTCATCCGCCACCATCATGTGATCAGTGCGACCGTGGTTCATGATGCCACGAAAACATAATTTTTTTACATCATATTTATGATGATGATGACCCTAACCGTTCAAAAGTTAGGCAGTAGTTTCATGTATACCCCCCAGGGGTAAATGTATTAGTCCATGCTTACGGAATGGGCATTACAAGTACAGGAGACCCGCTCCTTTGTAATGGGAACAATATTTAGAGGCTCTCCTCCATGTTTCTTTCCAGGGGCATTGGGGTGCCTCACAATTTTTGTCAGCCCTGCCAAAGGGCAATACTATAAAAGACCCACTTCCTTAAAATGGGCACATTATTTAAAGAGGCCCTCATGCACGTCTCTTTCCAGGGGCATTGGGGTGCCTCTCAATTTTTGGCTGCCCTGCCAAAGAGCAATACGACAAAAGACCCACTTCCTTAAAATGGGCACATTATTTAAAGAGGCCCTCATGCACGTCTCTATCCAGGGGCATCAGAGTGGCACACAATTTTTGGCTGCCCTGCCAAAGGGCAATGGTACAAAAGACAAACTTCCTTAAAATGGGCACAATATTTAAAGAGGCCCTCATGCACGTCTCTATTCAGGGGCATTGGGGTGTGTCCAAATTTTTGGCTGCCCTGCCAAAGGGCAATACTACAAAAGACCCACTTCCTTAAAATGGGCACATTATTTAAAGAGGTCCTCATGCACGTCTCTTTTTAGGGGCATTGGGGTGCCTCCCAATTCTTGGCTGCCCTGCTAAAGGGCAATACTACAAAAGACCCACTTCCTTAAAATGGGCACATTATTTAAAGAGGTCTTCATGTATGTGTCTTCCCAGGGGCATCGGAGTGCCACACAATTTTTCTTTTTTTAATCTTTCATGTAATCCAAAAAACTAACATACACCAACTCTGTCTCACAGGGGGGTATGAGCCCTTAATATTTTCTCCAGGAAAATCCATTTTGGTTTTATTTTGTAACGTTTTCTTGACAGTCTGTAAAAGTGGCGTAATACTCTGACAACATTGCTCACAGCAGTGACTTTGGTGTCTGAAATGCTTACAGGGGTCTTCCCCATGCTGTTCCCATGTCATTTGAGCACTATTCATATTTATGATGATGATGACCCTAACCGTTCAAAAGTTATGCAGTGGTTTCATGTATATCCCCCGGGGTAAATGTGTTAGTCCATGCTTACAGAATGGGCATTATAAGTACAGAAGACCCGCTGCTTTGTGATGGGAACAATATTTAGAGGCTCTCCTCCATGTTTTTTCCAGGGGCATTGGAGTGCCACCCAATTTTTGGCTGCCCTGCCAAAGGGCAATACTACAAAAGTCCCACTTCCTTAAAATGGGCACATTATTTAAAGAGGCCTTCAAGTACGTCTCTTCCCAGGCGCATCAGAGTGCTACACCAGTTTTTTTAATCCAAAAAACTAACATACACCAATTCTGTCTCACAAGTGGGTATGAGCCTTAATATTTTCTCCATGAAAATCCATTGGGGTTTCATCTTGTAACGTTTTCTTGACAGTCCGTAAAAGTGGCGTAATACTCTGACAACATTGTTCACAGCAGTGACCTTGGAGTCTGAAATGCTTACAGGGGTCTTCCCCATGCTGTTCCCGTGTCATTTGAGCACTGTTCTGATACTTTTGTGACATTTTTAGGGTTTATCCATGCTGCCGGGGGTCATGTCAGAAAAATACTCGGGTCTCCCATAGGATAACATTGGGCTCGGTGCTCGGGCCGAGTACACGAGTATCTTGGGATGCTCGGCCCGAGCACTATTAACAGTCCTCATCAATATGAATACAGTACATTCCTCACTGACATTATCCCATAAAGACTAGTCATTCAGGATGATATATACACCTAGCTGACCCTAACTAACCCGTTGGACCGGTCAAGGAGAATTTAAAATTTAGAAGAAATTTAGAGGTACCTCATCCTTATTGCACAGGATGCTTTACCCTCCGCAGGCGTTGTGTCACACTGTACAAGATGGCCGGCTCCTTCCAACGTTATCTCACTGTTGTGTTTTTTTTTGCAACGCTCTCCACCGAACTGGGATAAAGGATTAATTGTCCCATACATGACCAATCACAGGACACAAAACTGCTGAACTTATGAGAGTGGAAACCGGAAATAAAACAGGTATGTATACTCCAGATTTTTCTCTCTCCTTAGACAAAGCAGGAGCCCCCAGTCCAAGTGCGTCTCCTCTCTGCTCGTCTCCGTGACAACCAACCACCACAAACAAACTTCATACATCGTCAGATGGAGTGACAGAGCAGTGATGCAATGAATGTATTTTCTAAATCCAGCAGTAAAATTGCATTTTTACTTCGCAGTTCATCTTTTATTCACATCACAGCATTCATAAAATTATTTAAATATTGTTTTATTAACACTTTATAAAATTTAGAATAACAGTGAGTGTCACCGACATCTAGTGGTCAGATGTCATTGCTACAGGTTTGGCTCTCACCCACAGCTGCCACAACAGGCACATCTCCACATACCCTCTTAAGGTACCATCACACGCCACCATATGGCTTCCATATTGCCAGCAATTGACATGAGCGCGCACGTTTCGGGAACTTTTTTCATATCGCCATCGACCTGTCACACATAGAGATCTCGCTTGAGTTCTACGGCGATCTTGCATTCCAGAAATCGCCTGCAGAAGACCGGAAGCAATCTTCCCTTCACACATCGCCACGTCACACACCACGATCGTAAGAGCAATGTCACCATACTGTTTTGATAGGGGCGTGCTAGAGTGTTTTTCACCGCGCCCCTATCACTGCGATTGGTGAACGTAACTGCGTTCCCATTGGTTAGCCTTGCGTGAAAGCAACAGGTCATCAAATAAGGCGCTTCGGACATGGCCAGCCAATCGGAAAGCAGTATCAGCTACCAATCGCTGCAGATGCGACGCGAAAACCACAACATCCAAGCACGCCTACTTGATTTCTATCACGATCACCGTGTATGTCGCCCTGTCACACGCCACCATGCGCTGAAATTGCCTGGTGGATGACGCCTGATTTCTCTGCAGTGCAGGGCAATCAGGCGACGCTCCACCGGCGATTTATCGCCGTAGAATCTCGCAGTCACACGCCACTACGCACAGGTGATGTGGTTTCCACATCGCCGAATTCGGAAATTGCCAACCAAATCTCCGGCGTTATGGTGGCGTTTGATGGTACCTTTACACTTTACACTCTGAGCAACTAGTATTTGACTGGCCACCCACTGCCTCAACAAACTTTTCATCCTCTTCGTCAGGAGAGGTTTCAAAGAAGTACTGTAAGACTATGCAGTGGCTGTTAAAGTAGACTGTTTTGAATCCCCTCTGGAACACTCTGGATCCCCTCTGCCAGAAGCTAGTTTTTGGCTATGCATCATAATTGCAGCAGGTCATAATAGCCAGATAGGTTCCACTAAGTAATAAAGTCACTTGTCATGAATGGGTTGGATAGTTCTGAAGATGTCATTAAAACAGTTATTAAAAAATGGCATTTTTTGTTCAGTTTGGAGAAACTACTTATTATGTTTTGTCGAACTATTGAAATTGCTCTTGATTGATTGATTTCTTTGCAAACAGCAGAAAGTTTGTAAATTATGGTAATAAACCTAATTTACAATGGGGATTGAGTTATTTTAACTGCATTTGTATATTTTATAATTAAAAAAATCAGATAAATGTAGAAACTTAGATAAAAATGCAGATGTTCGACTAAAATACTGTTGTAGTGAAAGGGCTCAAGGAGTCCTCTTGCCCCCAGGCTACTTCCACAGAGACTTCTAGGGCAGTGGTGATGGGCCGTATTTACCATTAGGCAACCATAGGCACATGCCTAGAGCACCAGGTGTAAAGTGGGTGGCATTAGGGGCAAGTTAAAAAATGTTTTGTTTTGTTTTTTTAAAATCCCCTTCCCTCCTCCAAACTCTTCATTAAATCCGGAGTGTTTATGGAGGGGGGAGGGGGCCTGGGGGTACAGCATTCATTTGCAATTGTGCCTTTAAGGCACGATTGCAAACGAATGTGAGCGCCCCTGCACTTCTGGGGTCAATGGAATCCATTCGGCTCCTCGTCACGACATGAGGCCGCGTGCTCCTGCAGCGTCACAGCGTCTGGCAGCAGGTGATGAGTCACCACACTGCCGGCATCTGCAGAGCGTGGAAGAGAAGAGAAGACGTTGCTGGATCTGCCTGGAGGCAGAGCGGGGAGCAGGTAAGGCGCTTTAGAGCAGAAGAAGCTGGGGGCAAGGGGGAGAGCAGTGTGCACTATGAGATGCATATGGCAGGGGGGAGTGCTGGGATCTGGGATGTTTATCACAGTGCATGGCAGGCGGGGGATCGGTGCTGGGATGTGCATGGAAGGCAGGAGGGGTGATGGGATGGATTTTCATGGCTGGCAGAGGGGGGGTTGCAGGGATTGATGTGCATGGGAGACAGGGGGTGCTGGGATGTGCATGGCAGGCAGGGGGGCTGATGGGATGGATTTTCATGGCAGGCAGAGGGGGGGTTGCAGGGATTGATGTGTATGGGAGACAAGGGGTGCTGGGATGTGCATGGGGGATGGTGGGGGGTACTGGGATGTGCATGTGTGGCGCACCACCATGTAGGTGCCACAAAAGGGGTACTACACTCATAAAAGCGGTGTTGTCACCCCACTGCAAGTGGAGTTATGGACAGTAGGTGGAACCCTATACCCACAACCCACACTTGTCACATGGTAGGAGGGAACCCGGGAGGGTATATAGTCACCTCCAGGGGGAACTAGAGGCAGTCTAGGACTCGGGGAGGAAGTTAGTCAGACGGTGGGTCTGGACCAGATAAGGTGCGTCTGGGACAGGCTCACCAGGAGAAAGAAAGCTTCCCAGGCAGTGAGCCTGAGGGAGCAAGGAGGGTCTCCTTGGCTGAGGGACCCAGGACAACCAGAACAGATCCCAGATACAAAGAAGGAGTAGGGAGTAAAGTAACCGGAGAGTTCGCCCCAGGAGAGGAACCGGGTACCGGAGCCCGCACCTGTGGTAACCTTTAAGGCCCACAGAAAATCCGATGCACGGGGGTATATCCAGATACGGCCCTGACTCGTAAAGCACCTACTAGAGGGGAATCAGACCCGCGACAGCTGGCTGCGGTAATCAAGAGAAGGTTCACCCGACGAGAGCAAGGGAGGTAAAGAGGAACAGCAGGAGGTCAGATCTAATCTTCATGAGGTCAGACTTCACTGCCACTGGGAGGCAAGGGAACAGAAGGAACAAGAAAGGCACACAGTGAGGGATCCATCTACCAACCATAAAATCCACTTGCAGTCACCCGTAGCAATTTGTCATTGTAACATCTTACTGCACTGAAGGATTACAAAAGGTTTTTTCAGTAAAGTACCTGGTGAAGTGACTTTATCGACTCTGCTGCATCTGTCCTTGCACAAGCTGATTCCTTTCACAGAAATGCTGCCCCGGCGGTCCAGTCCTGCCTGCGGAGGACTATACCATCATTGCTGCAATACCATCGACCACCGGAGGACTGTAGCGGCGCTGGTGAGCATCACCAGGTACTGCAGGTGGCGTCACGAACAAACTTTATTTTCTTTATCTATCCATTGACCACCAGGGCCACAGTCTCAGGCAGCCACCCGTGACCTCCATACTGAGCCTAAGGTCTGCGTACCCTGCCCTGGGTGCGTCACATGGGAGATAGGAGGTGCTGGGATGGATGTGCATGGGTGATGGGGGGTGCTGAGAAGGATGTGCATGGGTGACGGGGGGTGCTGGGAAGCATGTGCATGGGAGACTGGGGGTGCTGGGATGGATGTGCATGGGAGACGGGGGGGTGGTGGGAAGGATGTGCATGGGAGATGGGGCATGCTGGGATGGCTGTGCATGGGAGACGGGTGTGCTGAGATGGATGTGTGTGGCACCCCACTGTGTAGGTGCCACAGAGGGGTACTGCACCCATAAAAGCAGTGCAGATGCTCCAGGTGCAAAGTGGATTTATGGATGATAGACGAGACCCTAAAACCCACATCCCACATTAGATCAGGCAGTGGGAGGGAACCCGGGAGGGTATATAGTCACCCCCAGGGGGAGAAAGGAGCTCTTCTGTCTGGGGCTGGAGGCCTTTTGGGCCTCGGGTGTTGACCTCCAGGTTTGGAGAGCTAGGAGAGATCCAGGCAGGAAGCCTGCGGCACGAGGGAGGATCTCCTCGGCTGAGGGACCCAGGGACAAGAAGTACAGGTCCCAGACATTTCAGGAGAAAGGAGTAAGTAGCTTGGAGGGACTTCGCTTTAAGAAAGAAACCGAGTACCGGAGCCGCACCTGCAGGAACCTTCATGGCCTGCAGAAAATCCGCACAACAGGGAGTATCTCCAGATACGGCCCTGATTCCTAAGCAACCATTAGAGGGAACCAGACACCACTGGCAAGCCGCTGTGCAAAAAGCCACAGAGTCCCGGGAGCTGCCGTGTTCAATAGAGGGTTACCCGACAGGAGCAAGGGAAGGAAAGAAAGACAGCAGGAGGTCAGACTTACTCTATACGAGGTCAGGCTTCACACAGCTACTGGGAGGCAGAAAAGAAAAGAACAAAAAAGGCACATAAAGGGGGGTCCATCTATCTGCCAGAGATCCGCTTGCAGTCACCAGTAGCCACTTGTCATGTAACATCTAACTGCACTGAGAACTGTAATAACTCTGCTAAAGTTCCAGTAAAGTACCCGGTGAAGTGACTTTTGACTCTGCAACATCTTTCTTTGCATGAACTCATTCCTTCAACAGATTTCCTGCCCCGGAGGTCTCAGTCCTGCCTGCGGAGGACTACACCATCACGGCCGCGATACCACCGACCTCCGGAGGACTGTAGCGGCGCTGGTGACATCTCACCAGGTACTGCAGGTGGCGTCACGACAAACCTGTACATAATCCTCTGTATATAAATCACCCTTTTAAAGATAGGCCCAGGACACGGGATCAGGCGCGGCCGCCATTCCCCGTAACACCGCAGTTAACCCTTTGCCGCCTGATACCCGAGTACCCCGGAGCCTGGGTGCTACATGTGCATGGCAGTGCTGGGATGTGCATGGGAGATGGGGGGTGCTAGGATGTGCATGGGAGACGAGGGTGATGGGATGGATGTGAATGAGTCGGGAGGGGGTGTTGGGATGTGCATGGGAGACAGGGGGGTGTTGGGATGTGCAAGGCAGGGGGGTTTGGGATGTTGATGGGAGACAGGGGGGGTGCTGGTATGTGCATGGAAGAATACGGTGGGTGCTGGGATGTGCATGGGAGATGGTGGGTGGTGCTGGGATGTGCATGATAGATGGTGGGTTTTGCTGAGATTTGCATGGCAAGCAGGGGGGGTGCTGGGATGTGCATGGCAGGCATGGTGTGGTGCTGGGATGTGCATGGGAGATGGTTGCTAGGATGTGCATGGGAGACGGGGGGTGGTGGTAAGTTGGTGTACCCCTCTGTGTCATGCTGTACCTGGCAGTGGAGGGGTTACTCTGGGGCTCAGTGTACACCTCTATGTCATGTACCTGGCAGTGGAGGGGTTACTCTGGGGCTCAGTGTACCCCTCTGTCATGTACCTAGCAGTGGAGGGGTTACTCTGGGGCTCGGTGTACCCATCTATGTCATGTAACTGGCAGTGGAGGGGTTATTCTGGGGCTTGGTGTACCCCTCTGTGTCATGCTGTACCTGGCAGTGGAGGGCTTACTCTGGGGCTCGGTGTACCTCTATATGTCATGTACCTGGCAGTGGAGGGGTTACTCTGGGGCTCGGTGTACCCTTCTATGTCATGTTCCTGGCAGTGGAGGGGTTACTCTGGGGCTTGGTGCACCCCTCTGTGTCATGCTGTACCTGGCAGTGGAGGGGTTACTCTGGGACTCGGTGTACCCCTCTGTGTGAGGGGATGGTCCGTGATTTTGTAGGACCCATAGACTTGCATTGGGAAATGTTGCGTGTGAATCGCATACTGTCACAGCACGTCGTGACTTTTTTCTCATCCAGAATCTGGATGAGAAAAAAGCATCCGACACTCGCCAATGTGCTCTCAGACTTTGAATAACATTAGTCCAACTGCAATGCGATATATTCGTCCGAGTTTCGCTCCAGTGTGTCCGTACTGTAATAATAAAATCCATATAGTAATCCTACAATGTCTGATGGACATGGTATGGGGAGGGTTTATGGCTCAGTTAGTACACACACCATACTTCATGGTATGGGGAGGGTTTATGGCTCAGTTAGTACACACACCATACTTGTTATTAACCAGTTAATGCTCTTGTAGCACCCCGCTAAAAGCGCGCTACAAAAGGGTACTGTACCCCTGACTGAAGGTGCGGTATGCTTTGTTTTGGTAATGAGTAGAATAAGCCTGAAGCTCCAGTACCACATGCAAACATCTAGTGATAGAGGATCAATTAGACGCCCGTTACTAGGGTAACCAGTCCTGGTGGAAGGAGAGGCTAGGTGATAAAGCAAGTGGGGAGAGCAGAACAGAGTTAGTAGTGGAGTTAAAAGTTGAGTGAAAAGCTAGTTAAGAAGAAGAGTTTGAAGCAGCAGATGAAGCAGAGCTGTAGTGCTACACAACAGCAGTGCTGAAGCTAACAGGGAGGGCACCTCAACCTGGTGAACCAGAAGAGAAAGGGGCCAAGAAACAGAAGGGTAACCGAATACCCTAGCCCAGTCCAAACCTGGAGTACCGGCTCCGAAGTGGTCCAGCCGGCTAAATCCCTGAACCACAAACCCAGAGTGGTCGATGACTTTATAGGAGCAATAGGAGCACGACCCAACCGCTCTACACCAAGCACGGTCCCCACCAGAAGCACTAAACTGAGTTGGCTTCTCCTTGGAGAGATAAGGGGATCCCATTTATCTCGACATAAATGTACCTTGCGGTACCGGATCCGGATCTGGATGCGGTTTTTAAAATTGCAATAATCCTCATTCCAAAACCGGATGCATTAATGCATCCTGATCCGGAATGAGGGTTGCAATTTTACAAATGATAGTATGAAAGCACATGGTAAAACCGCATCCGGTAATGGATGTGGTTACTGGATTGTGCCTTTTAAGTGTGACCCTAGCCTAATGCTAGTGGGCACTGGGCACTGGAGAAATGCAAGAATATACTGTATACATTAATATTAGGGATGGGCGAGTCTACTTGCTAGGACTCGTTACTCGGCGAGTAAAAAGGGACTCGCAGGACTCGGTACTCGGCGAGTTTCCCAGTGATTACTCGCACAGTAACGAGTCCAATGTAAGTCAATGGCAATCCTAGTTTTGTCAGAGTTTACATTTTCTCACTTGCTAGACTCGCTATATCACATCGCTATGTAGCTTGAATCTCCCCAAATCGTTTAAACAATCGCACCGCTTCACGGATACCCGCTGTCAGCAGCGAGTCTGAGCGAGTCAACGAATCCGAGTCCTGTATACTGTATTCGGAACTCGTGAATACAGAATCTGTTATGTTCCGACAAAGCTTCCGAGACAACCTAGCGTGTTAGGTCAGAAAACTTGTGAAGATGGACAAGCATGTTAGCCAATCATATTCAGTAATGCCACAGCCATGTTGGTTGTGGCAGGACTATGATTGGCTTCTGTCCATCGTGATGCCTATGTCATGTATGAGAGGCGAGGCTGTATATAAGCCTTGCCACCGCCATTTTGGGCACATTCCTGTGACGATCTGAGCTAGTGCAGGGTGAGGTAGATGCTGGAGCAGATCATAGGGAGTGTCAGTCAGTGTCAGTCAGTGTAGGGAAACTTCAAGATTCCTTATATTTAACCCAAACGGCTCTTCTGAGAGCTACCAGGAGGACAGAGGAGTACTGTGTAGAGGACTGTAGGCAGGCAGGCAGGCAGGGAGGAGCAGCTTTACGGTGCACACAGGACCGACCTCATAGGTTAGCTTACTCACTCAGCTGTCCTAATAGCTGAAGTCAGAGGCTTAGCTGAGGTACTATTTCTTATTTTTTTGCACCTGATAGATTTTGGGTCATAATAACCCCTTCAGCTTTATTTTCTCTGTGGCAAACCAGTGCGTTGCTGCTCTCCTACCTGCAAATAGCACGTACGCCACCTACTTGTGCGACTACTTGTGCGCACTTAATAATTTTTGCAGGGACTAGTGTGCTGCTTCACATGCGAGTTTGGCCACGGACACAGCATTAAAAAACTGCGAGTGGGGTTTCCAAAACGGCAATGCGAGCGCTTTCCGAGACACATCTGCGATTTGTAAATCGCACATTACTCGCTATTACTCGCTTCCCCATTCATTAACATTGAACTCGCTAGACTCGCAACGAGTAGCGAGTCCCGGGCTCGGACTCGCTAGAGTCAAGCGATTCTGAGTAATTTAGGACTCGCCCATCACTAATTAATATGAATTTTACATATAACACAGTTATGCACTTGCCAAAAGTCTGTATTGTAAGTGTATGGCACGAAGTGTGAGCCCCAATGAGGACAGTGTTGCAAATGTATGTAAAGCACTATGGAATTAATAGCGCTATGTAAATAAATAAATATTAGTAGTAGTATTATCATGAAATGAAATAGTGATTGCACATATTTAATAAGCAATATCCATTCTATGCTGTTTTATCAGTGTGAATAGACCTATAAGATCATGGATGTGAAGCATATAATGGCCATATGCTATTTTTATATGAATTGCTATCACATACGTGTAGAACAGATGACCTTGCATGCTGCTGACCCTAAAGATTTGCTCTGCAAAAAAATAAAAAAGGGTATAAAATAATTAGATAAAAAATAAATATTACAAAACAAATCCCTAAAAAATAAGAAGCTCTTTTGAATAGATGTTTTCAGGATATTGTAAGATGCCACATCTTGCACTGTTTCCAAAATTCACACCCTGCACGTGTCAAAAACATCTGTAAACTTCACAAAGCTTATTAAAGCTCAAAAAAATTCTACATCTTGATACAAGCTAGTAGACTTGATTGCTGGGGACAGTCCTAACCATTCAGTTAGGTGTTGTCCAGCCAGAGAACATTTTGGCCCCAAATAAACAGGTAAGTCTGTTTCACACCTCTGCGCCTGGCTACATCACCTGCACCAGCCTGGTCGCTCTGGCGCAGGTGCAGGCGCAGAGGTGATGTGGGGCTGCGTTTACAGGTTTGGTAAACGCATACCTAGTGCCCCCTATGCACTCAGCTGCGCTCGGTGCCCCCATTATAGCCTATAGCCGAGCACAGCTGAGCGCGTGCTCTGCCAGTGAGAAGCGCAAGTGAAACTGGCAGAGCGCACGCGCATGCGCCTGGTCTTGACGCACCCGGAAACGCCCTATTGAGGCATTTCCGGGTGCGTCAGAGCCGGCGCATGCGCCGTGCGCTCTGCCAGTTTCACTTGCGCTTCTCACTGGCAGAGCGCGCGCTCAGCTGTGTTCGGCCATAGGCTATAATGGGGGCACCGAACGCAGCTGAGCGCAACTGCAGGGCATGTATGCGCTCACTGCGCTAGGCTGCCCCAGGCCCCAAATGCCCCTGCGTTTGCATTTGCGCTGGCGCAGGCAGGCAGGGCAGCCTAAGGCAGTGAGCGCATAGATGTGAAAAAGGCCGTAAAGTTTTAGGGCCATTTTAAATTTCTAATTTTTTTCCGAACAAAGCTGCATTCATTGACTTTTGGGGAAAGTGTTTGGGTTTCTGATCCCTAAGCCGAATCGGCCATGTTCAGTCGAATTTGAAATTAGCGAACATGGTCGAGCAAAGTTCGCTCATTTCTACTCATGATTAGCTTTAGGCTACATTCAGACACACCAGGGTTTTTTGGATTTGTGGTCTGTTTCTCAGCTGGAGAACTAATCCGTTTTCCAAAAAATGCACCACCTATTGACACTGTGCATTTTTGCATCTGTTTTTCTGCTGCGTTTTTCCACCATTTAGAATGATACCCTATTGCGTCATGGAAGCGCTAAATGCTAGTGTTTTTTTTTTCATGTTGTAATGTTTAAAAACGCTAGAGTTAACGCATCCATAGGGGTCAATGCAAAAAACGCGTTGCCAAAGTGCAATGCGTTTAACGTTTTTGTAAGCGCATCCAACAACACGGATTTGCAACATTTTGGGGGGCTATTGCAAAAACACAAGCCATTTTTTAACATGAGAGTCTATGGGCCACAAATGCCTTAATGCATAGGCAATATTGTGGCATGCGTTAACGCATGTGTTATTGTTTTTCAACGTTTTTTGCACATAAATCACTGATGTCATAGGTCACGTGACCTATGGATGCCATAAATGGTCGTGGGTCAAAACAGGCAGTGTGCTTTTGCCCCCAGGTGTGCCATTACAATTAGTAGCATCTGCACCCTCAAGGTATGTACACGTGTATTACATGTTCTCATCATGTGTGTTGCAATCCAACGCTGCAGACAGCGTTTCCTGTGCGCTGAGATAAAGCGCACTCCCTGTGTGGCCGCTAGTAAGAAAAAAAAAGGGTTTCAATGGGGCAGTGTTCCTTGGCAGCACATAGCGTTACTGCTATGCGCTGCAAGGAAAATTTCTACGTTTTTAGCGCTTGCGTGAGCTGTAAGGGCTGACCCAAGTGTGACCCTAGCCTTACTCTGTGTAAATGATGTTTGCAAATAAACTTGCGTTCGTTTCATTTTGTGTTTTTGCATTACATATTGCAACACCTTGAAAAATGGGCCTCCCTCCAAAATGGGCCCCGGGCCACCCATCTCTTAAGTCTGGCCCTGGTTCTCGGTGGTGGGGCGTGGCATCACCATGGGCAGCAACTTTTCCCACTGAACTTCACATGTCTCAGGCACGATGCTGCTGATGGTGGAGCGGCCATTCCGAAACTGGTAGTGAAGGGAGGCATAACTTTTGCCGGTAGCCAAGTACCTGCAATGATAAGGTACTTACCATTAGTATTGGACACACAAACATGACATGATGTAATGTTCAGCCAGGAAGAGATCATATGTGTACAGTGTGTGTGCTGGTAACAAGGCAGCTGGGCAACAACATATACCTGAGGGTCACTACCAGTCTCTCTGCTGGGGATACGGCCAGCACCATGTATCCTGGCGACATATGTCATCGCCCACCAGGGAAAGGAGTGCATCAAATGGAGTGTCTGGGGCCACAAAGCAATGGGTACTCAGTTCTCGGGCGGTCAGGTGCATGGATGTCACGGGTGGTCGATGCCCGAGCCTGTGCCCTTGGGTGACAATGAAAAGGGGTATATTTACAGGGATTGGAGTTATTGTCAGTCGTGACGCCACCTGTAGGTCCTTTGATGGCACCAGCGCTGCAGGGACCTCCGGGGTGATGGGCGGCAGCAAGGTGTTGTAGTACTCTACAGGCTGGCCTGAGTCTCCGGGGTATTGGAAGTAGCAATAGTGTAATAGGGCAGCGTAGTCATTATGGAGTGGGTCTAGAATGATGGACACACACACAGAAAGTCTCTTTTGGTACCTTTACTGATGGAAACTGGTACAAGTCCAGGGATGAAGGATGCACTTTGGGACTTCCACGTCGAGTGGGGTATAAGCCTCCTGTCCTGTTCCTCGTCGATAATCCTGGCTGGCATGAAACCAGACCTAACCTCCTGTTTCTCCATACCTGTGTTGCTGCACTGAGGGCTCTCTCTTGGGCTACTGCCATCCCTCCTGTGGTCTCTGGCTCTCAATTGTGGGTGATGCGGGTGTCCGGGAAGCTGGGAAGCTAAGCCTCCACGGTGTTCTGGATTCTCTGCTGAGATGGTCTCTGTCTCCCTGTGTGCGGACTCGGTCTCCAGTGACCGGTGTTCTCCTAGGGTGAGCCGGGATGGCTCCTCTGCCCCCTCTGAAGTGTTCCTCGCCTCTGCCTGTCGTCCTCACTCTCTTTGGACCTCACACTGGCACATGAGATGCACTGGTGTCGGGCCTAGCACGGCTCCGGTAACCAGTTTTTGCTCACTAGCCCTGAGCTGAACTTCACAGGAAATCCCTTAGTGAACTAGTTGGCTCTGTGGCTTACCTGGCGCAGGGCGCCACAGTAGTCACGGACATCCGGAGATATCGCTGGAAATTAACCGGGAACGATCTCAATTGATGATAAAGGACATGAAAGGACCCATATTGGGGTCTTAGCAACTTCACCTCATGTACCCAGAGCCTGCTACATCTGGCATGTCGCAACTGCCGACGATGTAATGCGAGGTATCGAAACTCAAGGAAATAAGCCTCTTCCATAATGCACACAGAGCCTCAAAACAGACAAAAAATGTCAAAATGGCTAATGGCAACACCACCAAATGATGTTTTTTTTTGGCTGAGGGGTGTGTCCCAACAAAAAATCATGGGGAAAAAAACGAAAACTGACAAAAACACCAGCATATGCGTTAACACTAGCGTTAACGCATAGCACATATGTGTACCATGCGTTAACGCTAGCATTATTTTGGACACGAAAACTGCAAAAGTGCATGAAAAAGCATGCAAAAAAAACATGCGCTGATGCAGGCGTCAAAAAATACTGCCTCCCAAGTGTGACCCTAACCTATGGGAAAAACGGAGGTGCTTAAAAACGTAGAACTTTTCCCAGAAGTGCACAGCGTTAAAGCTTTATGCTTCGGGAGAATGCAGCCCCAAGTTGCTCGATATTTACCTTCCCAACCAGCCACTTGCAAAGCTGCTGGGAGTGCGCTTTACAACAGCGCACAGGAAATGTCTGCAATGTTTCCTGTGCGCTCTGCTAAAGCTCACTTCCAGCAGCTTTGTGTGTGGCTGGTTGGGAAGGTAAATATTGGGTAACTAGGGGCTGCATTCTCCCGCAGCGCATAGCACTAACGCTACGCGCTTCTGGGAAAAGTTCTAAGTTTTAAGTGCTTGCATCAGCTGCAAGGGCTGATGCAAGTGTGACCCTAGCCTTATATAAAAAAATTTTCCATAATGGTGTGAAGATCAAAATTTGTAATTGACTCAATAGAACTGTAACACATTGTTAACATCACACATGGGTTGTAACTATGTTTGTAAGTACTTTCATGCAAGTTTGTATCAAACATGGATTTTTTTAAATTATTCTTGAGTGACGTTAACATGTGATAAACCACATATGTGTAAATCCATGTGTGGCACCCCAGTGGTCTGGTTGCCACAGTGGCATTGCTTCCCTCACAGGAGGTGATATCATGCTTGGAAGCAGGAGGAGGGCTCCATGCTAGGTAACACCTTTCATGCAACACAATTCCTGACTCCGGGCAAGAAGGGGGAGCTCTAGATACTAACTTCAGGGGAGCTGCCTTGGTTCTGGCCAGGAGGAGGAGTTAGTTAGTTAGGAGAGGGAAGAGGGAGGAAATCTAGGTGAGGGCTCTGGGGAGTGGAGCTGTGACTGAGCTCACCCCAGAGCAGAGCGCTACAAAAGCACACCAGAGTCATGGGTTGCGCGGGTGCTATAAGCACCAGCAGACGATTCTGGAGGGCAGGAGGCTGCAAGTGTCCTGGCCACACCGAACACCAGGCGACACAGCAGCATCCTGAAAGCCCGGAGCCGCCAAGAGCATGGCGGTGCCCGTGATAGGCTTGTGCTGCCTGCCATAACGGGTAAGAACAACCAACATGCAGGAAAAGCGCCGCAGTGTAGCTACAAGCCACAGGGACGTGAGAAGGGAGAGCGCAGCAGGAAGGTCCTCCAGTCCCACCTGGCGAGGTGAATTCCCTGAATACTTCCAGGCTGGCCAGGTCCCTTCTACCACCTGTAACCAGTGCCCCAGACTGCAATACCAACTACCAAGTAAGGGTAACAAAAGCTGACCTCTTCTGTGTCATCCAATTATTTACTGCACCCTCTGTTCTGCACCCCAACGACCATCACCACCCTAATAGACTGTTTCACCTATCCCTGGGGCCCCTCTCCATTTGTGGGGAACGATACCATCCCAGTTGCATCACCATCTGCCTCAGCAGTCCTAATCTGCAGTGTCAGCCATCCCTGGCTTAGTACCACAGTTGGCGTCACGTCTATCCCCTGTAAATATTCCGTTTTACTGCACACCCAGGGTCATGGAGCCAGGTCACCGCCACCATGAACTCCCAAAGAACTTACCGGCCCGGTTCCGAGTACCCCACGGCCCTGGTGGGCGTCACACATGTGATCATACCTGTAAAAAAAATCTTGCTTGAATACAAGATGAGATACTAAAACACAATAAAATATTTAATGAAAAAATAGAAGATGCTGGGCACTAATGGAAACACAGGGACCGGTCACGTCACTCCTGTGACTTATTCAGTACAGTTACCCACAGGTGTTTCACGCCGTATAATGTGATTAGTCCAGCTTATGCAATAAAGAAAAAATAGCGGCACTCTCTAGGGATGAATCTTCATACTTTATTAGTTGTTCCAGAAAATCAATTCATGAACACACCGATGGGGGAGGGGAAGTGCAGAGACGACGGCCTTCCGGTGAATTACCGCTTCCACGGGTCCTGACGTCTGACATCACATCCGGAGATTAAATAGGCCGGACTTGGACGTCATGACCGTACATATAAAACTAAGTGCAAAACAATTAAAAGTTATCATCAAATAACACAATGAAGAGTGCAATAACAAGCTGTTCTTAAAATAAGCTGAACCATTATGCTCAAAAGTTGTTATTCCTACCGAACATGCTTATCTCGGCAAGTGCTAGAGAGCGCTGCACTATCCGTGCTTTTACCTTAAAGAACCTTGTGTAGTGTTGTAGTGCAGATGAGGATGAATCCAGAAGCACACACAGATACGCTGAACTGCTCAGTCGAGCAGCCATACTTTAATGAATATCTTCCCTTTCTCAGCTCCCCCTTTTCCTGCCACAGCTCCTCCTCTATCTTACATCACTGTTACTAGGCAGAAAAACAAACAGGGAAGACAACAAGCAAACTACAGAAGATATAACAACATTACATCTCTTATCATCTTACAAAAAAAAAAACAAAGTAAATAGTTAACCGTTCAAAAGTTTGCGTTGTAGAAAAGTTTTTTTTTTGTTTTTTTTTCTCTACTGCAGAACATAGTCCGCAAGGTGGACTGGTGGCCCTCGATTTGTTCTCCCAGGATAACGTCGAGACATCTCATTTCCAGATAAACTCGGGGGGTCTTCTGAGGTATCTCCTATGGGAGCCGCTGAGTTCATTGTCTCTGGCAGTATGTCGTCGCTATCTACTTCCTCTGCATGCGTCGTCTCTGGGACGTAGCCACGAAGTTTTTTAAAATGGGACACATTTCTAGTGACCTGATGATTTTGGTTTTTAGCAGTAATCATGGTGCCTCTGACTTGTGTGGCCTGAAAGGGCTCGGGATAGTATGGCGATGCAAACTTGTCGCTAGGTCTCAGTCTCTTTACAAGAACCCAATCACCCACCTTTATTTCTGGATGCTTGTAACGGCGGCTACTTTTTTCCGCATACTGCTTTATTTTATCCTTAGAGACGGAATCATTAATAGCAATTGGGGTTTGGACATGAACTGACGGAATGCCTGGGATTTTGACGCGCAAGGGCCTGCCAAACAATGCCGTTGCTGGTGGTATCCCAGTAGTGGAGTGTGGTGTGGCTCTGTACTGTCTAAGGAATCTATGTAATTCTTGTTGTGAGTCCTTGTGCTCCATGGTAGCAATCCTCAGGGTCTTGTTGATTGATTGCATGAATCGTTCCACTTCTCCATTGGCTTGAGGCCAGTACGGAGTTACTTTCCTGTGGGAGAAGCCAAGATAAGTTGCCAATGACTGAAAGTCTGTGCTATTGAATGGAGGTCCATTGTCTGTCTTCACTGTCTCGGGTATGCCATAAGCCGAGAAAATCTTGTCTAATTTTGGTATAACAACCCTGGCCGATGTTGTCGAAACATGTTCAATGACTGGAAACCGAGAATAGTCATCCATGACCACCAACAGGTAGGAGCGGTCCGGTAAAACACAAAAATCAACACTGACAGCAGTCCATGGGCTCTTTGGCAGGGGTGTCATTTGTAGAGGCGCACGCCTATGGTCAACTATAGTTGCTTGACAAGGAATGCATGTTTGGATCAATGCCTCTACTCTTTTGTCCAGTCCTGGAAACCATACTTTTTCTCGAAGTAGTTGCTTTGTTTTTACCACCCCTTGATGAGCCTCGTGGGCCAGATCAAGTACACGGTCCTCCCGTTTCTGAGGTATCACCAGGCGATTGTCACGCAACAGCAGATTTGAGTCCGACACTGAGAGTGAATGTCGTGCATTAAAGAAAGCCTCCAAGTACCCTACTCGATCTGGTGGTTGAAGGCAAGCCTCAACAAGAAAACAGCTCCATTTCTTAGACTGAACAGAGTCTATCACCAACTGAAGTTGGGGATCAGAGTCCACTGCCTGTTGTATTTCCTCCATAGTCATAGCTCTTGGCACTGAATGTGCAGCAACGAAATTTACATGTTCCTCCGCTAGAATAGTTGCTGGAATGTTGTCCTTAGTAGGTTGTGGTATTGGGTGTCTTGAGAAATAGTCCGCCGGGTTTCCAATTCCTGCCTCATATCTCAGTTGAAGATGGTACTTCTGTAAGCGGAGCAACCAGCGTTCAATTCGTGGAGGCTGTTTGGAAGAGTGTTTGTTGAAAATGGGAACAAGCGGTTTGTGGTCACTTATGACTGTGAACTTGTGTCCGAAGAGGTACAGATGAAAATGAAGGCATCCCCACACAACTGCAAGAGCTTCCCTTTCAGTTTGTGAGTAGCGCTGTTCTGTATCTGTTAATGGCTTGCTTGCGTAGGAAATTGTAGAAATGTTGCCATTGTTGGACACTTGTGTGAGAATTGCACCCAGGCCTACCGGGCTAGCGTCTACAATCAGTTCTGTGGACTTTAATGGGTCAAAGTAAGCCATGACAGTGTCACCAATTAGGCTGGAATTCAATGCGTCAAACGATGCTTGATGCTCAGTACCAAGGAATATCTTTCTTTGTGAGTTGTCTCAGGGGTTCAGAAATAGTGGCTAGGTCGGGTATGAATCGTCCACAGTATGTGACCAGTCCTAGAAAGCTGCGAACCTCTGAGGCATTTTGAGGTTGACCAGCAGATTTGATGGCAGTGACTTTCTGAGGATCTGCTGACACACATTGACCTGGAAAGATGTATCCCAAAAAATTTAATGACGTTTGATTGAACTCACATTTTGATGGATTGACAGTTAGATTGCAGCCTTGCAGTCTCTGAAACACTTGCTCCAGGCGACTCTCATGTTCTTCTTGGGTTGTTCCGTATATGAGAATGTCATCACTGACGTTGAGGACTCCCGAGATTCCAGACAGAACCTGACTGATAGCATTTTGAAAAATTTCTGCGGCTGATGAGATACCAAAGTTCAACCTCTTGAACCTACGCAGGCCCATATGAGTACTAAAAGTTGTGATGTACCTGGAGTCTGGATGCAACTCAAGTTGATGATAGCCGGATTTGAGATCAATTTTTGAAAACACCTTTGCACCATTCAGATCTGTGAGAATGTCATCAATAGTAGGCGTGATGTGCCTTTCTCTTTGAATCTGAAGCCAAATAATATGAGTCTGCACACATTGGAAGCAGCAGTGTTAGGACTGTCTCTACCAGGGCCCACCGTGAAGTTGGTGAGGCAGCTTACTGTACTTTTTTTGCAAAAACGTATAAACCAAAAGGCCCTGTTTTTTGTCACGGCACTGGCTATTTATAATTTTTACAGCAGAGCGCCTTTTGTGTGACACTTATACGGTTTTTGCATTGGATTTTCATGTTTTTGGTGGGGATTGGTCGCAGTTCACACTGCTGCTTCCAATGTGTGCAGACTCATATTATTTGGCTTCATGTTCACCCCTGCTGGTAACAGCAGAAATTGGAGGCACCTGCCCCTCCCCTATGAAGTCTGCACACAGAGCTGCCAGCCACACAGCCTTACAAGGTGAGATTTTCCTGTGCTCTCCCGCGTCTTGCCTAGAGGTATGTACACACAGGCAGGTTTTTAACGTAGCATCTAGGGACAGAGTTAGGACTGTCTCTACCAGGGCCCACCGTGAAGTTGGTGAGGCAGCTTACTGTACGTTTTTTGCAAAAACGTATAAACCAAAAGGCCCTGTTTTTTGTCACGGCACTGGCTATTTATAATTTTTACAGCAGAGTGCCTTTTGTGTGACACTTATACGGTTTTTGCATTGGTTTTTCTCTTTGAATAGCTAGATTGGCATGCCGCATATCCACACAAAGCCGTATTTTATCAGACTGTTTTGGTTTAGGCGCAACAACGATTGGCGAGACCCAGGGAGTTGGGCCTTCAACCCGTTCAATAACATCAGATGCCTCCAGGTCTTGCAATTCTTGCTCCACAAGTTTGCGGACATGAAAGGGAATGCGCCTGTGAGGTTTGATGGAGGGCTGTATCGACTGATCATTATGTAACTTTATCTGAACGTCTTTTAGCTTACCAAGGCCTTTAAAGAGATTGGGGTACCTCTGCATAATATGTGGGACTGAAGAACCTGTAACGCTGTTGACCAGATTCATCAGGCGTTATCTGCAGAGCACTCCGCTGCGTAAAAAGTGTCCGTGATGGATTTCCCTTCAGCTGTTAGTTCTGACTGAAACTTGCCACAAAGGGGCAACGCAGCTGTGGAACCGTAAGGGAAAATCTGTAGGCTGGTATTTTGCAGAGCAGGTCTGTTCAGGAGTTGATAATTATAGATTGTATGACTGATGACATTGACTGACGCCCCTGTGTCCACCAGGGCTTCCACTGGATTGCCATTTATGAGGATGACTCGTTTTGGATTGTTAATCATGTGCACAGCCCGAGATCCTTCCTCAGTCACTGAGAATAAGTAAGTGCTTTGAGCCTCGTCATTAGGTTGCAGTGCTTGGACCTTCTGTAACCTGGGCTGTACTGTGGGACGAGCAGATTGCTGCGGTGTAGATCTGCACACTTTTGCAACATGGTTTAGTTTTCCACAATTATGGCAAGTTGTACCCTTTGCTGGACAAACATTCTGGTGAGGATACGACCCACCGCAGTTGTAACAAGTTGTCGCCTGTACTTGTGGTTTCTGTGTAAGGTTTGCTATAGAAGATGGTGCTTCTGGCTCACTGTTCTCTATGAGTTCTGCCTGTTTCTCTGCAGTATCATTTATACGTGCTGTGTCTAATAGTTTTGCAAGGGTCATAGTAGGATCTCTGAGTGCTTGTCTTCTTAACTTTGAAGAAACACATCCTTGTAATATCTGCATTTGGATTTCTTTGTCAACGTCTGTAAACTCACAGTAAGCTGCAAGGTGCCGTAGCAGGACATTATATTCATCAATGCTTTCTGTGGCTGATTGCTTTGATTGTCTAAATTTGAAGATTTCAAATGCTGCATTTCTGTGCGGGGAGAAGTGTTTGCTCAATGCTGCTTTGCTGAGCTCATAGTCCTTGTCCTCCCCTGTGTTAGGCAGAGTAGTGAAGATATCATAGACTTGCTCCCCTTATAGTGTAATAACATGGCTTTCTTTCTCGTATCATCGGCTATGTTCATGGCTTGCAGAAATATCTCAAAGCGCTTTAGCCATTTATCCCAACATGCTGCTAGGTTTGCTTGGGACTGATGCACATCAAAAGCTGGGAATGCAGGTAGACAGGCCATGGTGAGCACTGATGATCTTGTGGCACTGAAATACCTTTAGCTGATGAATGAACCTTTCCTCGTCGCCAATTGTAATGTTGTAGTGCAGATGAGGATGAATCCAGAAGCACACACAGATACGCTGAACTGCTCAGTCGAGCAGCCATACTTTAATGAATATCTTCCCTTTCTCAGCTCCCCCTTTTCCTGCCACAGCTCCTCCTCTATCTTACATCACTGTTACTAGGCAGAAAAACAAACAGGGAAGACAACAAGCAAATTACAGAAGATATAACAACATTACACCTTGTACAGGGGCATTTTACCATAGACTATCTATTACACCCGCAACTTACCAAGAAGTCGGCCGGCAAAAGGCGATGGCAATACCTTATTTATCCTAATAATAACCTTTTGAATCCTATTACTGAGTGTTTTTACATTATTACAAACTCATATATTCAGCAAATTATTTATAAAATATCTGTAGTCTGAAACAACCACAATAATTAACAAAATAATTCGCCTATGCACACACCTTTGATTTTAACACAAATCACAAGAAGGCGGCAAAATCTTTTTTTTTTTTTCCTTTAACCCTAAGGGCCCACACGCTCTTGTCTCTATAATCCACCTACTTTCTCTTTGAAGAAGTAATCTATGTGTGTCTCCACCTCTGACTGATGGTACAATGTGCTCAAGTCCTACAAAAGTAAGCACATCAGCATCACCATTGTGACACTCATTAAGTGATTTATCAGTCTAGGACTACCAATACCTGTACAAATAGATGTATGGTGTTCTTTGAAACTTTTATATAGTTCTTTGATTGTTTTACCTACATAATATCTCCTACATGGACAGAAGATGGCATAAACTACCCATTTAGTTTTGCAGTTTATATATGACGTCACCTTGTGTTTCCTATCACCAATATACACTTGATTTTCGATTGAATAGAACTTACAATACCTACAGTTCCTACATCTGTACTTGCCTTTAGTTCGCCTCTCCTCTAACCAAGTTCTCTCCTTTTTTGTAGCTATTTTTTTTTACCAGTAGATCTTTAAGGTTACTACATCTCCTATAAGAAATTAAGGGTGGTCCCAAACCGATGGAACTTAATTCCCTATCTCTTTCCAAAACATGTCAGAATTTTCTTATGGCCCCTGCGATCTTATTAAACATAGGTCCGAATTTAAATGAAAACACGAACCGTTTAGATTTGTGTGTTAGGACTGCTCCTTTTTTGTGACAGACTTCAATTTTGAAATCCTGTCTTTCGTATCTTCCAAAATCTCAGCAGGGTACCCCCTTGCCTTAAAACTTTCCTCTAATTCTTGATATTGTTGTTTACGTATATCCTCATTGTTATTCATACGTTTTACGCTCAAGAATTGGTTGTATGGAAGGGAATGTTTAGTATGGATAGGATGGGCACTCTCATAGTGGACTCCGTAGGTTTTTTAAAAAGAGATCTAATCAGTCTATCATTAGTAATGGTTAACTTTACGTCCAGGAACTCTAGCTTTTCTTCATCGTATACTGAAATGAACAGCATATTATATTTGTTTGTATCGTTCAGGAAGTTGACAAACGACAAAAAGTCATCTTTGTCCCCATCCCAAACAATAAAGATATCGTCCATGTATCTCACAAACAGTTTAATATGCTTCAGGTAAGTATTGGAGCTACTATAAATCACATGATCCTCAAAGTGTGCGAGGAAGCCAAGGTACAAGAGACCGGAGTCCCCATCGCTGTACCAGCAATTTGGTTAAACAATGTATCCCCAAAGGAGAATGCATTATGGGTTAAGATATAATTAAGTGATTCACAGATAAAATTAATCAAAAAAGCATCCTGACCTTCAACTTGAAGAATATCCCTAATCACGGATACAGCCAACTCCTGTGGAATCCGGGTATAGAGACTCTCCACATCAATGGAAGTCAATCTATACCCGGATTTCCAATCAAATTCATCTATACAATTTACAAAATCATTAGAGTCTTTGATATAAGATGGAATTTTTGCCAATAAAGGTCTAAGTAACCAATCAAGAAACTGTGATAGAGGCTCAGTTAGAGACCCCACCCTGAACACAATTGACGCACCCAGGGCCCGATACTCAGATCTCAGGCTCGGTCTTGAGGTCACGGGTGGCTGCCTGAGACTGTGGCCCTGGTGGTCAATGAATAAGGGGAAAAGTAAATTAAAGTTTGTTTGTGATGCCACCTGCAGTACCTGTAGCGCCGCTACAGTCCTCCAGTGGTTGATGGTATTGCGGCAACGGTGGTATAGTCCCCCGCAGGCAGGACTGGACCGCCGGGGCAGCGATTCTGTGTAAGAAATAGTCTTGTGGGAAAGAAGGATGCAGCAGAGACAAGAAGTCACTTCACCGGGTACTTTACTGAAAAACCTTTTGTAATCATTACAGTCCTTCAGTGCTAACTCTCCAAACCCTGGAGGCTGTGACGGGTTCTCAGGCCTCCAGCCAAAAGGACCACGACCAGGACCCCCTCCTTTCTCCGACTCCTCTACTTGTTCCCCTTAGAGATGACTATATCCCCTCCCAGGTTTCCTCCCACTGTGTGACTAGTGTGGGGTGTGGGTTCTAGGGTTCCGCCTTCCATCCACAAAGCTACTTGCAGTGGGATGGCTACACCACTTTTATGGGTGTAGTACCCCTTTTGTGGCACCTATGTAGTGGGGCGCCACACAATAGGGTGTCCGGGTGGGTTCTGTAATGATTTATGGACTTTGGGAAAGTGATACCAGTAAGGTTTCCTTGGGTATTCAACAAAAAGTTTTTCCGTCTGTTTGTTCTCCAGCATTCCATTTTCTACATATTTCCTAAGGAGACTATGTAACGCATTGTCATATTTAAAAGTGGGATCATTTTGCAATTTAATATAGGTATCCAGGGACTCTAGTTGTCTTTTAGCTTCTCTGATATAGGCTCCCTTACTGATCACCACCCTTATCAGCTTTTTTAACTAGAACATCTTCCCATTTTAAGATTGTATCTAAAGCAATCTTTTCGCCTTTACTCAAATTCGACTTCGGTTTGGGATAGATTAAAGCCTCAATTTCTTTGCAAACCATTTCCTCGAATAAATCTATAGTATCACCCGGTGATACAGGTGGATAAAAATCGGACTTTACACCTCCTGTGAAAGGGGTAGTAGGGCTGATCCCTTCATATTATCCATTGTTGTAGGATCTATATCTAACAAAAGAGTTACGTCTCCTTTAACCTCACTGAGTGAAGACTCCTTCGCAAAGAAACCCTGGGCACCTAGACTCAATTGCTGTGCAGTATTTGTGGTGTTATTTATTCCCTTATTTTTCTCACCTTTCACACCTGCAAAGTGTTTAAAGAAATGCACTTTCCTTATTACTTTAAACAAATCAACTTTAAAGTCCGTATAATCAAAGTCCTCCTCTATGCAGTAGTTCAGACCCTTCTTAAGTAGCATCTCCATGTCAGGGGTAATCACTTAGTCAGATTAAAAATTTGTATTGAACTCTCATTTGAACCATTTAGTCCCTTCACGAGACTGTCTTTCGTTTCCCATAAGCCAGCATGCTTTTGTCTTCCTCTTCCCTTTCTAATGCGCCTCCTAAAGGGTCTCTGTCCTATATGATTACTTTTTCTGCTCACTTTTCTATGGAGCATTGGCTCTTCTTCATTTGACTCTTCCTCTATCTCGCTATCACTTGAGCTTTTTATACTTTTTTCTTCTTATTAGCCCCCTTGGCGCCTTTTGGGGTATAAGGGGATTTGAGTGGATACTTTGGATTTTTTTGGGGTTTCCTTAGGTTCCGGCTTGGGCTTTTTGTTGTTCTTTTTATTCTTATTTCTAAATGGGGTGGAATTCGGAGGCTTATTCCATGCAAATATGACGCACACCCAGGGCTCGGGTACTCAGATCTTGGGATCGGGTTCAGTTCGGTCTTGGGAGATGTCACGGCTGGCCTGCCCAAAGCCATGGCCCTGGGGGTCAATTAAATATAAAGGGGCTGCTATTTACAATTTGTTTTCGTGACGCCACCTGCTGAGTCTGGTGATGCTCACCAGCGCCGCCACAGTCCTCTGGTGGTCGATGTCATTGTGGCTTAGATGGATTAGTCCCCGCAGGCGGGACTGGACCGCCGGGGCAGCGATGCTGTAAGGCAAACAGTTTATATTGGAAAAGATGCAGCAGAGTCAGGACTTCACTTCACCGGGTAACTTTACTGAAACTTCTCCAAAGTCATACAGTTCAGCAACGCAGTAGATGGTATAATGACAAATGCTCCGGATGCTGCAATTGGAATTTCTGGCTGTAGATGGATCCCTCCTTGTGTACCTTTCCTTTTCCCTCTTTCCTTGCCTCCCAGTGGCGGTGAAGTCCGATTTCATAGAGATGATCTGACCTCCTGCTGCTTTTCTCTCTGTCTCCTTCCCTCCTGAGCGGTCTCCGGGACAACCTTCTTTTAAGCTGTGCAGTGGCCTCTGCTCCTAGCTTTTGGCTCTCTTTCTTGACTTATTCAGGATACTGGGGCTGTATCTGCAATATCCCCGTTCTTCGGATTCTCTGTAAGCCATGTAGGAACTCACAGTTGCGGGCTCCGGTACCCAATTTCCTTCCTTTGAATTAGCTCACTTCTAAGCCTCCGTTCCTTCCTTCTATTCTCTGGGATCTGTACTTTAGTTTTATCTGGGCCCCTCAGCCGACGAGGCCCTCCTTGCTCCTTCTCAGGCTGGCTGCCTGACTCCAACTCCTACTCCATCTCAACTCAACTCAATTGAGCTCACTGGTCCCCCCTCGAGATCACTATATTCCCTCCCTGGGTCCCTCCCACCTACTACTCTAGTGTGTGGGTGTTAACTCTAGGGTTCCACCTAGTGACCATTGTTCCAATTGCAGTGGGGTGACTACACCGCCCTCCCGGGTGCAGCACCCCTCCTGTGGCACCCACCTGGTGGGGCGCCACAAATAAATTCCTAGAGTCATAATTAGTGATGGGCGAATCCTAAATTACTAGGAATAGCTTGACTCTAGCGAGTCCGAGCCCGGGACTCGTTACTCGTTGCGAGTCTAGCAAGTCCAATGTTAATGAATGGGGAAGCGAGTAATAGCGAGTAATGTGTGATTTAAAAATCGCAGATGTGTCTCGGAAAGCGCTCGCATTGCCGTGTCGGAATCCCCACTCGCAACTGTATTTTGCTGCTGTCTCCGAGGCCAAACTCGCATGTGTTTGTATTATTTGGCGCCGATGAGGCGAGGCAAATGATTTTCTGCAGCAAACCCCATGCTTTTAGCAAACAGGAAATAAGCCGACTCGAGCTGCCTGGCTGGACGCGCAGAAACACACAGAGCAAGCATGGCCCCTGTCAACACCCTGCAATTAATTGCTCTGGTGGAGGCTCGGCCCCTGCTTTGGCTGCCCACTGACCCTGCCTATGGGGATAACGTCCAGCGGACTACAGCCTGGAGGGAGATCGCTCAGGTCGTGTTCCCTACGTTTCATCGCTGTGGCCATGATGCACAGAGCAATATGGGTGAGCTAAATGTGTTCACACGTTATATTGCATTTACCGTATATAGTCGTGTATAAGCCGACCCGTGTATAAGCCGACCCCCCTACTTTAGCCCCAAAAAACTGGGAAACCATATTGACCGCCATCCTTGTATACAGCGGCTATCACTGTTAGACAGCCCCCCAGCAGAGTATACAGCTCCACCTGCAGAGTATACAGGCCCCCCAGTGTGTATTCATGCTCCCGATATTAGGGTATACAGCCCCCCCGTGGGTACACAGGCTCCCAGCAGTGGGTATACAGGGCCCCCAGTGGTTATACAGGGCCCTCATAGTAGGGTCTACAGCCACCCCGTGGGTATACAGGCCCCCAGCAGTGGGTATACAGGGCCCCCATAGTAGGGTATACAGCCCCCCCGTGGGTATACAGGCCCCCAGCAGTGGGTATACAGGGCCCCCATAGTGGGGTCTACAGCCCCCCCGTGGGTATACAGGCCCCCAGCAGTGGGTATACAGGGCCCCCATAGTAGGGTATACAGGGCCTCCAATGTGTTATCATGCGCCGTCGCATGGTTGCCTATATTTGGATGGGGTCACAATAGTACACTTAGTTTAAGGGCTGGTCCTCCTGGCTCTGAAGGCCAGGGGGTTGGGTGTATATAAATACCACTAATGAGCGGAGTCTGGTGCCCGCACTATTACATTCTCTGTGCGTTGATATGTGCCCTGCCCCATTTGTGATTGTTGCCACGTGAGCTCAATGTCCGTAATGCTGTTGATGATGTTCCACACTGTCGTGTCCATGTGCCTTGTATACACATTACACACACAACATGAATAAAATGTTATTGTTGATTTGTACACATACTTTTAGTGTTTCAAATGTTACAGAGGTCTAAACCCGGTTTGAAATCATTTCACAGAGTGCAGAGACGACGGATGACGGCCTTCCGTTTCACGGTGAATTACCGCTTCCACGGGTCCTGATAGGCGTCTGACGTCACATCCGGAGATTAAATAGGCCGGACTTGGACGTCACTACCGCACATATAAAACTAAGTGCAAAACAATTAAAAGTTATCATCAAATAACACCATGAAGAGTGCAATAACAAGCTGTTCTTAAAATAAGCTGAACCATTATGCTCAAAAGTTGTTATTCCTACCGAACATGCTTATCTCGGCAAGTACTAGAGAGCACTGCACTATCTGTGCATTTACGTTAAAGAACCTTGTACAGGGGCATTTTACCAATAGACTATCTATTACACCCGAAACTTACCAAGACGTCGGCAAAAGGCGATAGCAATACCTTATTTATCCTAATAATAACACTTTGAAGCCTTTTACTGAGTGTTTTTACATTATTTCAAACTCATATACTTAGCAAATTATTTATAAAATATCTGTAGTCCCCTCCCCCATCGGTGTGTTCATGATTTGATTTTCTGGAACAACTAATAAAGTATGAAGATTCATCCCTGGTGAGTTCCACTATTTTTTCTTTATTGAATAAAATATTTAACTTGTGACTAAAATTTAAAAAAGATATGTCAAATGTACTAGCCCCCCACCCCCAGCTAGACGTCCCCAATGATCACACAAATCACTGAGCAACAGTACTGAGCTTGTGCATAAATGATCATTGGTGTATGGACCTACACCATTTTTGTGTCCATAATGCACAAATTAAACTAATTTCTACTGTAAAATTTGCCTGAAAAAATGGAATTGATATGCAAATGCTGCAAATTATCCTCTTACATAAATGCAAAGTCCCATCCATCATCAACTGCCGTTCGGCTGTCCGCCTATCATGCGCCGGTGGCAGCCATATTTGCACACCTACTTGATGGGTGAGCAAAGTGATTTTATCTTCCCCACTTTGTACATGAATAAAGTTTTTTTCTTATATATGAATTATTGGTGTTGCTCCCTCATGTGCCACATGATAGTCTATGGGGACAATGGTGATTATAGTTGTACAAGTGATTTCCAGTGTATTGCCTCTAATTTTTGTATCATTAATTGCGGGCTACCACCTGTTATTGAGCAACTTATGGTACAGTGTTCACACAGCATGTATTGATCTTATCATCTTCTCCGGACATTTCATGACCACCACGGACACTGTGCTTCCCACGATTATCCATTTACTTTGTCGGGCACTTTATAACTTTGCCATTGCATAATTACATTTTTTGCGTGCCACACATGCGGTCATAGATCATGGGAGTGCCCCATGGTTTTAACTGTTTTTGTCTTCCCCACTTTGTACATGAATAAAGTTTTTTCTTATATATGAATTATTGGTTCCGTGTTTGGTGTTGCTCCCTCATGTGCCATGTCTTCGCTTCCTCTACACTAACCTGGCACGGTGAGCACCCTGTTCAACATTTATTATTGTGGTGCGCCCATACTTACAATCTTCCCATAGACTATCACACCAACCCTGGCACCCTGCTCCACCTGTGAGGAGCAACACCACAGCAACATCTGCCACATCTGCCAAATAAGCAGCGTTGGCCATCCCTAGCCGAATACCACAGGTGGCGTCACAACAAAATTATCAATATCCCCTGTATATCCCACTCATCACTGCACGGCCATGGTCACAGGGCTGGGCCACAGCCACCGTGACCTCCCAAAGAATCAGCCAGCCCGGCTACCAAGTACCCCCCAGTCCTTGCGGCCAACACAACCTGGCATCATGAACAGGATTTTGGAATCCCGGAACCACCAGCTCCTGTGTGCCACAGACTGTATTGAACTGTGCAAATTGCCACCATTAACCACGCCACGTGCTGGGCGGGAACCAGATGGGGCGTACCGTCATGGGCAGAACTGTAGAAAGAGCGCAAACAGAAACCCTGCCCTGCGCTCTGATGTCAGCCGGCAGGAAACAGGGGGCCCCGAACCGGAACCCCTTGTGTGTATAATCCATCCTGCCTGCGGAGCTGCCGCCTGATAATCTAACAATATCCAGAACAAAGACTCAGAAACTGGATATGGTTAACTAGGGGAGAGGAGGATGCCCAACCTAGGTGAGCATCAAGCAGCGGGCGCAGCCACCATAATGCCCTTATCAATACTGTACATCCCGGGAGCAGCCTAGTTACCGCAATGCTCGGTGGAGTCACATGCCCTCAGTGACTTCAAGGAAAGACTGCGTAGCCTGCTCGAAGTGTACCCCTTATCCGAGGGTGTTATCGGTCAGTTAACTGGTGCGGCCTAGAGGGAAGTAAAATCCTGGCTGGACTCTGATAAAGGAACCATTAAACACATCCTGGCAAAACTGCAAAACACCTTCGATACCCGCACCACGGCAGAGATCAAAATGAGATTTTTTTGGCTGTAAACAAAGGGTGCATGACAGTGTAAGAAACTATACCCTCAACATTCAAGAGGCGCTGCTGGCCATTAAACAGGTGGACCCCGACAGCATACAGGAGGAGGATAGACTGCTATTCAAGCAGTTCATAGAGGGGCTCCTGTCCGACACGCATAGAACACAGCTGCACATTATGACCCTACAAAACCCAGATATTGACTTTGCTCAATTCCAATATCGGGCCATCCGTGTGCTGTGAGCAACCATCCTTAGGGGCACATGGACCCACAGCCACCATGACCTCTCAAAGAATGAGCTGACCCGGCTACCGAGTACCCCCCGGTCCTTGAGGCCAAAGCATCCCCACTACTCAGGTCTGTGTTGATTTTTAGAGTATGTGCTTCTGAAAGGACTGTTCAAGCATTGTTCCTTTCGATGCAACCCAACAAGTGAAATCTATGTAATATTGAGTAGAGGCCTTGGGTAGAGGGTTTTCTCCCCAACTACAATTGACTGTGCTTTCTAAAAGTGTTATGGTTAATAATTTAATAATATTAACAAGTTGCCTGCTATGACCAAAATTATATAGATCAAGCACCGGTGTGAAAAGTATGACACCAAATGCACAGAGTCAGATGTACACTTTTCCTTGGTCAGCCCAAAGTGCAATCCCAAATGACTTTTATTTTACGAGGCATGAGGTTTTGCTCAGAAAGGGGCTCGGCCAGCCCTACTCAGATGTATTCATTGGTCAGTGAGTTAGTCCATGGGTGGATCTATGAGGTCATCAGGGGGTGTGGTCTTGATCGAGGGTCTCCAGGTGATCTGGCATTCTGTGATTTCTGTGAATGGTCAGTCATTCTATGGAATTCAGCTTCCTCCAGGAACTCCCAATTGTAAACAGGATGTAGTCATATGTCCAGGCTCCATCTTATACACCATGGCATAGTGTGATGAAGCAGGAAATGGCAGCCATGTTTAAGTCACAATTAAGGTTATGCAATGTAAAATATTGCACTCTATGGATCTTAAGTATTTGATCCTATGGCTCTTCTCAACAAAAGAATCATACAAGTAAAGTTTATTTCCATGAAAACCAATAAGCAAAGGTTAATTCATCCAAAGTAGAGTAAAGTTTGCCTATTTCTGCTTACCGGTATGGTGGCTGTTGACTATTATTCTGAACGGTCTATATTATTTCCTACTTATGCAGCAATTTTTCAATAAAACTCAAAGTTTAAACACCATGGAAAGTCTTCTTTGTTTTTGTGGGGTGCCAACTAGCTGCAAAGCCATCACTTTAATGAATATTTATATGGCACTTTAGACTGTGAGTAGACTGGTAGCCGGTATTGACCGCTATGCTGCAAGGTGATTGCCACCAATGGCTAAAAAAGAATTGTCAGGTGGTCTAAGACTAAACTTCATTAGTATCTACATTGAAACATGATACCATAGTAGCAATGTCCGTATCTTGGGCTGCTTGAAAGCTGCTGGTCTTGGGGAGTTCAATGATCAATTCATAAATGTACTGCTCTATACGGAAAGAAAAGTTGCTGCCATCACTCTGTGCCCTTGTTAGATGTGCAATTTTCCAGCATGACAATGTTCCAAACCACACATCTATTACACTTCTGCAGAAGAAGTGGTTGAAACTGATTCAGTGGTCAAGTATGTCACCTGATCTGAACCCACCTGAAAAATCTGTGGAGAAATCTGAAGAGACAAGATGAGCATCACTCTTCATCCAGCATCAAGAGGTTGTTCTTGAAAAATGGAAAAAGATAAATGTTGCAATATATCACCAACTTGTTAATTCCATGCATAGAATACTTGGTGCTGAAATTAAAAATCATGGAGGCCATACAAAATTCTAGATGTAGTTGTTTTTGATGGGGAGGGGGTGTATTCATTATAGTGTGGTGCCCCACTATGTAGGTGCCACAAAAGGGGTACTACACCCATAAAAGCGGTGTAGTCACTCCACTGCAAATGGAACTATGGTCAGTAGGTGGAACCCTAGAGCTAATACCCACATACTAGATCAGTAGGTGGGAGGGTATATAGTGACCTCTCAAAGGCCGGAGTTTGCTCCAGAGGGGAATAGAGTAACCCAGAGTTTGCCCCAAGGAAAGAACCGGGTACCGTAGCCCGCACCTGTGAATTCTTTAAGGCTCACGGACAATCTGAAGAACAGGGGTATCTTAATGTACGCCTCTGACTCCAGATCCCTGAGAGAGGGGAGCCAGTAGTAGCAGGACACTTTGAGGAGCCCAAGAGAAGTTTCACCCGACGGGTAGAAGGGAGGGGAGAATAAGGAACAACAGGAGGTCAGACTAGTCTACAAGAAGTCAGACTCCACTGGGAGGCAAAGGAAAGAATGGAACAAGAACGGTACACAGTGAGGGATCCATCTATCAGCCAGAAATTCCACTTGCAGCACCCGTAGCCATTTGCCAAGTAACATCTAATGCTACTGAAAGACTGTACTGATGCTTAAATGTTTTCCAGTAAAGTACCTGGTGAAGTGAGTTATCGCCTCTGCTGCATTCTTTCCTGCATAAACTGTTTCCTTACAGAAATGCTGTTCCGGAGGTCCAGTCCTGTCTGCGGAGGACTATACCATCCAAGCCGCAATAACATCGACCACCGGAGGACTGTAGCGGCGCTGGTGAGCATCACCAGGTACTGCAGGTGGTGTCACGAACTTGTATATACTTTATTCTTTATTTCACCATTAACTACCAGGGCCACAGGTCACAGGCATATTGATTAAAATATTAATTTTGTAAGGTAATGTATTAATTTATGCTGCACAATATGTACTTAGGGTTAATTAGAGGAAGAAAAAAACCCTCATAAATGTCATGAATTTTATTAGATAGCCATTAAAATATCAACCACATGTTTAGAAAAGTGAAAAAACTTATTTAAAAGTGGTATATATTTACTAAGGAATCTGTGATCTAGGGACATATAAGGATACAATAGAGCCTACGTTGAGAAGAGGTATTATTATCATAACTTTATGGAGCCAACTGGAGAAGAAAAGACTCATGAATGTTCAGGTGTGCTGAGTTCAACCGGATTTTAATCCAAAGTTCGCTCCGGGTACCCGGACCTTAACCCCATATAAGTAGGGACAAGTGAACAGAACTTTAAAGTTCAGTGTTCATACTGAACAAAGACTTTTCCAAAAATAGCAGTGTTCGGATTCAAGGTTCGGGGACTTTATGGACACCATCCACTGGAGTGAGGACTGCTGTTCTCGGGTACACTCAGTGTTTGACCCAGTGGGAGCCACTTGCAGTGTTTGAATGGTTCGCAGTTAGGGTAAAATCAGAGTTATCGGATGTACTATGGACAAGAGAAAAAAATTACAAAACCCTGCCTTTCCTCCCCCGGACAAGTTTTGCTTATGGCTGTATGGATGTGGGCAGGGAATCGAATTGCCCAATCAATGGTTTCCAATGAGGTTCTAGTCAAGTTTGGGTCCAGAACAGAATTTTATAAAAAGTCAAGCTAAACCCTCAGAAACCGAACTTCCTTGGTTCATCTGTACATATAAGTCATTGAGGACCAGAACTTAAGTGCTGGTAGTAATAAGGGATAGGGGGATACAAAAGGAATTACAGTGCTGTGCAAATTAATTGAGACACAGCAAGTTTTTCTTGCATTAATTTTACTATTTCTCATAAGTGTTTTATCAGTTCTTGGTGTCGTTTTCCTTTTTCTTCCACATTTCCCTTTTCGTTTTGGAGAAAACGATCCAGTTTCACTGTGTGTGTGAATTATTCTTGAAACGATAGATTTTCCAATACCAACAGTGGAAGCGATTTCTCTTACAGTCAGACTTGTATGTGTGGCACCCTGTGCAGGTCACCACAGGATCTCTTGGGACATGGATGGATAGTACACAGCAAGCAGACCCCACTAACAAACAACACCTTTCACCCCAGACCTGTAAGGGGATCTCCACTGGTTGCCTTAAGCCAGTTCCCTCTATAAATATGGGTCCTGGAGGAGAAAACACCAGAGTGTGCAGTCACTACAGAACTGTAAGCAGCTGAGTGAGCTGAACTGGTACTGGAGCCGTGCTAGGCCCATACCAGAGACACCTGAGAAAGTGGTAGATCCTCAGAGTAAGGGTCACAGGAAAAGGAGAGAAGCAAGTACAAGAAGGGGCAGAGGAGTCATACCGACTCACCCTAACAGAGTTCCGGTCACTGGGTCCGAGCTACAAGGACACAGTGCAGACCTTGCAGAGAAACTAGCACTATAAATAGGGGGTTTAGCTCCCCGGACACCCGAAGCACCACCAAATGAGAGCCCGGAATCTAGGCCAAGACAGGAATCCCATAGAGTGCCCTCAGTGCAGCAAATCCGGGTGTGAAGAGTCACACTGCCAGTGCAGTAACGGTTTGGTCAGGTTTCATGCCTGCCAGACTCCAGCAGAGTAACAGACACGAGGAAGCCCACAACCCTGCTTGCTGTGGAAAGTCCTGAAGTGTTACCTCACCTCCGGTCGAGTATACCCGTCAACATCAGTAAAGGTACCAAAAGACTTTATGTGTGCGTGTCCCTGCTTCCAACTACACCATACCGACCGCGCTACCCTATTCCCTTCTAACTCCATTAACTGCCCCGGGGAACCCCGCTCATCCTGTAGGGAGCGGTTCCATCTAGCTGCTGCACATCACCACGGAGGCCAAAGCAGCGCCGGTGCCATCACCGGACCCCCTAAAGGTGGCGTCACAACAGACATTTTTATTATTTTATTGCCATCATCATCCCCTTTTCATCTGCATTCCCCCGGGCCCACGGCCTCAGGCACCGCCACCCGTGACTACCCCCAGTGACCTGCGCCTGAGTGACCAAGTACACCACGGGCCTGGGCCGGACAGATTCTGGCATCACGTACAGGATCCCGTGCCCGGTGTAACCGGGTACTGTTCGCCATTTGTTGACTGTGATTTGTGAACTGTTGAATCGCCATTGCGGCACAAAGAGCGGGAAAACAAGGGGCGTTACTGTGCAAGGGAGCGAAGATAGGCCCCGCCCCACGCTCTGACGAGATCCGCCGGACGCAGCAGTCGGATTCGGAAACTCCCGTGGTGCTCCATTCCCCGCCCGCCGAGTCGACTTCCGGTGATTTGAAAGAGACTGGCCGCGATTAACTAGGGGGGAGCGAGAATGAGTAATCCGGACCCCAGCAATGCGGTAGCCCCACCGGTGAACCCGCCGATTGCCCCGCCGGGGCCCCAGAACGTACAGCTCCCAGTCGTCAATCCACCCGGTGGCGTCATGCCGCCACCGCCGCCTGCACCGGTGGCCCCGATAATGCCGATATCTCTGCCGTACGTCCCGAATGCAGCCTGGTTACCCAAGTACAGCGGCAAGCCCGGCACCCTAGATGCGTTCCAGAGAAAGATAAGCACCGTGCTGGATATGTACGCGATGAACGGTAAGCAGAGAGCGTCAGTAGTAATGGGACAGTTAACAGATGCAGCAGAGCTGGAAACCCGAAACTGGTCTGTGGAAGATCAGGAGTCTGTTGAACAAATCTTTATAAAGCTAAAGAGAGTTTTTGAGCATCATACCGAATCTGAGTTAAGACTGTTGTTTTATCATTGCCAACAAGGGGCACAGGAGAGTGTCCTAGACTATTCCCTACGCTTACAAGAAGCGCTGAGACTACTTAAACAGGCGTTCGTGATGAAGACAAAACGCTGATTGAACAATTTGTTATTGGACTCAGATTACCTGATGATAGAAAACAAGCACGCTGGTGGGCCCTGCAAAACCCTGATGCAGAGTTCGCTACGTTAAAAGACTTAACAGTTCGGGGACAGCAGCTCCCTGCAGTACCAGATTTAACCCCAAAGCCGCAATGGACTAAAACCCCTTCCGTGCCGGAAGCACCTTCTTCATCCCCCGCAGCACAATCCAGCGCACAGACCGTGACACCTGACCGGTTTGACAAACTGTGCTCCGATGTGCAGCAGCTAACCAAAGAGGTGGCAAGGCTCTGAGGTGCAAGGCGACCCAAGACAGAAGCAAGGCCATCAGACTAGATCCAGCATGCTGACAGCCCCGACGACGTTTCGTGGATGAAGAAGAGGACAACGCCACTGCGAGGGAGACCCACAGATCGCTACAGCGCCGACGGACAGCCCATCTGTCGCAAGTGCGACAAAGAAGGACACATCTACAGTTCCTGTCCTTTAAACGAGCAGCCTCTGGGAGAGGAGGGCCAACCCCAGGAGTAGACAGTCCAGGCCCGACCAACTGGGAGCACAATTACGTGGGAGATCGTCCGTATATGTCCATCATCCTTGACGGCACGGCTACCACCACATTGATAGACACTGGATCCCAGGTGACAACCATCTCAAATATCCTTTACAAACGGTTCTGGTCCGATGTCAAACTAGAACCCCCAAACCCTGACTTGAACATTGAGGCAACCAATGGGTTGCTAGTTACAATAGAGGGGCAATGGGAGGCAACAGTAAAGGTGGGGAGGGTACAGCTGAAGAACCAGGGCATCATAGAGGTTCAGGACAAACCACATGAGCGGGATCCACATGTGATACTGGGTACCAATGTAATGGTTAAATGCCTAGATGAAGTGTTGTTTTTGCTCCAACAGAGTGCAGATACCGCTAAGCCAAGCGAGAGAAGAGCTCTTCAGAGGGAGATCCGAGCTCTGGTGTATCAGCAGCAGGTAACAATGTCAAATGGTGAAATTGGCAGTGTACGTCTAACAGACCCAATTCCTATTGTAGTACCACCAAGAAGTGAGATGATGATCTGGTGTCGGGCAGCAGTAGGCCTCAGAGGGCAGGACTACCAGGCAGTAGTGGAGCTCGTGATGTCTGACAGTAGTCCTACACTCCTGACAGCCAGGGAGGGTGGTTGATGTAAGAAAAGGAAGGGTCCCTGTACAGGTGCTGAATTATGGTGATGACGAAGTACAACTGCCAAGATATTCCATTGTTGCAAAATTGTACCATGTTAATAACAATGCAATACATGAAGTTAAGTCATTTTCTCAGACAGTGTCAGACGAACCCCCTCATTCCAAAGGTCAGCTAGAGAAATGGTGTCAGGAGCTCAGCATAGGAACTGACAACACATCTTCTCATCAGAAAAATGGAGTTTACCGGGAGTATGAACAGGTGTTTAGCAAACATCCACTTGATTTTGGGAGGATTAAAGGGGTACAACATCATATACCCACAGGTGACCATGCACCAATTAAAGAAAGATACAGGCCTATACCACCAGCACACTACCAGAAGGCAAAAGAGATGCTACAGGACATGAAGAATGCAGGGGTCATCAGAGATAGTTGTAGTCCCTGGGCAGCACCACTGGTCCTGGTTAAAAAGAAAGATGGTAGTATGAGAATGTGCATAGATTATAGGCAGATCAACAAAGTAACACACAAAGATGCATACCCGTTACCACACATAGAAGATTCACTAGCTGCACTAAAGTCTGCCAATTACTTCTCAACCTTGGATCTTACTAGTGGGTACTGGCAGGTCTCCGTTGCAGAAAAAGATCGTGAGAAGACAGCCTTCACGACGCCGATGGGGTTATGCGAGTTCAACAGTATGCCATTCGGGTTATGCAACGCACCAGAAACATTCCAGAGGATGATGGAATGTTGCCTAGGCCACAGACACTTCGAGACCGTGCTGCTGTATCTGGACGATGTCATAGTGTACTCTCAGACCTATGAAGATCACCTACAACACCTGAGTGAAGTGTTTGAGTCGTTGTCCAAGTATGGTATGAAGCTGAAACCGTCAAAGTGTCACTTGTTAAAACCCAAAGTCCAGTACCTGGGACATATGGTCAGTGCAGAAGGCGTAGCACCCGACCCAGAGAAGGTTACAGTCATCAAGAACTGGCCAGCGCCAACCACCTTCAAACAGGTACGTCAATTCTTAAAACAGGTCGGGTACTACAGAAGATTTATCAAGGGCTACACGAAGATAGCAGCGCCCATGCAAGATCTCCTGGTAGGTCAATCCAAGAAAGGCAAGATCCGAGGTCCACCGTTCTGGTGGGGATCAGAACAAGAACAGTCTTTCCAGAAATTGAAAGATGCCTTAACGGGAGAAGAGATCCTAACCTACCCTGATTACAATCTACCATTCCTGTTATACACAGATGCAAGCAATGAAGGCTTAGGAGCAGTCTTGGCACAGAGACAACAAGGCAAGGAGAAAGTGATCGCCTACGCCAGCAGAAAGCTCCGTCCAACAAAGAGGAACCCTGAAAATTACAGCTCTTTCAAGTTGGAGTTCCTGGCCCTGGTCTGGGCAATCACAGAACGTTTCAAGCACTACCTGGCGTCCTCCCCATTCACAGCTTTCACTGACAATAACCCTCTAACTCACTTAGAGACTGCCAAGCTGGGAGCCCTAGAGCAACGTTGGATGGCAAGATTGTCAAAATACGACTTCACTGTCAAGTACTGGGCAGGTCACAAGAATGGCAATGCAGATGCCCTGTCCAGGATGCCCAATCTCCCAGAGGAAGCAGAAGACATAGATGAACTAGAAGAAATAGAATTGCCAGCTTTCCACTGTACAGGTACAGCCCCATGTCATCAGGCAAGTCAAAGGCGTAAAGAGAGAACCGTGAAACCGTTACCCCACAATGACTGGAAAGAAACTCAAGCCAAGGACCCAGATGTTAGCTTAATAAAAGAGCTGATAACCCAGGAACACTCCAGTCTGGATTCAGATGCTTCACACGATGCCAAACGCCTATGGAAAGAAAAAAGAAGGTTATTCGTCTACCAAGGAAAGCTATGCAGACGTTGCCTGAACCCCAGAACTCATGAACTTATCTGGCAGATAGTAGTTCCAAAACGAGACGTCAAAATGATCCTAGAAGCTTACCATGATGATGCAGGACACTTTGGTTGGAAGAAACTAGAGATGCTGTTAAAGGACCATTTCTACTGTGTCGGCATGAGAGGTTCTATTGAAAGATGTTGCAAGATCTGTGGACCGTGTCACCTTAGAAGAAAAAGCCAATCATTACCAAGAGACCTCTTGAAATAGCTGCTCTAGACCATGTGAAGTTAACCCCAATCAGAACAGGGTACACTTATGCACTCACAATGGTTGATCACTACTCAAGATTCCTCGTAGTAGTACCAGTCAAAGACTTAACCGCAGAGGTAGCAGCGAAAGCATTCCAGAGTTACTTTTGTCGCCCGCATGGGTATCCAGATCAAGTGTTGACTGATCAAGGACCAGCATTCGAGTCAGAACTATTCCACGCATTCTTAGGATTATATGGATGTAAGAAGATAAGGACCACACCGTATCATCCGCAGACGAATGGTCTATGTGAAAAGATGAACAACATTGTCATCGACATGCTGAAGACTTTACTGCTCGATGAGAGAAATCAGTGGCCAGAAAAGCTACCTGACTTAGTTGATATCTACAATCATATCCCTGTCGGTTCTACCAGCTACGCACCAGCTTACTTAATGCGAGCAAGACCAGGAAAACTTCCAATTGACTTAGAGATGGGAACACTAGAACCAACCCAAGATTCTCCAGATGAAGATTGGAATCATCATTGCCAAGAGCAATACAGAAAAGTCCAAGAGAGTGTTGAAAGAAATCTAGATCAGAGCAGAAGCAAGCAAGAGCATGACTTTAACAAACACGCCTCAGCAGAACCCTTAACACCAGGTGAACTAGTACTCAAGAGAAAAAGGAAAACAAACAAACTAGGTGACCATTGGGAATCAGAACCCTACACAGTTATGCAGTCTAATTTTGATAACTCCAAAACTTGTGTGATCAGCAAAGATCAAGGAAGAACAACCGCAACTGTATCAAGAGATCATTTAAAGAGATGCCCTGATCAATTGAAACCCCAACAAACAGTTTATCCCTCAGTAACAGTTGAAGAACCAAAAGAAGATGTAGTCCACACTGAAATTGGAGATTTACCAGCAGACTGGCCTCAATGCAATGGAGCATTTATCATACCAGTTATATCGTTCTTTCAACCTGTAGAAGAATCTGAACCAAGAAGACCAGAAGAACCCGTTCAAGTGCAAGAAATGCAGCCTGTTATACCAGAACCAAAGATTCCTATAATCGGTGAACCTGTCAGTCCATTAGAAAGATTACATGCATACCATGGCATACCAGATCACGTAGATCCAATATAGGAAGAGATAGTGCACGCACTACACCAACAACAGACATAGACACACCAATACTGTGCAGATCTACACGTAGTAACTTTGGACAGTTACCCTTAAGATACAGAGAATAAATAGTACCGCATCAACCTGAACTAATGTAAATAAGTGACCTTAGTCCGCAAGTTTGTATAGTAGTGTACAGAAGGGTGGAGGAACTGGGAACAGTCCCAAGTATATTAAGTTGGGAATAGAAAGTGCCTGGGGTAGAGAAAGAAGGTTAGATCCGGCCTCCTAAGCAGAGACACCCATAGGGAATTTGTGTAGAGTTTAAAGTGTGTACCCGTAAAAATGTGTTAAGCCATCAGAGACTTTAATGCTGGACTTTACCCTTTTTCCCGTTTGTTTGAACCCGGACTATGGTCACAGGACTAGTGACAAAAACTGCTTTCCTCTCCTTTTTCCCAGCCTGCGGCAGATGGACTAGTGCCGTAAGGACTGATTTTTCATATTTTTCATATTTTACTTCTGTTTCAGTGCTTTTTGTAAATTTTAAATTTGAGAGTCTGTAAATACCCATTATTAAATGTGTAAATGTTTTGAAGTTTTAAACAACAACATTTGCTCAGTCTGGGAGAACTGAGGTTAACTAGGGGGAAATGTGGCACCCTGTGCAGGTCACCACAGGATTCCTTGGGACATGGATGGATAGTACACAGCAAGCAGACCCCACTAACAAACAACACCTTTCACCCCAGACCTGTAGGGGGGGCTCCACTGGTTGCCTTAAGCCAGTTCCCCCTATAAATGCGGGTCCTGGAGGAGAAAACACCAGAGTGTGCAGTCACTACAGAACTGTAAGCAGCTGAATGAGCTGAACTGGCACTGGAGCCGTGCTAGGCCCATACCAGAGACACCTGAGAAAGTGGTAGATCCTCAGAGTAAGGGTCACAGGAAAAGGAGAGAAGCAAGTACGAGAAGGGGCATAGGAGTCATACCAACTCACCCTAACAGAGTTCCGGTCACTGGGTCCGAGCTACAAGGACACAGTGCAGACCTTGCAGAGAAACCAGCACTACAAATAGGGGGTTTAGCTCCCCAGACACCCGAAGCACCACCAAATGAGAGCCCGGAGTCTAGGCCAAGACAGGAATCCCATAGAGTGCCCTCAGTGCAGCAAATCCGAGTGTGAAGAGTCACACAGCCAGTGCAGTAACGGTTTGGTCAGGTTTCATGCCTGCCAGACTCCAGCAGAGTAACAGACATGAGGAAGCCTACAACCCTGCTTGCTGTGGAAAGTCCTGAAGTGTTACCTCACCTCCGGTCGAGTGTACCCGTCAACATCAGTAAAGGTACCAAAAGACTTTATGTGTGCGTGTCCCTCCTTCCAACTACACCATACCAACCGCGCTACCCTATTCCCTTCTAACTCCATTAACTGCCCCGGGGAACCCCGCTCGTCCTGTAAGGAGCGGTTCCATCTAGCTGCCGCACATCACCCCGGAGGCCAAAGCAGTGCCATCACCAGACCCCTACAGGTGGCGTCACGATAGACATTTTTATTATTTTATTGCCATCATCATCCCCTTTCCCTTTTCATCAGCATTCCCCTGGGCCCACGGCCTCAGGCACCGCCACCCGTGACTACCCCCAGTGACCTGCGCCTGAGTGACCGAGTACCCCACGGGCCTGGCCGGAGATATGTTCACTAACAGTAATAATTCTAGACCTCTTCCATGGAGTAACATCCATTTTTGCAGCCAGGAATCACACTGAGAGAAAACATACACTAAACCTCACAGAAACAAGCTCTCAACTGAAGCTGAGGGGGCAGCTAGCTGTTATTTTCTGACTAAAACCAGTCAAACCACATTTTGTTACTCAAGGTTGTACGCTCACACCTGTTCAAAGCAGTTAAAACTGGTTTGAATCACTGACTGGTAACCAACTTACGATTTTACTTAAAAAAATGCTTTTTCCCAATTAATTTGCACAGCACTGTAAATGGGGGTAAGAGCATGACAATTATACATGCCCAAAGAGAGGATAGCCATCAGACTGCTCAATTGCCTAATGTTTAAACAAAATGTATTCACTGCTTCCCCCGCCCACTCTCTATGCCAGCACACGTGATTGATTACAGTCAGTCTGCTGTATTGTAGTGTAAAAATAAATAATTTAAGAGTGTGGTGTGTTAAGGGTGTGTCTCTGCCTGCACCCAGCCCTTTCTGTGTGGACAGTATCCTGAGAGCACTAGGACCCTGCGGTTTCCTGCCTGCCAACAGAGCAGAAAGATCAGGAAATCCCCAGAGCAGAGCAGGAAGAAGTGTTAGGAGGTCAAAGGAGGGAGAGTGAACAGTCTGGTGTGGAGACCATAGTGGACCACTGTTCAGCATCGCACAGCCTGAAGGCTGAAAGACTTTTATGCGGGCTTCTCAAGGTACTGTCACACAGGGAGATATCGCCGGCGATGTCGCCGAGAACTCCCTGTTCAGGTGATGTTGAAGCGACATCGCCTGTGAGTCGCCGCGTGTAACAGGGCAACTGAACTGCGATAAATCTCTGGTTCTGAGTTCAGAGATTTCCCAACAGTGTCCGGAGATCAGGCAATGTAGCTTGAGCGATCAGTATGCCTACTGCCGTGTGACGTGGTAATATCAATGGCACAGGCGATGTCTGTGTTCAGGGAATCAATTCTGTAGACATGCCAGGGCGTTTAGTCAGCCGCGCCCCATCTGCGGTGATTGGTTTCTTAAGTGCGTTCCGATAGGCTGAGCTTCGCCAAGGCGCCATATTTGATTATTCGTGCATGCATTACTACCCTCAACAAAGTGTCAATCAAGAATTTTATTAAATGAGCATCACGAAACTCTTCCTTTGGTGTGTTACTCCTGGCGTGTATGTACAATAATCACATCGTTTACTACTGATGTTCATCATGGACGAATACACTGTGTAATCGGTGGATATATGTGGCACATATCTAAAGATCTTCAGTCATCTATTTTCCGTTACCGTGGGTGATTCCTTTAACGCATCAGCGTGCTTACTGAAATAATGTGTGTGATGATCCTTTCTATTGATTGTCGCGTCCTTAACGGTTCCAACGTGCTGCGTGACGTAATCATGTTGTTGGATGGTGACGCCCCTCTTGACACTGATTCTCTGCCCCAGCATAAACGGCTGCCATGTCTCATGCTCCAGCATGGGGAGAGGCGGAGCTGTTAATCATGGTGGATCTAATGGACTGGTGTGATTACTGGTGCTGTTTGCACCATGAACATCCAATTAAACACAAGCGGGCTGTGCTGTGCAGGGTCCAGCGTGCGCTCAGCTGCAAACTGAGGATCCAGAGGGAGCCGGTCCAGATCCAATAGCCGATTTAAAATACAAGGATCGGGACCGCCTTGCAGACATACGGGCACGGATTCAGACCCTGCGAGGTGAATGTGGAGTACGCCATATGCAGACATGTACCATTAGTTTAATACCCAGTGCTGTGTAGTTTGCGCAATTTGTTCACTGTGCATGTGCAGGTGCAGCATAGAGGCCCATGTAGGTGCCGCACAAAGTCATGTCTACACCACATAACAGCGGCATATGTGCATGTGCACAGGAGATCTCTGGAAACAGGGATAGGATCTACCAGAGACTGAGCACAAGAGGCTAGCCCATAAGGGTAATCCCAATGTAATGTCCTTTGTAGGCTTGGAGAGAGTCACCTTGCCACCTGCTGGCGGGAATTTACATAAGCTACTGCTCCAGAAGGAGGCAAAATGAATAATACGCCTTAGAGCTCAAGGCCAGTTAGGTTTCAATGAAAAAAACGATCTATCTGTATTTTTATAATCTAGATAAATTTAGGATTAAAGAAAATTAATTTATTGCAAAATAGATTAAATTTATGGTATTTATACTGCTATTGTATGGTATACACTTAATTATGTTAACACTATATGGATTTACCGTATATACTCGTGCATAAGCCGACCCGTGTATAAGCCGACCCCCCTACTTTTGCCCCCAAAACCTGGGAAAATCTATTGACTCGCGTATAAGCCGAGGGTGGACCCCAGCACAGGTATACAGCCCCAGCAGTGGTATACAGGCCCCAGCAGTATGATATACAGCAGCCCCCAGTGGTATATACAGCAGCCCCAGTGGTATTGCAGCCCCTATATACAGCAGCCCCAGTGGTATTGCAGCCCCAGTGGTGTATACAGCAGCCCCTATATACAGCAGCCCCAGTGGTATTGCAGCCCCAGTGGTATTGCAGCCCCTATATACAGCAGCCCCAGTGGTATTGCAGCCCCAGTGGTGTATACAGCAGCCCCTATATACAGCAGCCCCAGTGGTATTGCAGCCCCAGTGGTGTATACAGCAGCCCCTATATACAGCAGCCCCAGTGGTATTGCAGCCCCAGTGGTGTATACAGCAGCCCCTATATACAGCAGCCCCAGTGGTATTGCAGCCCCAGTGGTATTGCAGCCCCAGTGGTATTGCAGCCCCTATATACAGCAGCCCCAGTGGTATTGCAGCCCCAGTGGTGTATACAGCAGCCCCTATATACAGCAGCCCCAGTGGTATTGCAGCCCCAGTGGTATTGCAGCCCCTATATACAACAGCCCCAGTGGTATTGCAGCCCCAGTGGTGTATACAGCAGCCCCTATATACAGCAGCCCCAGTGGTATTGCAGCCCCTATATACAGCAGCCCCAGTGGTATTGCAGCCCCAGTGGTGTATACAGCAGCCCCTATATACAGCAGCCCCAGTGGTATTGCAGCCCCAGTGGTGTATACAGCCCCAGTGGCAGTATATTGCAGCCCCAGCGGTAGTATACAGCAGCCCCCGTAATGCAGGGCCCCCCCAGCTTCGCTCCGGTCACCTGTAAAGGAAACTATACTTATCACAGTGCCGCTGTCTGTCCGCGCCCGCTCGCAGCTGCCGACCGCGATCCTCCATCTTCATGCCTCTTCTTCCTGTTTCCTGTGCTTGTCGCAGGGAATGACGTCATTGCCCGCGACGAGCACAGAAACCGGAAGAAGACGCATGAAGATGGAGGATCGCGTACGGCAGCTGCGAGCGGGCGCGGACAGACAGCGGCACTGTGATAAGTATAGTTTCCTTTACAGGTGACCGGAGCGAAGCTGGGGGGCCCTGCATTACGGGGGCTGCTGTATACCGATGTATACATCGGTATGTACCGATGTATACATCGGTATACAGCACTGACTCGAGTATAAGCCGAGGGGGGTACTTTTCAGCCCAATTTTTGGGCTGAAAAACTCGGCTTATACGCGAGTATATACGGTATATTATTATTAATGCTGTATAGATGTGTTTTTAGACTATTATGTTGATTTTTGTTAATACTGACATGTGTTGCACGGATGTCTGTTTGTATTGGGTAGTGGTTAATAGGTTAATGAAGGGTGTGTGTTAAAAGGCAGGAAGCATAATTGTGTTTTGTGCAGTAACCTGGTGAAGCGCCCATGTGTGGCGTGAAACGGCAAGTCGTTAGGTGGATTCCCATCCTTCCCCCTGCACTCTTGTGTGAGCACCCCCAAACCGCTGAAATACTGTGTTTTTAAAAAGTAATAAAAGCTTGTCCAAGAAGATTGGTGAGTGCTGACACTCTGTATAGTCATGAATCATTACTACTAAACTGGAAGTGCACAACTCGTGTCTGTGGACGTCAGCAGAGCAGTATAGTTCCAGCGGTCGGTTTGAGCTCCGGAGGAAGACGCCAGGAAAGGCGTTGAAACGCGTTGGATGCAATAAAAAGTTTTGATCACATCACATCTGATCGTGAGTTTCTTCCCTGGAATAAGTGGATCCTGGCAGCGCGGACTGGTGAACACCGTTTCCTTTCCCATTTTTTACGGAGGTGAGCAGAAGATTTCCTGCAGAGAGACGAGTAGCACAGCGGTGCCCGGCTTCTGGAATGAAGTAAGTGAAGACTGTAGCTATAAATTAAGCAGTGGGCATGCTGATAACTGTGTAAGCAGCTCCTATCTAGGGAAATGCAGGAAGGTATGACCGCTGAGTCAAGTGAAGGGGAGTGCAAAATAACGGGGCGGGAGGATGCAGGCAGTTTCTTCCTAGAATGCAATGAGAAGGACGAGGTTGAAGTCCTTGGAAATAAGAGCCTTGAATTTAAAATTTCATCCCTGGTTGAAAAACAGACCAAACTGTATTGGACAGTACAGTCATTAACCTCCTATATACAAAGTGACAGAGTCCCTAGAGCAGTGATGGCGAACCTATGGCACGTGTGCCAGGGGTGGCACGCAGAGCCGCCTCCACTGGCACGCAGCCTCGCCACCACACTGCAGGTTTGATCAGACACTTCTAAACCCGCCCTCCCGGCCAGCGTCATGTGACAGCGGTCACGTGACGCGCCCGGCATAACGTGACCGCCCTCAGTGCTGGAGACAGGATGCAAGCTGCAGCAGCGGTGAAGAATGGTGAGTATGAAAGTTTTTTTTTTTTTTCACCAGCAGCCAGGATGGAGCCATACAAGGAGGAGGAAGATGGGCAATACTATGAGGAGGAGGAGGATGGGGCAATACTATGAGGAGGAGGAGGATGGGGCAATACTATGAGGAGGAGGAGGATGGGGCCATACTATGAGGAGGAGGAAGATGGGGCAATACTATGAGGAGGAGGAGGATGGGGCCATACAAGGAGGAGGAAGATGGGGCAATACTATGAGGAGGATGATGGGGCAATACATGGAGGAGGAGGATGATGGGGCCATACCTGGAGGAGGAGGATGATGGGGCAATACTAGGAGGAGGAGGATGGGGCAATACAAGGAGGAGGAGGATGATGGGGCAATACTAGGAGGAGGAGGATGGGGCAATACAAGGAGGAGGAGGATGGGGCAATACCTGGAGGAGGAGGATGGATGATGGGGCAATACTAAGAGGAGGATGGATGGATGGATGGATGGATGGGGCAATACTAAGAGGAGGATGGATGGATGGGGCAATACTAAGAGGAGGATAGATGGATGGATGGATGGGGCAATACGAAGAGGAGGATGGATGGGGCAATACTAAGAGGATGATGGATGGATGGATAGATGGGGCAATACTAATAGGGGGCAGGATGGGGCATATTATTATGTCATGGGGCAGGATGGGGCATATTGTTATGTGATGGGCAGGATGGGGCAATACTAACAGGGGGCAGGATGGGGCATATTCTTATGTGATGGCAGGATGGGGCATATTATTGTGTGATGAGGACAAGGATGGGGCAGATTACTATGTAATGGAGGCAAGAATAGGGCAATACTACCAAGGGGCAAGGACAAGATGGAGCACATAACTACAATGGGAAGGTCAGGATGGGAAACATTACTACACGGAGAGAGTCAGGATGGAGCACATATTTTTTTATTATTATTTATTCATTTATATAGCGCTATTAATTCCATAGCACTTTACATACATCAGTAATGCTGTCTCTCTCTTGGAGCTCACAATCTAAACATCCTATCAGTATGTCTTTACAATGTGGGAGGAAACCGGAGTGCCCGGAGAAAACCCACGCAAACACGGGGAGAACATACAAACTCCTTGCAGATGTTGTCCTTAGTGTCCTTGGGGGGAATTGAACCCAGGACCTCAAGACCCCAGCGCTGCAAAGGCTACAGTGCTAACCACTTGAGCCACCGTGCTGCACATAGCTACAAGGAGAGGGTCAGGATGGGACACATTACTGCAAGGAGAGGGTCATGATGGAGATATTACTACAAGATGAGGACCATGATTTCAGTATGAAATCTGCTTGTATTCCATGATAAAATCTATCTCCTATCTGTCTAATATTCTGCATTTTTTCCATACAGATCAGTCCACCTGCTGTTTCTAGAAAGGGCAGTGGCAGCGGCTCAGCTTCAATGTGCAGTACACATGAGCTGGATGACCACTGCCGAAGAGAAGAGAAGACTGCAAAGGTAAGTTTAAAATCAATTAATTGTTAAAATAATTGAATTGATCATCAGTGTTTCAGGACTACAAGCCCTGTACAGGGAAGAGAGTTAGCATCTGCTGGCTCTCCCCCCTGTGCAGCGCTTGTGATTACCACTACTGCTGTAATTTAGGTTATATTATCGTATTGGCACTTCGCCATAAATAATTTTGTTTTAGGTTGCAGTTTGGGCACTCGGCCTCAGAAAGGTTCGCCATCACTGCCCTAGAGGCTTAAGAATATTAAAAGATCCCTCACAATATATGGAGATTATGGATTTTGTAACAGAATGGCGAAATATACAGTTAGATTGTTCTAAGAGGTTACTAGCTTTAATATTGAAACAAAGTGAAAAAGAGCACAGACTTATAATGAAAGAGCTGGAAAAGGCGAAAGATTAATTATGCTCCAGGTTATCAGAGAAACAGTGGAGATTCTTTGGTGAAAAATTGTACAAAAAAATGGTACCGATACAGTCAGAAGTTAGACAAAGAAAACGTGACAAATGTATTAGAGATAAGAAAGACTATGATGTAGGCCAGGTTTTCAGCTGGACAAAACAGAGAATCCTGAGAATAGAAGACGCAAATCCTATGTTAAAAAGAATTTCAATAAAAGGAATAATATGTATAAGAAAAAGAAAAAGGGTTACTGGACCACGGATTCAGAATCTAGTGATTCTGAGGATTTTACAAAAAGACAAAAACCAACATCTAATGGACGATTGAGTATTCCCATGGCCCCTTTGGAAAACGGACGCGGAGGGGCAGAGGGTGGGGGAGGGGGCAGAGAAACAATTGGCATGAAACGAAAACAAGTGTCTTGGAGAAACTAGGTACCCTGAACACCCCACCCAACATAGATTCTGATTCTGTGACGTCCAATGATAGGGTGATTAATCTAAAGGCCCCGTCACACCTGGTGACGGGGCTGGGGATGCCGGCGGCGACTGGCGGGTGCGCGCACGTTTTTGGCGCCTTGCCAGCGTCGCCGTCCCCTGTTTACACGGGGCGACACCTCCAGCCTCGCGCCGGCGAGCAGACAGGCGGCATCGCCGCCGGGGTGTCTGAAAACCCCAGCGGCGATGCAGCACATCACCTGTCAGCTCGCCGGCGGCCGGTTACATGGGGCGATGCCTGCACACCGCCCCAGATCGGCCACCTGGTTTCACAGCGCTGCTGTAAAACCAGGCGACATCCCGGTGGCGCCGACATCGCCCCTTTACATGAGGCGACAAAAGGGGTGATGACGCCGCCGATAGCCCACTCCCCTACGTCGCCTATGTAATAGGCAGCGATGTCACCCCGTGTGACGGGGGCTTAACGGATCGTGTACTATCAAAAGTGATAAATATCTGTGTTAATGAAAGGTCTTAACTATTGTATCCCTGAGAACTTCGACTTTGCAGAGTTCAGGGTGGACTTATATAACTTCACTAGAAAGCTGCATCTTCAGTAGTTCTTCATGAGCCAAGCAGAAATGAATGGTACAAAACAAAGGGAAAGAGATGACTACCAGCATGAGTGAACCCTTGGGTTTTTACCCTTTGGGTTCAAACTTTCAAGATGTGAATACTGATGCTAATACACTTATAAGTATCACAAGTAATAATTAATTGTCTATTGCCCCTTTACAAGGAAAGGACGTTAGACCTTTTTCGGGTGGTTTAAAATCAGACTTCTACCCACCAGTTATACAGGGAAACGTTGTGGACCTGTTTCAGGTTCAGGTAGTGTGGCACCCCAAGGGTTAATGTGCCACAGAAACATCAACACAGGTTTACCCCCCACACAACACTACACTAGAAAGTGGGAGGAGCTTAGGTGGCAACTGCAAGAGTGGGAGGAGCTAATGTTGTTTACCTCAGAGCAGGAGTGACAGTTAGTCAGTTTAGTCCAGTTGAGAGCAGGAGTAGAGTCAAGTGGCAGTGGAGGTCCTGAGAGATCTGAGGAAAGGAGTCAGAGAAACAGAGGAACATACCCGGGACAAGAAGTTACCCTAAACTTAACCCCGGAGAGGCACTTAGGACGGATACCGGATCCGAGGCTGTGCCTGAGACAGTCAGGACAGTGAATACCGGGATAGTGAAGGTCCACCATCTTCACTGTACCATAGCAAAGCAACATGGAGGGGTCAGTGACACAGAGGACTCAGGTTGCCTAGCAGATTGGTACCCGTGAGAGGAGACAGGGCCAGCAGTTCAGCTACAAGCGGCAGCAGGTCCACACACAAAGCGCAGAGGTAGGAAGCCAAGGACCCGGTCAGGGTGGGAGCAACCCGGCCCCGGTACAGACTCCGTGGACAATACTTTGTTATACCATCTGCAAGTAAAGACTTGGAAAACAACAACAAACATGAGTGTGTGTCCTCCTTGTGCTGAAACCCTACTTTCCCTCATAAACTGCCATTGCCTCCACTCTCATCATCTCTACTACTACTCCTACTTTCCTGCAACATCTATAACCACCATCACAGACTTTAACTACCACTGCCCCGGGGAACCCAGTTCTGCACACAGGAACTATTTTATCCTAGCTGCCAAAACATCAGCCCCGGAGGTTCTGCAGCAGCGGTGGTCCTCAATATTGACCACACAATGTGGGTGGGGTCACGACTGATAAATCCCCTGTAAATACACCCCATTTTATTGTGTGAACCCGGGACACGGTCCGGACCAGGACCGCCGTGACATCCCCCAGCAGTACCCCGGTCCGGCACCGAGTACCCCGTCCCACTGGGCTCCACAACCTGGCGTCACGAACAGGATCTACCGTGCCCGGTACCGGGCATTGTGTGCCGTGATTAGGGCACGCGGCAAGCTGAATTTTAACTGCGCCACAGAGACTGTAAATTTCAAAATCTGCCATTACAGAGCGTGCGACGCGCGGGAAGAAAAAAACGGCTCACCGCTCTGACGTCATCTGGAAGGGAAGAGAATCCCTGGTGCGCAGCGGACCCTTTGTGAGACATCCAGACGGAAGCGGAAGACAGGAGGGCGGACCTTAACTAAGGATGTTGCAGCCAGCGGTGCCAAGCAGCGGAGGAGCAGCCGGTGAGAATCCAATGCCGGATCAAGGAGCAGCACCCAGCAGTGCTGCGGCGTAAGGAGCAGCGCCTATTATGCCGCTCCTGATGCCGTATACTCCAGGGGCAATGTGGCTGCCTCAATACTCCGGTGAGCCTAACACTCTTAATGACTTTATTAGCAAGATAAAAGCATACTATGTGATGTACCCCCTCACTGAAGCCCAACGTGTAGGGATGATTATTTGACAATTAACAGGCAATGCACAGCGGGAGGTTGCATCCTGGCTGGATACAGAAAATGACACTGTAGAGCATCTTATAGCTGGATTAAAAGCAGCATTTGAATCTACTGCTGATACCCGGGCTAAAATGAGGTTCTTTGCATGTCAACAAAAGCCTGAAGAGAGTGCCAGAGACTTTGCCTTAAATCTGCAGGAAGCACTCAAAGCACTTAAGCTAGCAGAACCTGCCTTAGCCCCGGGAGCTGACAAAATGTTAATTGACCAGTTTATAGAGGGTCTCTTATCCCCGTCCCACAGAGGACAGTTGAGTATGATGCTCATCCAGAATCCTAAAATGACATTTGCTGAGTTAAAAGACAGAGCTATTCATCTGCAGCAGGTAGAGGAGCCCCTGAATCTGCAATCTATACAGGGCCTGCAGCAACACCTCAGCAACCAATAGCATCAGCGACATCTGCCATGCCAACGACTGCTGCTGAACACAGAGAGTCTATCTCTAATGAGGCCCTCAACTAAAAGCTAGATGCCCTGACAGACACCGTCATCTCAATGGCCAAGGTCATCAAGGAGCTGCGAGAGTCAAAGCCTGCACCCAATATCAAGTTGGCGACCAGCAGAGAGGATGTCCCGTGGATGAGGCCCAGGAGATAACAAGCGACAAGAGGACGACCCAGCGATCGCTATCAGCCGTTTGGACAGCCCATTTGCCGCCGTTGCCAGAAGCCAGGTCACTTTGCCCGAGAGTGTCCTTTAAACGGAGATTCCCTGGGCAGGCGGGCCGCTCCTCCGGTATGAACTCTAAAGGTCCTTCAGCCTGGTTTGACAGATTCGTGGGAGGACAGCCGGTGATCCCTATTGTGTTGAATGGCATTCCCTTTAATGCCTTGTTGGATACCGGGTCCCAGATAACATCGATTCCACATGTTCTTTACAAAAGGTACTAGGCTGATTCAGATATCGATAGTGGTCCATCAGACTTTAACATGGAAGTATGGGCTAGTAATGGACAATTAATACCACAAGTTGGGTTCAGAGAAATGACCATTCAGATTGGAAAGGTAGAATTGCAGAACCAGGGTATTATAATTATAGATGTTGACCGGCGAGATGGAGAACCAGTAATGTTACTAGGAATGAATGTAATTGAAAAGTGTTTTTCCGAGGTAATTACTGTTTTGCAGCAGATCGCCGATACTGCCGGAACCGGACAGCAGAGGCTTTTGCACAAAGAAATAAAAGCTCTGATGTTAAAGCAGCAGGTAGAAATATCGGTAGTGTACGAGTAAGTGATCCAATACCCATTGTAATACCTCCCAAAACTGAAATGTTGGTCTGTTGTAGAGCCGCAATAGGCATTAAAGGGCGAGACTATCAAGCCCTGGTAGAACCCGTGTACTCAGACAGTAGGCCTACTATACTAACAGCCAGAGGAGTGGTTGAGGTACACCGGGGAAGATTGCCATTACGCCTATTAAGTTGTGGAGAAGATGAGATCACATTACCAAAGTATGCTACCATGGCTAAATTGTACACGGTTGATAACAATAACATCACAGCCGTCGAGCCCTTGGACCCGTCAAGTCAGGTGGATGACAATGGCTCAAGGGAGAAGCTGGAGGATTGGTGCGAAAAGCTACATGTAGGTACCAGTTCTACACCTTCCCATCAAAAGCATGGAGTATACCAGGTAGTAAAAGAATATGAGCAGATATTCAGCAAACACCCGTTAGACTTTGGGCAAATCAAAGGGGTAGAGCACACTATACCCACAGGTAACCATCAGCCTATAAAAGAGAGGTATAGACCATTACCACCCGCTCACTACCAAACCACCAAGGACATGCTCAGAGAAATGAAATCTGCAGGGGTAATAAGACACAGTTGTAGCCCCTGGGCAGCACTTCTAGTGTTAGTTAAAAAGAAGGACGGGACCATGAGAATGTACGTAGATTACCAACAGATTAATTGCATCACACATAAGGACGCATACCCATTACCTAGGATTGAGGAGTCATTAGCTGCATTAAAATCTGCTAACTACTTTTCCACCCTTGATCTGACTAGTGGGTACTGGCAGGTTCCTGTGGCCGAGGCCGACAAGGAGAAGACAGCGTTTACTATTCCGATGGGCCTCTGTGAGTTCAATTGTATGCCGTTCGGACTCTGCAAGGCACCCAGGACCTTCCAACGTCTCATGGAGAGCTGCCTAGGACACAAGAACTTTGAAACTGTCCTCCTGTACCTAGATGACGTCATAGTCTACTCCAAGACGTATGAGCAACATCTACAAGATCTGGCAGAAGTGTTCGAAGCCTTGTCCAAATATGGCATGAAAATCAAGCCATCTAAATGTCACCTTCTCAAACCAAAGGTACAGTACCTGGGACATGTCGTGAGTTCAGAGGGAGTAGTACCGGATCCTGATAAAGTCACAGTGATAAGGGATTGGCCAAGACCTACTAACGTGAAAGAAGTGAGGCAATTCCTGGGCCTGGTAAGCTATTATAGAAGATTTATCAGTGGATTCACGAAGCTAGCAGCTCCTCTAAAAGACATCCTGGTAGGACAGTCAAGAAAGTCTGTAACCCGTAATCCTCCTTTCCAGTGGAGTGAAGAGAGGGAAGACTCCTTTAACAAACTGAAGTGTGCAATGACGGGAGAAGAGATTCTGGCATACCCTGATTACCATCAACCATTCATTCTATACACGGATGCCAGCAACGTGGGACTGGGAGCAGTGTTGTCGCAGAAGCAAGGAGGCAAGGAGAGAGTTATTGCCTTTGCAAGTAGGAAACTCCGGCCTACAGAAAGAAATCCCGAGAACTACAGCTCCTTCAAGTTAGAACTACTGGCAGTAGTTTGGGCTGTTACTGAACATTTCAAGCATTACTTGGCAGCTTCAGAATTCACCATCTAAACGGATAACAACCCGTTGACCCATCTGGACTCAGCAAAGTTAGGTGAATTGGAGCAGCGATGGATAGCCCGGCTGTCTAACTACAATTTTGTCATCAAATATAGAGCAGGCCGCAAGAACGGGAACGCAGATGCCTTATCCCGGATGCCACACCTGGAAGACGTGGAAGAGGAACCGGAAGAGTTGGCAGAAATTGAACTACCGGCCTTTCATCGTTCAAAGGTAGACAAGTATCAACCCGGCATCTACCAAAGATGACAACAGGCAAGTCTTAACCCGTTAGCACACCATGGATGGGCTGATACCCAAGATAGTGATCCAGCTGTGAAGCTAGTGAAAGAACTGCTTACACAACAAGGTGTGTACCCTAACCAGAACGCCCCGGCAGAGACCCAACAACTCTGGAAAGAGAGAGGCAAGTTGTTCCTGTATCAAGGAAAGCTCTGCAGAAGACATACTAATCCAAAAACACATGAATTGGTCTGGCAGATAATCGTACCCAAGCGAGACGTCAAAATGGTCTTAGAAGCCTACCACGACGGTGCAGGTCATTTCGGATGGAAGAAGTTGGAAGTGCTCCTAAGAGAGAGATTCTATTGGGTTGGCATGAGAAAATCAATTGAAGATTGGTGTAGAAAATGTGGCCCATGCAACCTCAGAAGAAAAGATCAACAGAAAGCCCCACTCCAGTCCATAGTAACCAAGCAACCACTAGAGTTAGTTGCAATAGACCACGTCAAGTTGTCACCAAGCCGGTCAGGCTATGTCTATGCCTTAACCATTGTGGACCATTACTCACGCTTCTTAGTGGTGGTACTAGTGATGGGCGAGTCCTAAATTACTCGGAATCGCTTGACTCTAGCGAGTCCGAGCCCGGGACTCGCTACTCGTTGCGAGTCTAGTGAGTCCAATGTTAATGAATGGGGAAGCGAGTAATAGCGAGTAGTGTGCGATTTACAAATCACAGATGTGTCTCGTAAGCTTCAGCCTGAAGTAATCCTAGTTTTGTCAGAGACTCTGACAAAACTAGGATTGCCATTGACTTGCATTGGACTCGTTACTGTGCAAGTAATCGCTGGTAAACTCGCACAGTAAGGAGTCAGGCTGTCTGCTCTGTGCTGGCTGCCGCAGCTCCAGGGTCCTAGAGCCCGCCTGCTGCCTGATGTAGCAGAGCTGAGATTGTTCTCAGTCTGCTCATTCCCTGTGCATAGACATCTATATCTATGCACAGGGATGAGCAGAGAGGACATCGCGTTTTGGACTGCGTTGGACGGAAGAGGATTTTTTTTAATTAAAGATGGAGTCTCTAATGGCTTTTTTTTTTATTTCTAATAAAAAATTTTCTCTGTGTTGTGTTTTTTTTAAAACAATTTAATAGAAATTCATGGCAGTCATGTCTAATATTGGCGTGACCGCCATAAATTTTGGGCTTAGGGCCAGCTGATAATACAAAGCTGGCCCTAACCTCTTTATTACCCAGCGTGCCACCGCCACCAGGGCCGCTGGAAGAGCGGGGTTCAGCGCCAGAGGATGGCGCATCAATGAACGCGCAATCTTCTGGGGTGGCTGGGGGCTGCAATTTGCAGCGGGGGGTGCCCAGAAAGCTTGGGCATCCCTGTGCTGCGGATTCCAGCCCCAGCTGCTTAGCTGTACCTGGCTAGACATAGAAATTGCGCGGAGCCCCACTCATTTTATTTTTATTATTTCATGAAATTCATGAAATAATAAAAAAAAAATGTGTGGGGCTCCGCGCAATTTCTATGTCTAGCCAGGTACAGCTAAGCAGCTGGGGGCTGGAATCCGCAGCGCAGGGATGACCAAGCTTTCTGGGCACATCCCGCTGCAAATTGCAGCCAGCAGCCGCCCCAGAAGACGGCGCGTTCATTGAAGCGCCATCCTCTGGTGCTGAACCCCGCTCTTCCAGCGGCCCTGGTGGCGGTGGCACGCTGGGTAATAAAGGGGTTAATACCAGCTTTGTTATGCAAGCTGGTATTAAGCCCGAGATTCTTATTGTCAGGCCACGTTTGACCCGGCCACTAATAATCTCCAATAAACGGTTAAAAAAACACAACACAGAGAAAAATTTTTATTAGAAATAAAAATAAAAAGCCATTAGGGACTCCATCTTTAATTAAAAAAATCCTCTTCCATCCGACGTAGTCCAAAACGCGATGTCCTCTCTGCTACATCCCCTGTGCATAGATATAGATGTCTATGCACAGGGAATGAGCAGAGTGAGAACAATCGCAGCTCTGCTACATCATCTCTGTGAGCAGGCGGGCTCTAGGACCCTGGAGCTGCGGCAGCCTGCACAGAGCAGACAGCCGGACTCAGCTCGCAAAGTATCAGCAGTTACTTTGCGAGTTTCCCTGCGATTACTTGCACAGTAATGAGACCAATGCAAGTCAATGGCAATCCTAGTTTTGTCAGAGTCTCTGACAAAACTAGTATTGCCATTGATTTGCATTGGACTCGTTGCTGTGCGACTAATCGCTGGGAAACTCGCAGAGTACCGAGTCCTGCGAGTCCCTTACTACTCGCCGAGTAACGAGTCCTAGCGAGTAGACTCGCCCATCCCTAGGTGGTACCCGTCAAGGACCTGACAGCGAAGACGGCAGCAAGAGCGTTTCAGACACATTTCTGTAGACCGCATGGTTACCCGGAAAAAGTCCTTGCAGATCAAAGACCAACCTTTCAATCAGAGATTTTCCAAGAATTCTGCAATATGTATGGCTGTAAGAAGATCCGCACGACTGCGTACCATTGCCAAACAAATGGCTTATGCGAGAAGATGAACCATATTGTAATAGACCTATTGAAAACGTTACCAGAATCTGAGAGAAATCAATGGCCAGATAAATTACCTGATTTGGTAGACTTATACAACCATGTTCCAGTGAGTTCTACAAACTGCACCCCAGCTTATCTTATGCGTGCAAGACCCGGCAAGCTACCAATTGACTTAGATATGGGAATCGTGAAACCAGATGCAGAAGTTGAAGAATCCAATTCGGATACCCTACGTCAGCAACAGTATCGCCTAGTACAAGAGTGCGTAGAGAAAAATCTTCAGCAAGCTAGAGCAAGACAAAAGAGAACCTATAACAAAAGTGCTCAAGCAACTCCATTACAACCCGGTGAGCAAGTTCTCAAAAGAAAGAGACGCACTAACAAATTGGATAATCAGTGGGAAACCATCCCATACACAGTCTTACCATCCAATTTAGACAATGCTAAAATGTGTCTAATAAGCAAAGATTAAGGAAGAACTTCAGTAGTTGTGTCCAGAGACCATCTCAAACCGTGTCCTGAAACCCTGAAGACACCAGAAGTAATAGTACCCGTACAGGTCCAACCTGTCAAAGAGAAGGAAGATGAAGTATTTCATACGGTGCTAGGAGATATCCCCAAAACATGGCCAAATTACTACGGAGCAGTTGTAGTCCCAATTATTGCTTTCCCTCCAATGGTGGAACCAACACCAGAACCCGTATTACCCAAAGAAGACCAAGACCTGAAGAACTGGAAGTAGAACCCGTAGAGGAAGAATCAATTCCTGGTCCCAGTGAGCTTGCCAGTCCTACAGTCAGATCTTCATCTTCTATAGTACCAAACACTACAAGTAGGTACATGCCCACAAGCACCAATAGGCTACATGCAAGTAGTATACCCGTTTTACGCAGATCAGAGCGTAGTACCAGAGGTCAGTTACCAGCTAGGTACAGGGATTAAAAGGTCAAATTAACTGTAAAATGTAAATATGTTCGTGTAAATATAAATTAAATCCGGTAGATAGTGTCCAAGAGGGTGGAGGAACTGGATTAACCCCCATGTACATTAAGTTAGGGAAAGAAAGTGCCTGGGGGTGGTGTAGAGAATCCAGGCCTCCTAAGCAGATACGCCCGTGGACAAATGTACATAGTTAATGCAACGTTAAAAAGCCCAGTACCTACAGAGACTATCCTGTATGAACTTCTTGCATATTCTTCAAACTTTTTTCTTTTATTTTTTATGGACCATACTACCACGGACTGGTTGTGGTATAAACATTCTTGTATATACCGTATTTTTCGCTTTATAAGACACACCTGATTATAAGACGCACCCCCACATTTGGTGAAGAAAAAGAGAAAAAAATAATTTTTATGTTAAATGGGGTCCATCTTACAATGCCAGTGTCCGTCTTACAATTCATATCAGGTATATGTCCCTCATAGCCCCCCTCATCCTGGTACATGGTGCCTCATCCTGGGATAGGGCCCCCTCATTGTATAGTTAGCCCCCTTAATCTGGATATGGCCCCCTTATGTTGGATATAGCCCCCTTGTGCGGCATATGTCCCCCAGTGCTGGCACACGTCCCCTATTGATGGCACACGTCCCATATTGATGGCACACGTCCAGTACAGCTGGCACACATCGCCTACAGCTGGAACGTCTATTTTGTGGCTCACGTCTCCTACAGCTGGTATGTGTCCCATATTGATGGCACACATCCCCTACAGCTGGCACACATCCCATATTGATGGCACACGTCCCCTACACCTGGCACACGTCTCCTACACCTGGCACACGTCCCCTACGGCTGGCACACGTCCCCTGTAGTTGGCATACGTCCCCTATTGATGGCACATGTCCCCTACAGCTGGCACACATTTCCCTACAGCTGGCACACGTGACCTGCAGCTGGCACACGTCCCCTATTGATGGCACACGTCCCCTTCAGCTGGCACATGTTCCCTATTGATGGCACACGCCCCCGGCAGCTGGCACACGTCCCCTGCAGCTGGCACACGTCCCCTATTGATGGCACACGTCCCCTGCAGCTGGCACATGTCCCCTATTGAAGGCACATGTCCCCTGCAGCTGGCACACGTCCCCTATTGATGGCACATGTCCCCTGCAGCTGGCACACGTCCTCCATTGATGGCACACGTCCCCTGCAGCTGGCACACGTCCCCTGCAGCTGGCACACATCCCCTGCAGCTGGCACAGGTCTCTGCAGCTGGCACACGTCCCCTGCAGCAGGCACACATCTCCTGCAACTGGCACACATCCCCTGCAGCAGGCACACATGCCCTGCAACAGGCACACATCCCCTGCAGCAGGCACCCATCCAATGCAGCAGGCACCCTTCCCTTGCAGCAGGCACACATCCCCTGCAACAGGCACACATCCCCTGCAACTGGCACACATCCCCTGCAACTGGCACACATCCCGTGCAGCAGGCACACATCCCCTGCAGCTGGCACACATCCCCTGCAGCAGGCACACATCCCCTGCAGCAGGCACACATCCCCTGCAACTGGCACACATCCCCTGCAACTGGCACACATCCCCTGCAGCAGGCACACATCCCCTGCAACTGGCACACATCCCCTGCAACAGGCACACATCCCCTGCAGCAGGCACACATCCCCTGCACAACTGACACATGTTGTCTTCCTGGTGTCTCCCACCTTGTTGCTGCAGGACTGGAGTGAGCAGTGGGAGCCACCATGTTTTTTGTGGCCGGCTGCATTCAGTAACTGTAGAGGCTTCAATAAAATGGCCGCCGCCATAGTGGAGACAGGCGGCCAACTGAGGTTTCTACCTCTACCGGCCAGCTGCTGCATAGTGACTGCACAAAAACAATGGCGGCGCCATCCAAACGTTGCAGCCGGTAGATCTCCTTTGCTCCGGTCCTGCAGCTGTGCCCCCCACCCACCGGAACCTGCCGCTATGCCGCCGCACCCTCATCACCCCTCCACCGGTAATACTTAATTTTTTTTTTTACATTTGCTTTTTAAGACGCACCCCCATTCCCCCCCAGTTTGGGGGAACAAAAGTGCGTCTTAAAAAGCGAAAAATACGGTATTCATCAGCCCGGAGGCAATAGACTAAACCCCCAGAAGGACTGCTTTTTGAATTTTTGGACTGTTTTTGAACTTTAGTGATTTCTGTACTTTTTACTTTCAAGTCTCTGTAAATATTAATTGTATTAATTGTTTGTTTCTTTGTTGTTCCACAGTCTCGGAGTACTGTCTTTAACTAAGGGGGAATGTGGCACCCCAAGGGTTAATGTGCCACAGAAACATCAACACAGGTTTACTCCCCACACAACACTACACTAGAAAGTGGGAGGAGCTTATGTGCCACCTGCAAGAGTAGGAGGAGGTAATGTTGTTTACCTCAGAGCAGGAGTGACAGTTAGTCAGTTTAGTCTAGTTGAGAGCAGGAGTAGAGTCAAGTGGCAGTGGAGGTCCTGAGAGGTCTGAGGAAAGGAGTCAGAGGAACATACCCGGGACAAGGAGTTACCCTAAACTTAACCCCGGAAAGACGCTTAGGACGGATACCAGATCCGAGGCTGTGCCTGAGACAGTCAGGACAGTGAATACCGGGATAGTGAAGGTCCACCATCTTCACTGTACCATAGCAAAGCAACATGGAGGGGTCAGTGACACAGAGGACTCAGGTTGCCTAGCAGATTGGTACCCGTGAGAGGAGACAGGGCCAGCAGTTCAGCTACAAGCGGCAGCAGGGCCACACACAAAGCGCAGAGGTAGGAAGCCAAGGACCCGGTCAGGGTGGGAGCAACCCGGCCCCGGTACAGACTCCGTGGACAATACTTTGTTATACCATCTGCAAGTAAAGACTTGGAAAACGACAACAAACGTGAGTGTGTGTCCTCCTTGTGCAAAAACCCTACTTTCCCTCATAAACTTCCATTGCCTCCACTCTCATCATCTCTACTACTACTCCTACTTTCCTGCAACATCTATAACCCACCATCACAGACTTTAACTACCACTGCCCCGGGGAACCCAGTTCTGCCCACAGGAACTATTTCATCCTAGCTGCCAAAATATCATCCCCAGAGGTTCTGCAGCAGCGGTGGTCCTCATTATTGACCACACAATGTGGGTGGCGTCACGACTGACAAATTCCCTGTAAATACACCCCATTTTATTGTGTGAACCCGGGACACGGTCCGGACCAGGACCGCCGTGACATCCCTCAGCAGTACCCCGGTCCGGCACCGAGTACCCCGACCCAGTGGGCTCCACAGTAGCAAAAGACATAGAATCCCTTATCTATAATAAAACTACTAGCAATCTCACAAAAAGAGAGGAGAAAGCATTAACCCCTTCAGGACCCAGCCTATTTTGACACTGAAGACCTTGGCATTTTTGTCAATTCTGACCAGTGTCCCTTTATGAGGTAATAACTCTGGAACACTTCAACGGATCCTAGCGATTCTGAGATTGTTTTTTCGTGACATATTGGGCTTCATGTTAGTGGTAAATTCAGGTCAATAATTTTTGTGTTTATTTGTGAAAAAATAAAAAATTTGGCAAAAATGTTGAAAATTTTGCAATGTTCAAATTTTGAATTTTTATTCTGCTAAACCAGAGAGTTATGTAACACAAAATAGTTAATAAATAACATTTCCCACATGTCTACTTCAAATCAGCACAATTTTGGAAAAAAAAAATTTTGGGGGTAGGAAGTTAGAAGGGTTCAAAGTTCATCAGCAATTTCTCATTTTTCCAGCAAAATTTACAAAACCATTTTTTTTAGTGACCAAATCACATTTGAAGTGCCTTTGAGGGGTGCACATGATATAAAACACGCAAAAGTGACACCGTTCCAAAAACTGCACCCCTCAAGCTACTCAAAACTACATTCAAGAAGATTATTAACCCTTCAGGTGCTGCACAAGAACTAAATCAACGTGGAAGGAAAAAATGGACATTTTAATTTTTCTAACAAAAATGTTCTTTTAGCCTGAATTCTTTCATTTTCACATGGGCAACAGGATAAAATGGATCCTAAAATTTGTTGGGCAATTTCTCCTTAGTACACCAATACCTCATATGTGGTCATAAACCACTATTTGGGTGCATGGCAGGGCTCAAAAGGGAAGGAGCACAATTTGACTTTTGGAGCTAATTTTCCATTCAAAAAGTGAAATTGCGCTCCTTCCCTTCTCAGCCCTGCAGTGCACCGAAACAGTGGTTTATGACCACATATGAGGTATCGATGTATTCAGGAGAAATTGCCCAACAAATTTCAGAATGCATTTTATCATTTTGCCTATGTGAAAGTGAAAAAAGTTAGGCTAAAATAAAATTTTTGTGAAAAAAAAAGTACTTTTTCATTATTACGGATCAATTTGTGAAACGTCTGGGAGTTCAGAGTGCTCACCACCCATCTAGATAAGTTCCCTGGGGATCTAGTTTCAAAAATGGGGTTACTTGTGGGGGAGCTCCAATGTTTAGGCACACAGGGGCTCTCCAAACGCGACATGGTGTCTGCTAAAAATTTGAATGGAAAATTAGCTCAAATTGTTAGCGGACACCATGTTGCGTTTGGAGAGCCCCTGTGTGCCTAAACATTGGAGCACCCCCATAAGTGACCCCATTTTGGAAACTAGACCCCCCAGGGAACATATCTACATGCATACTGAGCACTTTAAACCCCCAGGTGCTTGACAAATTAATCCGTAAAAATGAAAAGTACTTTTTTTTTCCACAAAAAAATTATTTTTTCATTTTTACGGATTAATTTGTGAAGCACCTGGGGGTTCAAAATGCTCACTACCCATCTAGATAAATTCCTTGGGGGGTCTAGTTTCCAAAATGGGGTCACTTGTGGGGGAGCTTCAATGGTTTCCGCTAACAATTGGAGGTAATTTTCCATTGACATTGTTAGCGGACACCATGTCGTGTATGGAGAACCCGTGTGCCACCAGCACAAGGGCAACTGGTAGAGTTGGGGTACAGCACCAGAAAATGGCGCCTCTAATGAATGCGCTATTTTCTGGGGTGGCTGTGGGTTAAAATTTGCAGCATGGGGGCCACGTTTGGTTCTCTCTACGCTGAGGATTTCAACACCCCAACTGCCAAGTTGTACCTGGCTGGCAACCAAAAATACAGTGAAGGCCTTTTTTTTATATTTCTAGAACTGATTTTAGAAAAAAAAAATGACATGGGGCTCCAACATATTTTTGGCCCAGCCAGGTACAACTAGGCAGCTGGGGCTGGAATTCTCAGCATGAAGAGGCCCAACTTGATCCCCAACTTGATCCCTTGTTGTAGTCTCTGGGGTCAGAGTCATGGTGCACTGTATGGCAATAATCTGACGTACTGTACATCATGACTGTGACCCCAGAGACTACAACAAGGGATCAAGTGTCCACTTGTAGTCTCTGGGGTCAGAGTCATGGTGCACGGTATGGCAGATCATTGCCATACAGTGCACCATGACTGACCCCAGTGACTGCAACAAGTGGACACTTGATCCCTTATTGTAGTCTCTGGGTTCAGAGTCATGGTGCACAGTATGGCAGATCATTGCCATACAGTGCACCATGACTGACCCCAGTGACTGCAACAAGTGGACACTTGATCCCGTGTTGTAGTCTCTGGGGTCAGAGTCATGGTGCACTGTATGGCAATGATCTGTGTCTGGCAGCTCCTCCTGTAACAGATCTGCCTGCATACAGGAGGAGCTGCACAGTGCAGGAGCCCGGCGGTGGAGGACGTGGCCGGCGGGGAATGGATGGTGGAAGGAAGGAGAAAGAGGGACAGGACCGGAGCAGGGTGCAGGAGCAGGGGGGAGATCATGAGCAGCGGCGTGCAGCGGATACAGGGTGGCTATGGAGAGGCTCTGATGGGGGTGATCCTCCCATCAGATCACTTTCATTTGAGGTGGAGGGGGGCGCCCCCCCCTCCAGCTCTGATAGAAGTGATTTGATGGGAGGATCACTCCCATCAGAGCCTCTCCACAGCCCCTTCCATAGGAGGCAGTGGATCTGGGTGATTGACTGTTCATACAGCCAACCACCGTCATCCTGGGTCGGGGTGGGGAATCCACCCCCCTGACGTCAAGCCCTAGTGTTCAGGGCCCGATGGCGGTTACCGCGGCAACGGAGCCGCAGTAAGCGCCATGACGTTGTACAATGTCAAAGGTCGGCAAGACACTGACTTTCATGATGTTGTACAAAGTCAAAGGTCGGGAAAGGGTTAAAAGAGTTGAAATCTTGGGAGGATGTAGTAATATGTAAGGCTGATAAAGGGGGCAACACGGTACTTTTGAAACATCAGATTACATACGGGAAGCAGAGAGACAACTTTCTGACCCAAAAACATATAAGAAACTGAGTTTTGACCCAACAAATAAATTTAAAGAAAAATTGAGATTGCTATTAAGAAAAGCAGTGGATAGAGGGGTGTTGAGCACAAAAGAAGCGGAAAAATTATATACCGATTTTCCAAATAAACCCCATTGGAATTTTTTGCCAAAAATTCATAAGTCGAGGGTGGCACCACCAGGGAGGCCGATTGTGGCGGGAGTCGGGTCATTGACCGAGCCCCTGTCGCCGTACCTAGACTGTAGGTTGCAGCCATTGAAAAACGAAATACCGGCTTTTTGAAAGATACAAATGAGTTTTTGGAGGTATTAAAAGGGGTGGAATGGCGGGAGGGATTCCAACTAGCCTCCATCGATGTGGAGAGCCTATATACCAGGATTTATTATTATTATTATTATTATTATTTATTTATATAGCGCCATTGGGTTCCATGGCGCTTTACATGAGGATGAGGGAGACAAGAACAAGTACACTAAATCTAGGCGATCAGGACGTACAGGTACAGGAGGGGCAGGGACCCTGTCCACGAGGGCTCACAGTCTATGAGGGGTGGGTTAGGATACAGTAGGATGGGGGAATGTCAGGCGTTCGCCTGGGTCTCATGGCAGGTTGTAGGCTTGACGGAACAGGTGAGTCTTCAGGTGACACTTGAAGTTACTCAGGGTAGGAGAGTGTCTGACGTGTTCGGGTAGGGAGTTCCAGAGTAAGGCAGATGCCCGGGAGAAGTCCTGAACTCGGTTGTGTGAAGAGGTGATGAGGGGGGAGCAGAGGAGGAGTTCTTGGGAGGAGCGGAGGTTGCGTGAGGGTAGGTATCGGGAGACCAGGTTGGAGATGTATGGTGGGGCCAGGTTGTGTATGGCTTTGTACGTCATGGTTAGTGTTTTGAATTGGGATCTCTTGGAGACGGGGAGCCAGTGAAGGGCTTGGCAGAGGGGGGAGACAGGGGAGTAGCGGGAGGACATATAGATGAGTCGGGCAGCGGAGTTGAGGATAGACTGGAGAGGTGTGAGGGAGTTAGCCGGGAGGCCATTGAGAAGGAGGTTGCAGTAGTCAAGGCGGGAGATGATAAGAGCATGGATGAGTGTTTTAGCGGTGTCGTGGGTGAGGAAGGAGCGGATCCGTGAGATGTTCTTGAGCTGGAGCCGGAGGGATGTGGTGAGGGCCTCGATGTGGGGTTTGAAGGATAGGGAGGAGTCGAGGATTACCCCGAGGCACTTGGCTTGGGGGACTGGGGAGAGGGCGCAGTCGTTGATGCAGATGGATAGGTTGGGAGGTGGGGTGGAATTTCTTGGGGGGAAGACTATGAATTCAGTTTTGTCCATGTTGAGTTTAAGGAAGCGGGCAGAGAAGAAGGATGAGATGGCGGAAAGGCATTGAGGGATTTTCGAGAGTAGGGAGGTGATGTCAGGGCCGGACAGGTAGATTTGGGTGTCGTCGGCGTAGAGGTGGTACTGGAGGCCATGGGACTCGATGAGTTGCCCTAGGCCGAGAGTGTAAATGGAGAAAAGTAGGGGTCCCAGGACCGAACCTTGGGGGACTCCGACAGAAAGGGGGTAGGGTGAGGAGGAGGTGTGGGAGTGGGAGACGCTGAAGGTCCGGTCCGCTAGGTATGAGGAGATCCAGGAGAGGGCAAGGTGGGTGATGCCAAGGGATTCCAGGATCCGGAGAAGAAGGGAGTGGTCAACCGTGTCGAAAGCGGCAGACAGGTCAAGGAGTAGCAGGATGGAGTAGTGGTGTTTGTTCTTGGCGGTCAGTATGTCGTTGGTGACTTTAGTCAGGGCTGTTTCGGTGGAATGGAGGGGTCGGAAGCCGGACTGTAGGCGGTCGAAGTGGGAGCACGAGGAGAGGTGAGAGGACAGTTCGGAGTGGACGTGTTGTTCAAGTAGCTTAGAGGCGAATGGGAGAAGAGATATGGGGCGATAGTTAGAGACAGAGGTAGGGTCAAGTGAGGGTTTTTTTAGGATCCCCCAAGACCAGGCGGTGGAGGTAGTCAAGGAAGTTTTGGGCGCAACTAATTTATCAGATTCTGAGAGGGCCTTCATTACTGAAGCCTTGGGCTTCGTATTAAATCATAATGCCTTCAAATTTCTTGAGCAATGGTATTTACAGACTGACGGTATCGCTACGGGTACACCAGTTGCATGTATCTTGGCTAACATCTTTCTAGGGGCATTTGAAAACAGATTTGTATACTGTTTATGGAACCCTTTTTGAAAAACATTAAATACTACTATCGTTATGTGGACGATGTATTTATTGTTTGGGAGGGTGAAAGAAAGGATTTTGAAGTCTTCGTGCATTATTTAAATGTAGAAAATAACATGAACATGAAGTTTACCTCAACAATGTGGGGGTGAAACCTTAGAGTTTCTTGATGTGAAGGTATCTATAAAAAATGGTCAAATATTTACTGAAAATTTCAGAAAACCTACCGCCACAAATGCGTTATTGCTTTATAGGAGTAACCATCCGTCCCATGTTAAAAGAGGCATACCCTATAGCCAGATGCTAAGATTGAGGAGATTGAATAATTCAGATGAGGGGTATAAAGAACAAACGAAGGAGTTAGAAAACTGACTTAACCCCTTAAGGACCGAGTCACTTTGCAGCTTAATGACCAGACCATTTTTTGCAATTCTGACCACTCTCCCTTTATGAGGTAATATCTCTGGAATGCTTCAACGGATCCTAGCGATTCTGAGAATGTTTTTTTGTGACATATTGGGTTTCATGTTAGTAGTAAATTTAGGTCGATAGTTTTTGTGTTTATTTGTGAAAAAATCAAAAATTTGCCGAAAACTTTGAAAATTTTGCAATTTTCAAATTTAAAATTTTTATTCTGTTAAACCAGTTATGTGACACAAAATAGTTAATAAATCACATTTCCCACATGTCCACTTTACATTAGCACAAGTTTGGAAAAAAATTTTTTGGGGTAGTAAGTAATAAGGGTTCAAACTTCAACAGCAATTTCTCATTTTTCCAGCAAAATTTTAAAAAAAAACATTTTTTTAGTGACCACATCACATTTGAAGTCCCGCTGAGGGGTCTACATGACAGAAAACATCCAAAAGTGACACCATTCCAAAAACTGCACCCCTCAAGCCACTCAAAACTACATTCAAGAAAATTATTAACTCTTCAGGTGCTTCACAGGAACTAAAGCAACATGGAAGGAAAAAATGGGCATTTTAATTTTTCCAACAAAAATGTACTTTTAGCCTCAATTCTTTCATTTTCACATGGGCAACAGGATAAAATGGATCCTACAATTTGTTGGGCAATTTCTCCTGAGAACACCGATACCTCATATGTGGTCATAAACCACTATTTGGGTGCACGGCAGGGCTCAGAAGAGAAGGAGCGCAATTTGACTTTTGGAGCTTTCCATTCAAAAAGTGAAATTGCGCTCTTTCCCTTTTGAGCCCTGCCGTGCGCCCAAACAGTGGTTTATGACCACATATAAGGTATCGGTGTACTCAGGAGAAATTGGCCAACAATTTTTAGGATCCGTTTTATCCTTTTCCCCATGTGAAAATGAAAAAATTTAGGCTAAAAGAAACTTTTTGTGAAAAAAAAAGTACTTTTTCATTTTTACGGATGAATTTGTGAAGCACCTGGGGGTTAAATATGCTCATCAGCCATCTAGATAAGTTCCCTGGGGGCTCTAGTTTCCAAAATGGGGTCACTTGTGGGGAGCTCCAATGTTTAGGCACACAGGGGCTCTCCAAACGCGACATGGTGTCCGCTTACAATTTGAGCTGATTTTTCAGTCAAATTGTTAGCGGACACCATGTCGCGTTTGGAGAGCCACTGTGTGCCTAAACATTGGAGCTCCCCCACAAGTGACCCCATTTTGGAAATTAGACCCCCCCCAGGGAACATATCTAGATGGGTGGTGAGCATTTTGAACCCTTAGATATTCCACAAATTGATCCGTAAATATGAAAAAGTACTTTTTTTTTCCCACAAATTGTTTCTTTTTAATTTTTACGGATTAATTTGTGAAGCACCTAGAGGTTCAAAATGCTCACCACCCATCTAGATATGTTCCCTGGGGGTCTAGTTTCCAAAATGGGGTCAATTGTGGGGGAGCTCCAATGTTTAGGCACACAGGGGCTCTCCAAACGCGACATGGTGTCCGCTAACAATTTGAGCTGATTTTTCAGACAAATTGTTAGCGGACACCATGTTGCGTTTGGAGAACCCCTGTGTGCCTAAACATTGCAGCTCCCCAACAAGTGACCCCATTTTGGAAACTAGACCCCCCCAAGGAACTTATCTAGATGCATAGAGAGCACTTTGAACCCCCAGGTGCTTCACAAATTGATCCGTAAAAGTGAAGAAGTACTTTTTTCCACAAAAATAATATTTTTTCATTTTGGCGGATCAATTTGTGAAGCACCTGGGGGTTCAAAGTGTTCACTATGCATCTAAATACGTTCCTTGGGGGGGTCTAGTTTCCAAAATGGGGTCACTTGTTGGGGAGCTGCAATGTTTAGGCACACAGGGGTTCTCCAAACGCAACATGGTGTCCGCTAACAATCTGAGCTGATTTTTTTATTCAAATTTCAGACAAATTGTTAGCGGACACCATGTCGCATTTGGAGAGCCCCTATTTGCCTAAACATTGGAGCTCCCTCACACGTGACCCAATTTTGGAATCTAGACCCCCAGGGAACATATCTAGATGGGTGGTGAGCACTTTGAACCCCCAGGTGCTTCACAAATTGATCCGTAAATATGAAAAAGTACTTTTTTTCACCAAAAATTTTCTTTTTTCATTTTTACGGATTAATTTGTGAAGCACCTGGGTGTTCAAAGTGCGCACTATGCATTTAGATAAGTTCCCTGGGGGGGTCTAGTTTCAAAATGGGGTCACTTATGGGAAGCTCCCATGTTTAGGTACACAGGGGCTCTCCATACGCAACATGGTGTCCGCTAACAATTGGAATTATTAGTGGACACCATTTCGAATATAAAGAGCCCCTGTGTGCCTAAACATTGGAGCTCCCCCACAAGTGACCCCATTTTGGAAACTAGACCCCCCAAGGAACGTATCTAGATGCATAATGAGCACTTTGAAGTCCCAAGTTCTTCACAAATTGATCCGTAAGAATGAAAAAAGAAAATTTTTGTGAAAAAAAAAGTACTTATTTCTCATTACGGATCAATTTGTGAAGCACCTGGGGATCAAAGTGCTCACTATGCATCTAGATAAGTTCCCTGGGGGGTCTTGTTTCCAAAATAGGGTCACTTGTGGGGGAGCTCCAATGTTCAGGCACACAGAGGCTCTCCATACGCAACATGATGTCCGCTAACAATTGGAATTATTAGTGGACACCATGTCGCATATAAAGAGCCCCTATGTGCCTAAACATTGGAGCTCCCCCACAAGTGACCCCATTTAGGAAACAAGACCACCTAGGGAACTTATCTAGATGCATAGTGAGCCCAGGTGCTTCACAAATGATCCGTAAAAATTAAAAATTACTTTTTTTTCACAAAAAATCTTCTTTTTCCCTTTTACGGACTAATTTGTGAAGCACATGTGTGTTCAAAGTGCTCACTATATATCTAGATATGTTCCTTGGGGGTCTAGTTTCCAAAATGGGGTCACTCGTGGGGGAACTCCAATGTTCAGGCACACAGGGAGGGGCTCTACATACGCGACATAGTTTGTGCTAACAATTGGAGCTAATTTTCCATTGAAATTGTTAGCGGACACCATGTCACATATGGAGAACCCGTGTGCCACTAGCGCAAGGGCAACTGGAAGAGTTGGGGTACAGCACCAAAAAATACTGCCTCTAATGAATGCACTATTTTCTTGGGTGGCTGTGGGTTGCAATTTGCAGCATGGGGGCCCATAACATTTGAGTCTCTCCATGGTGAGGGTTCTAGTCTACCAGCTGCCAAGTTGTACCTGGCTGGCTACCAAAAATACAGCAAAAGCCTTTTTTTTTTTTTATTTCTAGAACTAATTCTGGAAAAAAAAATGACTTGGGGCTCCGCCATATTTTTGGTCCAGCCAGGTACAACTTGGCAGCTACAGACTGCCAGCAACCCCCAGCTGCCTCGTACCTGGCTGCAACCAAACATACAGCAAATCCCATTTTTTATTTATTTCTGGAACTAATTCTAGAAGAAAAAAAAAAGACGTGGGGCTCCGCCATATTTTTGGTCCAGCCAGATACAACTAGGCAGCTGGGGGCTGGAATACTCAGCATGGAAAGGCCCAAGCGTTCTGGGCCCCCCATGCTGCGAATTGCAGCCCGCAGCCGCCCCAGAAAATGGCGCATTCATTAGAGGCGCCATTTCCTGGTGCTGTACCCAGACTCTTCCAGTTGCCCTGGTACTGGTGGTAAACTGGGTAATAACGGGGTTGACACCAGCTTTGTATTGGCAGATGGCACTAAGCCCGAGGTTCGTAATGTTGGGCCAATGTTAGACTCGGCCATTAGGAACCTCTAAGTCAATGATAAATAAGACACAACACACCGTGAAAAAAATAATTTTATTATAGGAAAAAACACAAACACATCTTTTGACTACATCTTTATTACCCCCCCATGCCGTCCGACGTAGTCCACAACGATGATCCCACGACGGTCAGTCACCTCCAGAGACTGCAGCAAAGGATCAAGGGTCCTTTAGCTGCAGTCTCTGGTGGGGGTCACACTGATGCTGCACTGTAGGGCAATGATCTGCCATACAGTACAGCGGTCAGGTTGCCATGGTGACATCTAGTAACCTGACCCAAGTCCCAGAGATCACATGATCTCTGAGGCTTGGTTCAGGTTACCAGATGTCGCCATAGCAACCTCAGGTTGCTATGACAAACTCAGGTTGCCATGGCGACATTTAGTAACCTGACCTAAGTCCCAGAGATCACATGATCTCTGAGGCTTGGGTCAGGTTACCAGATGTCGCCATGGTAACCTCAGGTTGCCATGGCAACCTCTGGTTAACCATGGTGAACGGCTCATCCCAATTACATTATAATGGGCCGATCACCATGGGGAGAGGGGAGTGACCCTGCACTCCCTCTCCCCAGACTCTAAATGCACTTAGGGGGTGACACAGGGACAGCGACCACATAGTGATCGCTACCCCTGGCTGTCAGATTGCTCCTTTAAGCCTCATCTCATGCATGCAGGGGATGAGGCTCAGAGGAGCAGGGCACCTGAGCCATCGGACACCTGAGGAGCAGGACAATGGGGACCGGAGGAGCAGGACAGCGGGACCGGAGGAGAGTGGGCGCAGGAGAGCGGGGACCGGAGGAGCAGGAGAGCGGCAGGAGGAGGAGGTGAGAGGACAACAGGGGAGTGGAGGGAGGAGGAAAGAGACCAAGGAGTGGGGGCAGGAGAGCGGGGACCGGTGGAGCAGGAGAGCAGCAGGAGGAGGAGGTGAGAGGACGACAGGGGAGGGAGGGAGGGAGGAGGAGGAAGGAGACCCAGGAGTGGGGGCAGGAGAGCGGGGACCGGAGGAGCAGGGAGAGCGGCAGGAGAGGAAGTGAGAGGACGACAGGGGAGTGGAGGAGGAGGAAGGAGACCCGGGAGTGGGTGCAGGAGAGCGGGGATGATTGCAGCTGTCAGCTGTGCCCGGCTCCTGCAGAGATCATGCAGGGAAGTGCTGACATTTAGCATTTCCCTGCGCGATCATGATGTGATCGGTCAGTCAGATTGACTGGCCGATCACATCGCTCTGAGTGTGGGGACCACTAAAAAGGGTCCCCACACCTCTGCCCCTGATCCTCAGCTGTCACTGACAGCTGTTAGCATTGTTTAGAAGCAGTGACAGTTCAAAGCGCCGTCATGGTGCGGGAACTGACATCTTTTCATGACGGCTAAACTCGTCATTGGTCATAATGGGGTTAAAGAACGAGGCTACCCAGTAAAACTAGTAGAGGAGGCAAAAAATGGAGTAGACGTAACATGGAAGGAAGGCAGCCAATAAGAGGAAAGAAAAAAGATTCATTTTTAATTTCAAATTTGGACCAATGGATACAGCTATACGTAAAGCAATCAAGAAAAATTGGTACTTGATTGAAAATGACAGGCACTTACGTGAAGTGGCTCTACGGGGACCATTAGTGACCCATAGATGATGTAAAAACGTGGGAGACATGATAGCTAAAAAAAGATAATCACCAGAAAAAATGTGGTTGGAGAAGTAGAGTCCTAGGGGGAATTTTAGATGTGGAAATTTCAGTTTTTGTTCACAAGATTTGGTTCAGAATCCCATGAGAATTGGACATCTACGGTATATCATAGAGAAGAACAATTTATCTCTTGTAGAACTAAGAATGTAGTTTATGTCATTTTCTGTCCTTGTGGACAATATTATGTGAGAAAGACAATAAGCCAGTTGCAAGTTAGATTCAGAGAACACAGGAGATCTCTGGAAACAGGGATAGGATCTACCAGATTTACTGAGCACATGAGGCTAGCCCATAAGGGTAATCCCAATGTAATGTCCTTTGTAGACTTGGAGAGAGTCACCTTGCCACCTAGTGGCAGGAATTTACATACGCTACTGCTCCAGAAGGAGGCAAAATGGATAATATGCCTTAGAGCTCAAGGCCAGTTAGGTTTCAATGAAAAAAACGATCTGTCTGTATTTTTATAATCTAGATAAAGTTAGGATTAAAGAAAATTAATTCATTGTAAAATAGATTAAATTTATGGTTTTTATACTGCTATTGTAAGGTATACACATAATTATGTTAACACTATATGGATTTATATTAATATTTATGCTGTATAGATGTGTTTTTTTGACTATTATGTTGATTTTTGTTAATACTGACATGTGTTGCACTGATGTCTATTTGTATTGGGTAGTGGTTAATAGGTTAATGAAGATTGTGTGTTAAAAGGCAGGAAGCATGCTTGTGTTTTGTGCAGTAGTAACCTGGTGAAGCGCCTGTGTGTGGCGTGAAACGGAAAGTCGTTAGGTGGATTCCCATCCTCCCCCCCTGCACCCTTGTGTGAGCACCCCCAAACCGCTGTGTTTTTTAAAAAGTAATAAAAGCTTGTCTAATATGATTGGGGAGTGCTGACACTCTGTATAGTCATGAATCATTACTACTAAACTGGAAGTGCACAACTTGTGTCTGTGGACGTCAGCAGAGCAGTATAGTTCCTGCGGTCGGTTTGAGCTCCAGAGGTGAGCAGAAGGTTTCCTGCGGAGAGACAAGTAGCACAGCGGTGCCCGGCTTCTGGAATGAAGTGAAGATTACACCACAATGAACATGTTGCTGTGCCTATGACAATACTCCTACTCTAGCAGCAATTCTGTGTTGTTGGTTTCCAAAAGCGAGAATAGGATCTCTCCCTATTATGTTGGATTTCAAGTCGGACACTTCCTCAAAGAGGTGTGCATGGTAGAGGTTAAGGAAATGTGTAGCTATCAAGAACACATTGATCAATGTCCCTTGTGTTTTCATCCACAGCAGAAGATTATGCTGCCGCTGCTCAACAATGGCAACAATATACCTCACAGTCCGCTGCATCATCAGCGTCAACCACATCCATGCGAGGGAGTTCACCGGTTGCCAATCAATCTCCACCACCTGCGGAATCACCACCTGCGGATTTTCCAGAGGGTCCTTCCAGCCCACACCTATCAGGCCCTGAAGATCTGACACCCCCTGTCCATGACACACCTCTAAACCGACCAGATGCACCAGAAGACATGTCTGGGGGTGAATGGTCACCTCAGAGCAACAGTGATGATGTTGTTCGCCACCCTCCTGGTAAGTCACTGTCAAGGTCACAATGTATTCTGCAAGTCATTGCTTAGTCTAACATTTCAAAGACATTGACACGACTAGTATTCCTTGTTTTTGTCATACATCCAGAACTTCCATTTGGCTCCAGAAAGTGGGCTGTGAGCCCGTCACCCCAGTCTGACAGGAGAAGTGGGGATGCTGAAGACCAGTGTAAGTTTGATAATATTACACCATTGCAGGCTTTTGACATTACACCAGGTTTTTGACATGTCATCTGACAGCAGCATAATGTTATAGACATACAGCCTGATTCCAGTAATCTGTCACTTACTGCGCTGCTGCGTGTATTTTTCAGAAAATAACTCTTTAATCATTTGGATTTGAACATTACTCGACTAATTAAGAATTACAGCACATTCATTTACTGTTAAAAAGGAAGCTTTGAAAACAGTCATTATCTGAAAATTTCAGGTTGCAGTGACATATTGCTGGAATCAGGGTCTCTATTTCAACATTATGCTGCTGTCAGATGGGATGGCCTAAACTAGGTGACAGTGGCCCTTTTGAACAATGTCAACTGGCTTGTGACATGTTTTGCAGTCCTAGCTTAATGTGTAGATCCATAAACTTTTTCCTGGTATGCAACGGGAAATATATCTAGATAACCATTTTTCAGCTGGCCAAGGAGCATCCCCAAATGGGTTGACATAGTCCGTAACTTGTCACATTTTCAGTTTGCTGACATTGATGTGTTGTCACCATAGGGATACCAACACTGACAGATGTCATGGATGTCCTGCAGAAGGCTATGGACAACATTGCCCGAGTGATGGCCATGATGAGGCAGATGGTAGAGGCCTCTGCTTTGCTCAGATATTCCTCATCTGAAAAATTTGAAAAAATAAATAGTTTTTTGGAAGCCACAAACATTTGTCTTGTTCATTTTTACATGTAACATGATTAATGCACACTCGTGTAGACCAAGACCTCATAGTGTCTGGGGCCCAAAGTTAAAAAGGCCGACAAGTGTGTAATTATGGGCTAAATCACACAAAACACAGAAAGGGGTACACTTATAAAAATGTAAGTGCAAAGACATTAGGTGATATTGTGTCTGACAAAAAAGGAAACCAAAGTTGTTACAGTAGTGTCGCAATATTTGGCAAAACCGCAAAGAAGGAAAATCTGTTTGTAAGGCCAAAAGTCAACCATTAATGGACATTCAAACACCATTGAAACACATCTGAGCCACACACAGATATGTAGGATACTTCCAAAAACGACCATTACTTGAATCATAGGACAGTGATCCATACATCTCTATATGTGGATATGTGTTTTGTTCCTGATAGTGTATGTGTGAAGGGATTGATGTTCCATTTCCCAAAATAACATAAACTACGCAACTATGTAACTTAAATTTGAGAAGTACACAGAGGTTTGTTTTGTTTTTTTTTTAAATTTTGTTAACCAAAAAATTCAAAGATTTGGCTAAGGAAGGGTAAATGTGAATTTAGTTCTGCCTCCCTATAATATAAGGTGTGACGGCTAATGATCATAGTAGGTTATCTGTAGTGCTACCACTACCAACAATTACTATCAAATCCTGAAGAGAACCATGATGTTGATAATTTTGAAATTTCATTTGGCAATAATGGTGTAGGAAAAATCAAAGTCGTAAAGGGAGCGATTAACGCGTTTGGCATATAACATCCTTTTACAAGAGCGATAAGAATTGAATTTATAGAACATGTGCTTATTAGCCAATAAGGTAATGCTTGCTTACATTTGGGCATGTATTAGTGAACTATTTCATGGCTTGTAAGAACACAAAGTACCGTATATACTCGTGTATAAGCCGACCCGTGTATAAGCCGACCCCCCTAAAACCTGGGAAAACCTATTGACTCGTGTATAAGCCGAGGGTGGACCCCAGCACAAGTATACAGCCCCCAGCAGCAGCCCCAGTGGTAGTATACAGCAGCCCCAGAGGTATATACAGCAGCCCAAGTGGTATATACAGCAGCCTCCCCAGTGGTAGTATACAGCAGCAGCCCCAGTGGTATATACAGCAGCAGCCCCAGTGGTAGTATACAGCAGCCCCAGAGGTATATACAGCAGCCCCAGTGGTAGTATACAGCAGCAGTCCCAGTGGTAGTATACAGCAGCAGCCCCAGTGGTAGTATACAGCAGCCCCAGAGGTATATACAGCAGCCCCAGTGGTATATACAGCAGCCTCCCCAGTGGTAGTATACAGCAGCAGCCCCAGTAGTATATACAGCAGCAGCCCCAGTAGTAGTATACATCAGCCCCAGAGGTATATACAGCAGCCCCAGTGGTAGTATACAGCAGCAGCCCAGTGGTATATACAGTAGCAGCCCCAGTGGTAGTATACAGCAGCCCCAGAGGTATATACAGCAGCCCCAGAGGTATATACAGCAGCCCCAGTGGTAGTATACAGCAGCCCCAGTGGTAGTATACAGCAGCCCCAGAGGTATATACAGCAGCCCCAGTGGTAGTATACAGCAGCAGCCCCAGTGGTATATACAGGGCCCCCCCCCCCATCAGTATACAGGGCCCCCCTTACTGCTGCAATCCTGTAAAGGAATAGATTATTATACTTATCCCTGCCGCTGTCCCGCTGCCGCTGTCCCGCCGCCGCCATCGCGCTCCTCCGTCTTCATCCAGCGTCTTCCGGCTTCCTCCTCTGGCGCGCAGACAATGACGTCATTGCCTGCGCCCACCGGAGGAAGCCGGAAGAAGCCGGATGAAGACGGAGGAGCGCGATGGCGGCGGCGGGACAGCGGCAGCGGGACAGCGGCAGGGATAAGTATAATAATCTATTCCTTTACAGGATTGCAGCAGTAAGGGGGGGGCCTGTATACTGATGGGGGGGAGCCTGTATACTGTATACACTGTATACAGTGTATACAGTGTACAGTGACTCGCGTATAAGCCGAGGGGGGGACTTTTCAGCCCAATTTTTGGGCTGAAAAACTCGGCTTATACGCAAGTATATACGGTATGTGCCTAATTTTTTTATTTTTTTAATTTTTTTGGGGACATCATTGAGTGGTTGCCTCACCCATGTAAGTAATAAGCTAGTTATTTGGCTTTTCGAATGGCTCTTGCTAAAAAATTTTAAAATAATTAGTGCATGACCTACCTCTGTTAGCCAACAAATGTCAGAAAGTGGGAGTTGATGTTTTATTGCTGTTGAAAAAGGATGTAATATTCTAAACGCAAGCAGCATCCCCTTTTATCATTTTTAAATGAATACATTTAAGGACAACTCTTATTGAAAATATACGTAGATCAGAGGTTTACGCTTGTTTTTAAACTATCCAACCCAAAAAGGCCAGAATTCATTGTTGCACGATAATCAAAAATGAACAACCAGTGGGTATGCTTTACTTTCCACCCAGGCCAAAAAAAGGATTAGCAAAATGGCTGCAAATTTGAGGAAAATTCTCACACACATAAATTCACAGATGTAAGAAGTAAGCCAAAATATGTGAATGGCCAACCATGAAAACATAAATCCCAGGGTTTTGTGGTTTAACGCCTTCCCGACCTATGACGTTATAGAGATGTCATGAAAATCGGTGCATTCCTGACCCATGATATCTTTATAACGCCATGGGTTGTTTGCGCCCCTGCAGCTCCGGTGACAGTGTCAGTGACAAGACACCGGAGCTGTAGGAGCGCAAGCACCTATACTTTAGCCCGGGGAAGGGGAGGTGGATTAGCCCCCCCCCCCCCCGTGGCTTAACTCATTCTGATTGGCAGTTGAAATTCAGACTGCCAATCAGAGCGAGTAAACCCCTCTGGATCTGATTGGAGCTCTCCAATCAGATCTGGAGGGGTGGGATGGCAGGTGCCCTCCCCTCCTAGTCCCCTCCTGCTCCAGGGCCCCCCCGATCCCTTTCTAAACCCCCCACCCAGCGGTAACAGTCATCCGCCGGTATGCCCGCCGGCGGTAAATGACAGTTACCGCTGGCGGGCTGCACCCGCCTGTCAGCTTCCTCAGCCCCCTCCTAGTGCGATCATGAAGGTGGCTGAGGAAGCTGACACCCCCCATGCCCCTCTCTCACCCCCCCTTCACCTCCCGGCGGGCTTCACCCGCCGGTGCACCCGCTGGCCAGCTCCAGTGTGGGCCCACCTCCTCTCCCAGGCTCCTCCTCCTGGATGAGGTAAGTATGAATGAATGAATGAATGAATGAATGATGCATGGGTGGATGGATGGATGGGTGAGTGGGTGCATGCATGCACTGGTGCATGGGTGGATGGATGGGTGCATGCATGGGTGGATGGATGGGTGCATGCATGGGTGGATGGATGTGTGCGTGCATGCGTTGATGTGTGCATGGATGGATGTGTCAGCATTAGGGATGGGCAAATCCTGAAATACTCAGAATCGCTGGACTCTAACGAGTCCGGGTCCGAGACTCGGTACTCGTTGCGAGTCCAGCGAGTCCGAATAGTAACCTGTACTTTTGCAGTGTATCTATACAGATACACTACAAAAGTACCCTAAAAGTTAATCTAAGGGGTTAAAAACAATAAACATTCATACTCACCTTTTGTGGGGCCTGTACCTTATGTACCGGGACCGGTACCGAAGACCTCAGATCACCGGGAGAAGATGGGCTGAAGGAGATTTCAGCCAATCAGCATGCGGCTAGCGGTCACATGGGTTTGTCACGTGGCTGCACTTCCAGCCAATGAGCGATCTAGCCAATCTGATACATAAGGTACAGGCCCTACAGAAGGTGAGTATGAATGTTTATTGTTTTTAACCCCTTAGATTAACTTTTAGGGTACTTTTGTAGTGTATCTGTATAGATACACTGCAAAAGTACAGGGACTTGCTACCCCCGAGTAATTCCTAAGGAAACTCGGCGAGTAGCGAGTCACCCGAGTCCGCTACTATTCGGGCGAGTCCCGAATAGTAGCGAGTAGATTCGCCCATCCCTAGTCAGCATGTGTGCATGGAAGTGTGGATCTGTGCGTGCATGCGTGCATGCATGTGTGCATGGATGGATGTTGCATGCATGGATGTGTGCGTGCGGGGTTGCGTGTGTGGATGTGTGGATGCGTGCATGCATGGATGTGTGGATGTGTGCATGCATAAATGGATGTGCGCATGGATGAATGTGTGCATGGATAGATGTGTGTGTGCATGCATGGATGTGGGCATACGTGGATGAATGCATGGATGGATGTGTGTGTCTGTGGATGTGTGCGTGCATGGAGGTATGTGTGCATGCATGGATGTGTGCATTCGTGGATGTGTGTGTGCATGGATGTGTGCGTGGATGTGTGGATGCGTGCATGCGTAGATGTGTGGATGTGTGCGTGCATGGATGGATGTGTGCATGGATAGATGTGTGTGCATGCGCAGATGTGTGCGTGCATGGATGTGTGCATGCAAGGATGGATGTGTGCATGGATAGATGCGTGTGCATGTGTGGATGTGTGCATGCATGGATGTGTGGATGCTTGCATGCATGGATGGATGTTGAATGGATGGATGCGTGCATGCATGGATGTGTAAATGTGTGCGTGCATGAATGGATGTGTGCATGGATAGATGTCTGTGTGCATGCGTGGATTTGGGCATGCGTGGATGGGTGCATGGATGGATGTGTGCGTGCGTTAATGTGTGGATGTGTGCATGCATGGAGGGATGTGTGCATGCATGGATATGTGCGTGGATGTGTGTGTGCATGGATGCGTGCGTGGATGTGTGGATGCGTGGATGTGTGTGTGCATGGATGGATGTGTGCATGGATAGATGTGTGTGCATGCATGGATGTGTGCATGCGTGGATGTGTGCGTGCATGGATTTGTGTGTGCGTGGATGTGTGTGTGCGTGGATGTGTGGATTCATGTGTGCATGGATGGATGTTGCATGGATGGATGTGTGCATGGATGGGTGTGTATATGCATGGATGTGTGCATGCATGGATGTGTGCATGCATGGAGGGATGTGTGCATGCATGGATGTGTGCGTGCATGGATGTGTGTGTGCATGGATGTGTGCGTGGATGTGTGGATGCGTGGATGTGTGGATGTGTGCGTGCATGGATGGATGTGTGCATGGATAGATGTGTGTGCATGCATGGATGTGTGCATGCGTGGATGTATGTGTGCGTGCGTGGATGTGTGTTTGCGTGGATGTACGCGTGCATGGATGTGTGGATTCATGCGTGCATGGATGGATGTTGCATGGATGGATGTGTTCATGCATGGATGTGTGCATGGATGGATGTGTGCGTGCATTGATGTGTGCATGTGTGGATGCATGCGTGGATATGTGGATGCGTGCTTGGATGGATGTGTGCATGGATGGATGTGTGTGTGCATGCGTGGATTGGTGCATGCGTGGATGATGAGTGCATGGGTGGATGGATGGGTGCAACAAGGGATCAAGTGTCCTCTTGTTGTAGTCTCTGGGATCAAAGTCATGGTGCACTGTATGACAGATCATTGTTATACAGTGCACCATCACTCTGACCCCAGAGACTGTAGCGAGAGGATACTTGATCCCCTGCTGCAGTCTCTGGATTCAGCAGAGGCGATTGAGCGTCGTGGGACCTTCGTTGTGGACTACGTCGGAGGCGATCGATCGTCGTGTGACCTTTGTTGTGGACTACGTCGGATCTTTATAATAAAGATGGAGTCTGAATATTGTTTCTGGGGTTTTTTTGGATAAAAAGATTTTTCTCTGTGTGGTGTACTTTTTTGACTATTTACTAGATATTCCTAATGGCCGAGTCTAACATTGGCCCGACATTATGAATCTCGGGCTTAGTACCAGCTGCCAATAAAAAGCTGGCATTAACCCCTGTATTACCCAGTTTGCCACCGGCACCAGGGCAACTGGAAGAGCCTGGGTACAGCACCAGAAAATGGCGCTTCAATGACTTCGCCATTTTCTGGGGTGGCTGCGAGCTGCAATTCACAGCATGGGGGACCCAGAATGCTTGGGCCTCTCCATGCTGACGATTCCAGCCCCCAGCTGCCTAGTTGTACCTGGCTGGGCCAAAAATATGGTGGAGCCCCACGTAATTTTTTTCTCATGAATTAGTTCTAGAAATAAAAAAAATGGGCTTCGCTGTATTTTTGGTTGCCAGCCAGGTACAACGAGGCAGCTGGGGGTTGCTGGCAGTCCATAGTTGCCAAGTTGTACCTGGCTGGACCAAAAATATGGCGGAGCCCCACGTCATTTTTTTTTCTAGAATTAGTTCTAGAAATAAAAAAAAATGGGCTTCGCTGTATTTTTGGTTGCCAGCCAGGTACAACGAGGCAGCTGGGGGTTGCTGGCAGTCCATAGTTGCCAAGTTGTACCTGGCTGGACCAAAAATATGGCGGAGCCCCACGTCATTTTTTTTTCTAGAATTAGTTCTAGAAATAAAAAAAAATGGGCTTCGCTGTATTTTTGGTTGCCAGCCAGGTACAACGAGGCAGCTGGGGGTTACTGGCAGTCTGTATCTGCCAAGTTGTACCTGGCTGGACCAAAAATATGGCGGAGCCCCACGTAATTTTTTTTTTCTAAAATCAGTTCTAGAAATATAAAAAAAAAAGCCTTCGCTGTATATTTGGTTGCCAGCCGGGCACAACTTGGCAGCTGGGGGGCTGGAATCCTCAGCATGGAGAGACCCAAACGTGGACCCCCATGCTGCAAATTGCAACCCACAGCCAACCCAGAAAATAGCGTATTCATTAGAGGCGCCATTTTCTGGTGCTGTACCCCAACTTTACCAGTTGCCCTTGTGCTGGTGGCACACGGGTTCTCCATACACGACATGGTGTCCGCTAACAATTTCAATGGAAAAATTAGCTCCAATTGTTAGCAGAAACCATATCGCGTATGCAAATCCCCTCCCTGTGTGCCTGAAAAGTAGAGCTCCCCCACAAGTGACCCATTTTTGGAAACTAGAACCCCCAAGGAACATATCTAGATGCATAGTGAGCACTTTGAACCCCCAGGTGCTTCACAAATTGATCTGTAATAAGGAAAAAGTACCGTATTTTTCGCTTTATAAGACGCACCTGATTATAAGACGCACCCCCAAATTTGGTGAAGGTAAAGAGAAAAAAATATTTTTTAATGTTAAATGGGGTCTGTCTTATAATGTCAGTGTCCATCTTACAAATCATATAGGGTATATGTCTCTCATAGCCCCCTCTTCCTGGTACATGGTCCTCATCTTGGGATATAGCTCCCCCATCCTAGATATGGCCCCCTTATTCTGGTTATGGCTGGCACACGTCCCTCAGGGCTGGCATACGTCCCCCAGGGCTGGCACATGCCCCCCAGGGCTTTCACACATCCCCCAGGGCTGGTACATGCCCCCCAGGGCTCTGACACTTCCCCCAGGGCTGGCACATGCCCCCCAGGGCTGGTACATGCCCCCCAGGGCTCTGACACATCCCCCAGGGCTGGCACATGCCCACCAGGGCTGGCACAAGTCCCCCAGGGCTGGCACATGCCCTCCAGGGCTGGCACATGCCCCCTAGGGCTGGTACATGGCCCCCCCTTGCTGCTGGACACAAAATAACAAACATTTTATACTTACCTTTCCGGCGCTTGCCTCAGTCTTTCAGTGCCTCTCTCCCTGACTGCCGCAATCTCCCTCTGAGGTCCCAGAGAAGCCGGTCATGTGATCGGACGCACACTGATGACACTGATGTTAGCGGACACCATGTCGCATATGGAGAGCTCCTATGTACCTAAACATTGGAGCTCCACCACAAGTGACTCCATTTTGGAAACTAGATCCCCAGGGAACTTATCTAGATGGGTGGTGAGCATTTTGAACCCCCAGGTGCTTCACAAATTAATCAGTAAAAATGAAAAAAGAAAATTTTTGTGGAAAAAAATACTTTTTCATTATTACGGATCAATTTGTGAAACATCTGGAGGTTCAAAGTGCTTACTACCCATCTAAATAAGTTCCCTGGGGGGGTCTAGTTTCCAAAATAGGGTCACTTGTTGGGGAGCTCCAATGTTTAGGTACACAGGAGCTCTTCAAACGCGACATGGTGTCCGCTAACAATTTGAATGGAAAATTAGCTCAAATTGTTAGCGGACATCATGTCACGTTTGTAGAGCCCCTGTGTGCCTCAACATTGGAGCTCCCGCACAAGTTAACCCATTTTGGAAACTAGACCCCCCTGGAAACTTATCTAGATGGGAGGTGAGCACTTTGAACCCCCAGATATTTCACAAATTGATCCGTAATAATGAAAAAGTACTTTTTTTCCACAAAGATTTTCTTTATTCATTTTTACAGATTAATTTGTGAAGCACCTGGGGGTTCAAAATGCTCACCACCCATCTAGATAAGTTCCCTGGGGGGTCTAGTTTCTAAAATGGGGTCACTTGTGGGGGAGCTCCAATGTTTAGGCACACAGGGGCTCTCCAAACGCGACATGGTGTCTGCTAAAAATTTGAGCTCATTTTCCATTCAAATTGTTAGCGGACACCATGTCGCATTTGGAGAGCCCCTGTGCCTAACATTGGAGCTCCCCCACAAGTGACCCCATTTTGGAAACTATACTCCCCAGGGAACTTATCTAGATGGGTGGTGAGCACTTTGAACCCCCAGATGTTTCACAAATTGATCCGTAATAATGAAAAAGTACTTTTTTTTCACAAACATTTTCTTTTAGCCTAACGTTTTTCATTTTCACATGGGTAAAAGGATAAATTGCATCCTGAAATTTGTTGGGTAATTTCTCCTGAGTACATTTATACTTCATATGTGGTCATAAACCACTGCTTGGGCATACAGCAGGTCTCAGAAGTGAAGGAGTGCCATTTCACTTTTTGAATGGAAAATTAGCTCCAAAAGTCAAATTACGCTCCTTCCCTTCTAAACCCTGCCATGCGCACAAACAGTGGTTTATGATCACATATGAGGTATCGTGTACTCAGAAGAAATTGCCCAACAATTTTTAGGATCCATTTTATCCTGTTCCCCATGTGAAAATGAAAGAATTGAGGCTAAAAGAACATTTTTGTTAGAAAAATTAAAATGTCCGTTTTTTCTTCCATGTTGTTTTAGTTCCTGTGAAGCACCTGAAGGGTTAATAATCTTCTTGAATGTAGTTTTGACTAGCTTGAGGGGTGCAGTTTTTGGAATGGTTTTCACTTTTGGGTGTTTTCTGTCATGTACACCCCTCAAAGGGACTTCAAATGTGATGTGGTCACTAAAAAAAATGGTTTTGTAAATTTTGCTGGAAAATTAGAAATTGCTGATGAACCTTGAACCCTTATAACTTCCAACCCCAAAATTTTTTTTCCAAAATTGTGCTGATGTAAAGTAGACATGTGGGAAATGTTATTTATTAACTATTTTGTGTCACATAACTCTCTGGTTTAGCAGAATAAAAATTCAAAATTTGAAAATTGTGAAATTTTCAAAACTTTTGCCAAATTTTCAATTTTTTTCACAAATAAACACAAAAATTGTCGACCTAAATTTACTACTAACATGAAGCCCAATATGTCATGAAAAAACAATCTCAGAATCGCTAGGATCCGTTGGAGCGTTCCAGAGTTATTACCTCATAAAGGGACACTGGTCAGAATTGACAAAAATGCCAAGGTCTTTAGGGTCAAAATAGGCTGAGTCCTGAAGGGGTTAAACATTGTTTGTGAAAAATGCATATCAAACTGCCTAACAATGTAAAGGTAACCCTCATTGAAAGAGTCCCTATCTCCATTTTTGCAAAAAAAATACTGACCATACATGGTATGTAGCAGTCAAAGAAACACTTCCCAACATGGTGTATTGTTTGTTTTTCCTAACTGAATATTGAAAAAAAGAAAAAAAAAACAGTAGGTGGAAGGCAAAGAAACCATTAACATCATCCTTTTGTCTTTGCAAATTCCCACAGACTGAAATAAAGGCCCTGACACATAGGTTGTTGGCCAAAACTACCAAAAATGTTCAGTTGTTGATATTGCGGCTCATCCTGGTTAAAGCCACCAACACGACCCAACGGTGCTTCGCTAACCATTTGACTGTAACCATATTGAACCGGCCTCTGCTGTGGTAATGGTTGTGGGGCACGCAATTCTGGACCTGCTCCCGCTGCATACATTGGTCCCTTTGGATAGTGGATGACTGGTGTTTGCTGCGGTGGCACAACATGAATGGTATGCTGTGCAAAAGTGCCATTACTGCCCGCGTCAAGTGCCAGGAGGATGACCCACTCCACACACCGCCAGGTCTCAGAGTCCATAGTGATCAAGCGCTCACTGACCAAAGCCAGTGCTGGGTTTGCTCTCCATGTTCAAAAGAACTTTTTTAGCCCATGTGCCAAGCTCGGTGGAAGGGGGCGTGACAGGGCGTCTACAGCGCAGTGTGAACCTTGCACCAGGACGCTGCTCTGTGACCCCGGGCTGGGTACCCAACTCCCCCTGTGATGTGGATGGGGGCTCTGGCTCCCTGATGGTGCTTGGACTTGGGAAGCCACATTGCTGTCTTGTTCCTAAAAAAAAAAAAAAAAAAAAAAGGGTGAGGAGTGGAGAATTTTTACAGCCTGTTCAAAAGGTGAATATTGTGGCTGCAGGTCATACGTTAGGCAAACAGGGCAAAGAGTATGATTAAGGGCCAGTTAATATGTCAAACCTCGCTCCTACTGTAGGCTACTTGATATTTACATAGAAAGATAAAGGTAGATGGATTTTCCACTGATCTCCATAGAACATTACAGTACGTTTTGAGACCCTTCATCAGGACAGCAAGCGTCCTGACAGACTAATTTTTAAACAATTGCAGTAATTTACATTTACCACTTTGTAATGCCTTTTGAAAAAAACAAACATTATTAACATTCTACTACCTAGATTACAATTACTTTGCACACACCCACCTCTGAAGGCGATAACGTGGGCAGTGGAGTTGCAACTTGTAGACAGGCCCTGCTGTTGAGCGTCTGGTGAGGAAGCTGCTGATCAAGGGAGAAAGTCAGTAGGTGGTAATACCACAATTGGGGGACATAAACATCATCTGTTCCAGACCCCGACCAGGAGTCAATGACTTTGATGTGCTCTTTTTTAAAGATGGTCCGTAGTGACTTTATTTTCACCTTCACCAAAGCCTCGTCACAGGTCTCTCTAGGGTGATATTGCACATACAAGTCACACAGTTTGGCATAGGCCGCTGACTTCACAGCCTTATTTTTATATGAAGGGAGTTTGGTGCGCCACAAGCATTCGTGCTCTTCATATAGAGCTATTAAAGCACGCAGGAATTCGTGATTGTCAGTCATCTGAATGTAAAAAAATAATAATATGTAAGGAACACACATACATGTCTGTCTGCATAGCTACATAGCAAAGATAGAAGGCCATTAGCCGAACTTTACTTAACTTTTCTATGAAGCGTACGTTGCAAAAAAGGCAATGTGTGTCGAAAAAATGTTGAAACGTTAATGAAGCCACCCAAAAAATGGTCTCTGTCAAGGAAAAGAACAAACATATGCAGTTCTTTTTTGGCGCCAGTACGTGATGGTATGGCGTACCGTAAAATCTGAAGAGCGCATCTGTCATGATGTATGACTGCGGGCCACCGCCACCTACACCTGTGTGTGTAGGTAACGGCTTCCTCAGCGCCGGCGGTAATCATGGGGCAGGGGTGCAGGGCGGATCTCGCCCTCAGTGTCTGCCAACTGCCGACACTGTAGATCAGCTCGGCGTCGACTCAAGTGATGATATCATCACTGAGCGACTCGTCGCTGTGCTGAGTCCTGCAGTGCAGAGCAGCTGGCAAACAAGCTGGGGACACTGCTGGTGCAGGAAGCTGGAGCTGCTTAGAAGACAAAAGACATTACATTACAACAGTAAAAAAAAAAAAATTATAAACAAGAAGAGTGACCAGGGAGATAATATGGGTGGTTGTGAGCGCTATGGGAAGGCTGTATAAATGGGAGCCTTATGTAGGGGCTGTACATAAGGCCCTGCCTCACATATCATATACAGCCCTCTCCTAGCACCTCTATGGATAGAAATCCAACACTTAGTTCGGGAGGTGGTTGGGATACACATAAAACTAACCCCTAGACTGGTAATTTTATATATTGGTACCTATAATATTCTGCTTATGATCAAGGGAATTCTTTCCCACATATTAATTGCAGTAAGATCAATGATAGCGGGTAATTGGAAAAGCACTAAAATTCAATCCATCTCAGATGTTATAGCAAAAAAAATCTGCATTTTCAATATGAACTAGCCTTATCACAGTCTATGGCTGCAAAAACAAGGACTCAGCAGGTGTGGGATATATGGCTGCAAAGTAACTTTTTATATCACACTATGTTTTAAAGCACCAGTTTTTTAGATACAGGGTTAGGCCATCCATTTCTGCGTTTTGATGGGCTACAATGGCGTATAAAGCCATTGGGTGTTTATGTTTAAGACTGCCGGTTCCGTGTTCTTGCATTTGTTCCCCTATCCCCTCAGTTCCCCTTGTTTATCTGATCCCTCCACCCCTCCTCCCCCCCACCATTACCTCCCCTTTCCTTCGGTAAACCCAGACTCACCGTTACACCCCCCTTTTTTTTTTTTCTTTTGTGGTATACAGATGTTGTACCTGCATGTGCATATACACATGCTTGTTCATTTTTTATTTCTGTACTTTAAAATTTTTACAATAAAAAAGATTATGGAAAAAAAAAAAAACTCTAATTTCAAAATTGTGTTTGAGCAGGACAGACATTGTTGAGTAAATCTAGTTAATCTGTGACATTAAATAAATATAAAGACGAATGTGGCGCCCTGCTCACGCAGGTAGCCACAGACTTCTCTAATGCACACCTGGGTTTCCACAGCAGGTACCTACGACATGCAACATCTTCCACCTCGACACAGTAGGGGGAGCTCAACTTGCTGCCCTTAGGCAAGATCCCCGATAAATACTGCTGCTGGGGGAGGAGTTAGTCAGAGTGTGCAGACGCTAGGAGAGCTGCGAAGATGTCCTGGTGGCCGGTGCCGTGGTTAGGCCCGAGCCAGTGACCCGGAGTGGCCCTTCTACGTCCCGCAAGCCTAAGTGGGGACAGAAGGCAAGGAGCAGTGAGTCAAAAGGGAAGCAAGGAACTAGTAAAAGTTCGCCCTAAGACGTACCAGTGCTAGACACAGCAGTGCACCCCTGCAGTGATCAGCGAGGGTAACCCGTAGACCGCACAGGAGGAGAGACAGACACCAGAGTCAGGAAGAGAGGGGAGGCAAGACTGGCTGCAAGCAGGCTGTGCTTCAACCACTACAAAGTAACAGAGGAGGCTGTATAACCACTTGCTGTGGGGACCCACTGTGCAACCTGGTCCCCTGTCAGTGCCCTTGACATCTTTACCTGCGTACCATCAATAAAAGGTAAAAGAGACTCTGCAGTGTGTGTGTCATTCTTCTACACACCGGCACCCCTCATAGACTGCTCCAAAACTCCATATACCACCTACAACTCCCCTACAAGCTGCCCCCTTTATACTACACTGCCCCAGAGGTCTAGCCCTACCTGTGGAGGACTTTACCAACTTGCCGCACTACCATCTACCTCCGGCGGGCTGTGGCGGCGCTGGTGCCACATCTCCAGAAACTACAGGTGGCGTCACGACAAACTGTATATAATGCCCTGTAAATACCCCCCTTTTCAAAGATAGGCCCAGGATACGGAATCAGGCGCAGCCACCATTCCCCGTGACACAGTAACGCTACCCCCGAAGCCTCACACCCGAGTACCCCAAAGCCTGGGCTCGACACAAACACTTATGTGATCACTTTGGTTCGCCATGGGGTCAATAGCACCTTGCATTAGGCAAGGCACAGAGGTATCACAGAGCACAGAGGCAAAGGGCATAGCACCGTAACTGTAGCATTGCCTGCAAATGTGCTGTACACTGGATTCAGCATTTGGTCACCAGTGTATGCTCTCTGTGTGGCTCCGTGGCCAGATCAATTCATTCTCACATGCTGCTGTGTTCACACACGGCCACTTACTACTGGGTCACCACATTTGTAATTTGAAACACACATACATGTCTGAACACATATGTCCGTCACGCAATGTAGTATACGTACATAGGGACAACACAAACCAAAACCCGTCCTCATAGGACCACATATTATCCCAAATATTGCCCCACACAAGCGTTCCTGTGGCAAAATTTGGCGACGTCGCATTGTGTGGGTGAAGACAACAAATAGACATCAGGCCGCGGCAGACCAATTAACAGGCAGTTGTGACGACCAATGGGAGTGGTAGGGGCACGGTCAAAGACAGTGTGGCACGCCTAGCTCCTATGCGCTGGGAAAACGTATGCCCACATTGACGGTGAGGTGGTGCTCTGTGACACAGCGATCTGAAAAGCCAACATCGCTTCAGGAGTGTTTCAGGCAATTCCGGAATCGCCAGTTCGCCCATGGTTGCTGGCGATATTGCTACGTGTGACATCTCACCAGCGATGCCGTGGTGATGTGTGCGTTCATGAGATCGCCTGCGACATCGCCGGCGACATCTCCCCGTGTGACGGTACCTTCAGTGAGTGCTTACAATCCTTTGCCCTGGTGAAGTTGTGTTTCTGCATTAAGAAGAGACAGAGCTCCTGGTTACACTCTTCTTGGCGCTGGAATTGGCATCATCCCATCAAGTAATTTTTACCATATAAAGGGCCTTTCACACTTGCGGTTTCTTCCTGATTTGGAAGATCAGGAAAAAACCTGATTCTTCCAAATCAGGAAAAAAACGCAAGTGTGAAAGGCCCCTAATTACACCTTTTTTTTGCAATTTCACCGCACTTGGAATTTTTTTCTATTTTCCTGTTCACTATATGGTAAAATAAATGATTTCATCTGAAAAAAAAACAAGCCATCATATGTCTATATTTTTTTTTTTTGTTACAATAATTTTTATTGGTTTTGAAAGGTTAACAAAAGCGCAGTACAAATAAACAATCAACACAGAGAAGGAAAACCAAAGAGCCGCCTCATCAGGAAAGACGGCGAGGTGGGGGAGGGGGGAGGAGGGGGAAAAGGGGGGGGTGAGAAAAGGGGGGGGAAGGACAAGGGAGACGGGGAAAGGGTGTAAAACGTGAGCCCACCACACTTTTATACAAGGTATAGGAAAAAACCAACGCCTCATTGTAAGGCAGTATAGTCAATATAGCCATTAAAAAGGTACCAGAACTGCACTTGGATGATTCAACCAATTCAACCAGTTGTCTCTGATCCGGGTCTTGGTCAGGCCATCCAAAGCTGGCCTAAGTCTTCTTTGGTTGATGCAATCTTCTGCAATGTGTAAAATGGCAGTAGCTATCTAAGGCCCCTTTCACATCAGCGTTTATTTGAAATCGCGGCAGATGCGGAGAAAAAAACGCATCTGCCGCGATTGCCGCATAACCGCTGCACTTGCGGCGCGGTTGCGGTAATCCCTATAGAAAGTATAGGGGGACTTTGCGGCAGCTGCGGCGAGTGCGGTCTTGCACTTGCGGCAGGTGCGGCCGCGAAAAAAAACGCGGTCAGCCGCCTTTTTTTTTCGCGGCCGCACCTGCCGCAAGTGCAAAACCGCACTTGCCGCACCTGCCGCAAGTCCCCTATACTTTCTATGGGGATTACCGCAACCGCGCCGCAAGCGCAGCGGTTATGCGGCAATCGCGGCAGATGCGATTTTTTCACCGCATCTGCCGCGATTTTAGATAAACGCTGATGTGAAAGGGGCCTAAGGTTATTTTCACTATGTACAATGCAAATTGTACAACCTAATGAAGTAATTGGCACAATTTTGATTTGCATCAAGTTGATTCACTCATCTAAACTCCTCACAAAGCAGAAAACCTGGTGCAGTAACAAAATTCATCTACAGTTAGGGCCAGAAATATTTGGACAGTGACACAAGTTTTGTTATTTTAGCTGTTTACAAAAACATGTTCAGAAATACAATTATATATATAATATAGGCTGAAAGTGCACACTCCCAGCTGCAATATGAGAGTTTCCACATCCAAATCGGAGAAAGGGTTTAGGAATCATAGCTCTGTAATGCATAGCCTCCTCTTTTTCAAGGGACCAAAAGTAATTGGACAATGGACTCTAAGGGCTGCAATTAACTCTGAAGGCATCTCCCTCGTTAACCTGTAATCAATGAAGTAGTTAAAAGGTCAGGGGTGGATTCCAGGTGTGTGGTTTTGCATTTAGAAGCTGTTGCTGTGACCAGACAACATGCGGTCAAAGGAACTCTCAATTGAGGTGAAGCAGAACATCCTGAGGCTGAAAAAAAAGAAAAAATCCATCAGAGAGATAGCAGACATGCTTGGAGTAGCAAAATCAACAGTTGGGTACATTCTGAGAAAAAAGGAATTGACTGGTGAGCTTGGGAACTCTAAAAGGCCTGGGCGTCCACGGATGACAACAGTGGTGGATGATCGCCGCATACTTTATTTGGTGAAGAAGAACCGGTTCACAACATCAACTGAAGTCCAGAACACTCTCAGTGAAGTAGGTGTATCTGTCTCTAAGTCAACAGTAAAGAGAAGACTCCATGACAGTAAATACAAAGGGTTCACATCTAGATGCAAACCATTCATCAATTCCAAAAATAGATAGGCCAGAGTTAAATTTGCTGAAAAACACCTCAAGAAGCCAGCTCAGTTCTGGAAAAGTATTCTATGGACAGATGAGACAAAGATCAACCTGTACCAGAATGATGGGAAGAAAAAAGTTTGGAGAAGAAAGGGAACGGCACATGATCCAAGGCACACCACATCCTCTGTAAAACATGGTGGAGGCAACGTGATGGCATGGGCATGCATGGCTTTCAATGGCACTGGGTCACTTGTGTTTATTGATGACATAACAGCAGACAAGAGTAGCCGGATGAATTCTGAAGTGTACCGGGATATACTTTCAGCCCAGATTCAGCCAAATGCTGCAAAGTTGATTGGACGGCGCTTCATAGTACAGATGGACAATGACCCCAAGCATACAGCCAAAGCTACCCAGGAGTTCATGAGTGCAAAAAAGTGGAACATTCTGCAATGGCCAAGTCAGTCACCAGATCTTAACCCAATTGAGCATGCATTTCACTTGCTGAAATCCAGACTTAAGACGGAAAGACCCACAAACAAGCAAGACCTGAAGGCTGCGGCTGTAAAGGCCTGGCAAAGCATTAAGAAGGAGGAAACCCAGCGTTTGGTGATGTCCATGGGTTCCAGACTTAAGGCAGTGATTGCCTCCAAAGGATTCGCAACAAAATATTGAAAATAAAAATATTTTGTTTGGGTTATGTTTATTTGTCCAATTACTTTTGACCTCCTAAAATGTGGAGTGTTTGTAAAGAAATGTGTACAATTCCTACATTTTCTATCAGATATTTTTGTTCAACCCTTCAAATTAAACGTTACAATCTGCACTTGAATTCTGTTGTAGAGGTTTCATTTCAAATCCAATGTGGTGGCATGCAGAGCCCAACTCGCGAAAATTGTGTCACTGTCCAAATATTTCTGGCCCTAACTGTACATTCCGAATATGATAGAACTTCTTCACAGCTTCATCTACAAAACTGATCCTGAATTGTCCACGGTCAAGTGACCATTTTCCTTTTTAATTTAGAAGCTTGCTGGAGCTTTCTTTTGTTCCATCTGTCCTCCCTTTCCCTCACCATACTTTGAATTACTATCCAGCCTCCATTTTCTGTTTCTTTCTCTTCTCTTATTCTTAAATGTGGTATCACAACTCAGTAGGGGCATAATCACAACAGGTGCAGGTGTTGCAATGGCACCTGGGCCTGGAACATGAGCTTTAAGTTAGGCTAGGGTCTGACTAGCATGACGACTCAGTCTGCCTGATGCGCCTAGAAATGAGAAAATATTAGGTCCACGTCACACGCTTCAATCTCATTCACGATATCGCCTGAAAAGTCACGTGATCGAGATCGCTAAAACAATTTATTGATATCGTTTGTGCGGTGTCACAAGCATAGATCTCGTTAACGATGTTAAATTTGGCAACGCGCCAGCGATCGTTCACACTACTCAGCGCTCGACACCATCTAGCATCTAGCATCAGGAATAGGCGAAGTGGAGAAAGAGATCGTTTGAGAGGTGCAGCAGGTAGAACGCAGGTTAATTGAACGATGAGCGACGGATTTGAGGTCCTGCTCCCAAATCTTCAACCAAACAATCAAGCGATTTTTCACTGAAAGATCGCTCGGTTACACGCACAAATGATATCGCTCAAGCGATCAAAATTAGGGATCTCTTAAGCGATATCGTTCACAAGGTTGAAGTGTGTGACACTTAGGCTCAGTGCAAAGCGTTACTGGCATGTAATGCTGTGCGCCGCCTGTGTATAGTATCCCTATGGCAACCGGCAGAATCATGCACCCGCCGTCTCCACTCACAACTCCCGGATATGCGCTTTTGATGAGCGCACAGGAAAACATTGCAAACCGCATTTGCTTGCAACTTCACTGACTCAGCAAATCGCTAGTGAAGTTGCAAGCAATGTTGTACCGTTTAACGGTACCTTTTGGGTCACCTGTTAAGATCCTTTCACATCAGCGTTTTTCAATAAATGCGGCAGATCTGGCAGAATTACTGCACCTGCTGCCTAATGGCTGACTTGCGGTACACCTGCGGCAAGCCCCCATTCATTCCCTATGGGGCTTGAGGCAGGTGCTGCTCACTGATGGAGTAGAAGCTGGAGCAGCTTTGGAAATTGACAGTTTGTCTGGAAGAAAAAACCACCACGGATAGCGTCAATTTAAACCTAAACTTAATTCAAGTTAAGGACCTGCGGTTAAATCCAAATTGATCCTAGTGAATTACAGGACATGTGATGATGTAACTGGTCACATGACCGCAATCGATCATGTGACTCTCCAGGAAGAGAACTCAGCAGTGGAGCGAGGGCATCGCAGGTGCCGTCAGCCTGACCAGAGATCTTCATCCAGGCCTATAACCAGGGTTGTGCAAGGCTGGCACAACCCTACCAGGTTAGTGCACACTGCACCTAACAGCAGCGCTAAGACAGTGTTATAGATCCTACACAGTGCCCCTTTCTTTTTTCTTTTTCTTTGCATGTTACAAGCGCAAGGCGCTGGGGTTAAACCTTGAAGGGAGCAGCAGAAAGGATTTTGGACACTGAACTAATACAGACTACACTTCTAGGGATGAGCGAGTACTAAAATACTTGGACTGTCTAGACTCGCAACGAGTAGGTCCCGATAATTGAGTACTCGTTGCGAGTCTAGCGAGTTCAATGTAAGTCAATGGGGAAGCGAGTATTGCAAGTAATTCCTCTGCTGCTGGACCCTATAAAGAGTTCTTGCAGCAGAGGAAAAACCTGCGATTCCCAATTTCATTGTTTTAAAGCCAGCGGTAAAAAGCCGCTGGCTTTTAAACAATGCTGACAGCCACTGACAGCTTCCCCGCCGCCTGACAGCGGGATGCTCCGCTAACCCCACCACCTCCCCACCCTACTCTAACTTAGGATTGTGTGTGGGGAGGCTACGGGGGGAGCGGAGGATCCCGCTGTTAGCAGGGGCTGGCTGGTGGATGAACTTCCGAACTGAGGAGCGGGGGGGGGGCTGCTTCACTCACCGTCCTCCATGGCCGCCGTCTTGTATCTGCCATTGCGACAGCAGCGGCCGCATAGAACGGCGGCGGCTGCAAAGCACGTCTGCTATCACTGCTGTAGGCGGGGAACGCAGAACTGCATTAAGTGAAAAATGGATTCTCCCGGATTGCCCCATTCCAGGGCAATCCGGGACCATAGAGCCCCATGTAATGGGGCGCCGGATTGCACCGGACGGGTACAATCCGGGAGAATCCGGTTTTCAAAACCAGATTCTCCCGAATTGTACCAGTCCGGTGCAATCCGGCGCCCCATAACATGGGGCTCTATGGTCCCGGATTGCACCTGACCGGGGCAATCCATTCAATCCGGTTTTCAAACCGGATTTCTATTTTTGACTCAGGTCAGCTGTTCATTTGAAGTAGCAGTGCTGGCAGGGTTCATGTGAGTTCATGCTTGCCTGCATGAACTCACATGAACTTTCCCATGCCAGGGTGCACAGCTCTGCTACATCTCTGGTGGAGGTTCTCTACCAGAGATTTCGCAGAGCTAAAGAAGAACCCTGGATTGGACTATGTCGGACGGAAGAGGATTTTTTTTAAATAAAGTTGGAGTCCCTAAGTATGTTTTTGTTTTGTTTTTAAAATAAAAATATTTTTTCTCTGTGTTGTGTTTTTATTTAAACAATTTAATAGAAATTCATGGCGGTCATGTCTAATATTGGCGTGACCCCATGAATTTCGGGCTTAGGGCCAGCTGATATTACAAAGCTGGCCCTAACCCCTTTATTACCCAGTGAGCCACCGCACCTGGACTCTGGAAGAGTTGGGTTCCGCACCAGAACATGGCGCTTCAATGAACGCGCCATTTTCTGGGGCGGCTGCGGGCTGACATTCGCAGCGGGGGGTGCCCAGAAGGCTTGGGCCTCCCTGTGCTGTGGATTCCAGCCCCCAGCTGCCTAGCTGGATCTGGCTGGACATAGAAATCACGCGGAGCCCCACGCATTTCTGTTTTTATTATTTCATTAAATTTATGAAATAATAAAAAATAAGGGCTTCCCGATATTTCTGTGTCAAGGCAGGTACAAATAGTCAGCTGGGGGTTGGGGGCAGCCTGTTGCCGCCTGCTGTATCCAGCTGGCATACAAAAATACGGTGAAGCCTACGTCAAAATTTTTCTGAAAAATCCATTAAACAATCCTATAAAAAGGGACTGCATCTTTATTAACCCATCGACCATGGTCGAGGGGTTAATAAAGAGGCAATCCCTTTCATTCATATTGTTTTTGGGATTTTTCAGAAAAAAAATTAACATTGGCTTCGACGTATTTTTGTATCCAGCCGGATACAGCAGGCAGCGACGGGCTGCCAACAATCCCCAGGTGCCTATTTGTACCTGGCCGGACACAACAATATAGGGGAGCCCCCTTTTTTATTATTTCATGAATTTCATGAAATAATAAAAAAAAATGCGTGGGGCTCCGCGCTATTTCTATGTCCAGCTAGGTACAGCTAGGCAGCTGGGGGCTGGAATCCGCAGCGCAGGGAGGCCCAAGCTTTCTGGGCACCCTCCGCTGCGAATGGCAGCCCGCAGCCGCCCCAGAAAATGGCGCGTTCATTGAAGCGCTATATTCTGGCGCGGAACCCAACTTTTCCAGGGTCCTGGTGCGGTGGCTCACTGGGTAATAAAGGGGTTAGAGCCAGCTTTGTATTATCAGCTGGCCAAACAGAAGAAGACGGCGGCCGCGGAGGACGGTGAGTGAAGCAGCCCCACCCCCCGCTCCTCAGTACGGGAGTTCATCCACCTCCAGCCCCTGCTGACAGTGGGATCCTCCACTCCCCCCGCAGCCTCCCCACCCGATCCTAAGTTAGGGTAGGGTGGGGAGGCGGTGGGGGGAGCGGAGGATCCTGCTGTCAGACGGCAGGGAAGCTGTCAGCGGCTGTCAGCATTGTTTAAAAGCCGGCAGCTTTTTACCGCTGGCTTTTAAACAATGAAATGGGGAATTGCAGGTTTTTCCTCTGCTGCAAGACCTCTTTATGGGGTCCAGCAGCAGAGGAATTGCATTCCCCATTGATTTACATTGGACTCTTTACTCTGCAAGTAATCGCAAGGATACTCGCAGAGTAACGAGTAGAGCGAGTACCGTACCATTCGGCGAGTACCGAGTAGTGACAAGTAGACTCACTCATCCCTATACACTTTATATTGCCACGCACAACCCTTGAACTTTTAAAAGAAGGTTCCTTGTAAAGAAGACTACAATGATAAGTAGGACTCTGTAAGGTGTAATTTTGGCACAATATTGCTGGCTGTAATTTATATTTTTTTTTACATAATTCTTGGCATTTGGACAAGCCGGTTAATATTGTTGCATAGACATAAGGAATTACTTATTAACCCATAGGATTTCATTTTCAGGAGTAGCTGATTGATACTATAAGGGTTCGGAAACGCTCATCCGAGTTTAACGGACGAGACTCCAAAAGGGCTGGAGCAGTGACCCTGAACAGGGTCACTGCTCCAGCCTGTTCCGAGTGTCGTCAGTCAAACTCGGATGCAACTAGGAGAGTTTGTCCTAGCCCTAAGAGTGAATTATATGGTAATATACTTATTATTGGCTACTACTTAGTGAAATTAGGCTAAACATGGAATTTTATAGATCAGATCGGAATTTATACAGGGAATCGTTACTAATAGAGGTTCTGGGCTCTGCCTTGAACCCTGATGAAATAACTAAGGCTGGTTTCACATCACGATTTTCGGTAATCCAAGTGTATCCGTTTCAAAACGGATACACTCGGATCCGAAATCGGACCCCATGTATCCCTATGGGGCTCGGATTGGATCGAATGTGTGCCTTTTGCAATCCAATTTTGGCACCATCCGATCCTGTTCGATTTAAGCACGGACACAAAATCGCAGCCTGCTGCGATTTTGTGTCCGAGAATGAAATCGGACAGCATCGGATACGAGCCGATCCGAGGCCCGATGACATGGGAGCCTATGGTCATCGGATCTGAGTTGACTTCAGATCCGATGTCGGCTCCGTGGTCCCTTTCCTCCCTGCTCCTGCCGCCGTGCATATTCCTCCACTCCACTTCTCTATCCTGTCCCCCGCTATTCTATACTGTCCCCCCGCTATTCTAACCTCTTCCCTGTCTTATTCCCTATCCTTTTCCCTATTCTATTCCCTCTGTTTGTTAAAAAATTTAAAAAAAAACCTTCATGAGAATACATTACCTTCCAGCGCTTCTAGGGACTGTCACCATCTGTGCAGAAGGGCCTGTGGTGATGTCAGAGAGCTGGTCAGCTGACGTGTCAGGTGACCGACTCTGTGACATCATCACAGGTCCTTCAGCCACCAGATGGTGACTGTCGCATGAAGCCGTCGAAAGGTAACCTCAGGGACAGGGGGGAGGATAGGGGGGAGGATAGAGGAAAGGAAGAGCAGAGATAGAAGAGGGAGAGACAGGAACAGATAGAGAAGAAGCAGGGACAGGCAGGAAGAACAGGATCCACACGGATCCTGCATAGAATCGGATCAGATGGCTATTTGCCATCCGATTGTAGGGATACGTGTGGATCCGTGCTTGTCCGTAGGATCCTCCTTCAAAATCGGATCCCACGGACAGGCACTAAATCATGATGTGAAACCGGCCTAACAATCTGGGGAGACTTAATGAAGCTGATAGAAAACATATGATAGATCTGTTTAATGAGTATGAGAACAAAATTAAGATAGAAATTATAAATCATGTGGATACTCTAATTCTTAAATGTTATATTTCTGAAAACCTGGTTCCCAAAGGTTTGAGGTTATCTCAAAAGTCCTCATATCCACAAGATATATTGTTTACCAAAGAATGGGATGAATACTCAGTGTAATGTTCCATGGAATTAATGCAATTGTTGATTAAAAAACATAATTCCCTAGCGGAAAAAGCCTTGGAAGAGGCGACCCATTTTAGGAACAGTTTAGAATTATATTCCTTAACGTCAGACTACAGAGAATTTGATTTAAATTTAAAAATAAAATTAAACAAGTTGGAAGAAGATACCATAAAGAAAAAAGCAGGAACATTTTTAAGGAATAGGAAAGGAAACAACAATGACGAGAAGATGGATACTGGTGAATCACAACCATGTTCCCAATCCACTTCTCAGGTCATGATAAATGGGGGTGAGGCCCCTATAAGTAATTCATCAAATAATTCCTTAATATCACCCAATAAAAATCCTATCCTAATTTCCTAATTCCACCCAAAACTCTAGCCTGTCTAAATACTGACGAACAAAAATTGTTCTACGGACAGCATTTAAAAAGATTACAGATTGCCCCAAAACATACTGTGGTAAAGAAGAAAAAATTGGAAGTAATACAGAATGGAAATCTAGACCCTTTAACAGGAGAATTCCCCTCAGTGGAAAAAGTAAAGGATAATTCACTTATACTATTTCCTCTATTAGAGAAGGAAATACAGAGAACACATATTATCACTTCTACACAGAGAGAGGAGGAAGTTGAAAATAATGATTTTTTACTTTTTACAGTGCACAATGTCACTTTCACACAAAATTCTAAGGCCGGTTTCACATCACGATTTTGGAGCTTCCGAGTGTTTCCGTGTCAAATCGGATACACACGGATAAGCACAGATGGCAATGGATGTTCACGAATGCGATTTTTGACGGATGGGCGATACAGATCCGTAACAAAAATCGGACTGTTTGTACCCGTAAGGCATCCTATCCGATCCGAGACGATCCGTTTCAAATGTCACGCCCATCCACACAGTGCTTGGGTATATATAGCACCACTGGGCCATGACACAGTACCTTCTTGGTCCATGATGGTGTTGTCCTATGAAGATTTTTGTGCTGTGCTGGACATTGAATTTGCTTATGCTCGAGCTTATGCAATAGCATTTCATGCAGACCGTACACGCCACAGAAGGAGACCCTGACGTTTACTAGCAGCATCCCATAACTTTCCACAGAGACACCAGTGGTGTGTTTGTACAATTGTATCCTGAGCTGCGAGCTGACCCCCAAACATTCCTCGCTACATGCGGATAACTGCCAGCAGTTTTGATCTCTTGGTGGATCGCCTACGTGGACTCATCTCGCGCCAGGACACTCGGTTCAGGTGAGCCATCACTACAGAAGAGCGATTGATGGTCACACTAAGGTATGTGTATATGTTGAGTCTCACACTCCACATTTGTTGTGGGCATACACATTTTCACTGATAGTTGTGATGTTTTATCTTCCTTGATATACGTTGTTTGAAGGCACACATCTGACATGCCATGTTACACTCAGGTTGCCATGGTGATGTTAATGTCTAATTTGGGGGCCATGATGTTGCAACTCATCCTAATGCCCCTTTTTGTGTGCTGTTGCTATCATTAATGCTTTATGACAGTGATATTGCCCATCCTGATTGCTTGAAAGTTTGTGTCATGTCTGTGGCGCCCCGCAACGAGTGCGTCACAGGAAGGTATTGCATCCCTGACTGAAGATGTAATATCTTCCGTCTCAGTGATGACATGGTTAAATCCAGAGCTCCATACACCACACAACACATTAGAGGTAGAGGGCCAATCAGGTCCTGGTGGGAGAATTGAAAGGTCTAATGTGTGGGGGAAGTCAGGAAGAAGAGGGAGAGAGTGGAGTAACGTAGGAGAAGAAGGAGCAGGCACCTGCACAGTGCCGTGCAGCCCTGAAAAAGCAACTTACCGGCTGGGCACCAATAAGCGGTAACCCAGACCGTAATACGGGCAACCAAGAGCGGTTCAAGCATACCCGTGCCCCACCTCACCGGACGCCGTGTCTGAGGCGAACAGATGTCTACCACTGTTCTGCAGAAACCGGAGTGAAGGAACAGCTTCTTAGGAGCACCTCACTACAGCCGCAACCTAGCCATCTTGCCAGCGAGATACCCACCATAGGGAAACAGGCCCCAGTACAACCGGATTGCACACCGGTAGGGAATCCTAAAGAAGTCTTCCCCTAACCTCGAACTGGCACACTAAGGCTACAATGGCAACTAGAAAGGACAGGTATAAACGGAGGGACACCGTAGAGCTCTGGACTCAGACCATTCATCGCTGGTATCACCCGGTCCGTTACCTAAAGACTGTATCCAGTGTACCACACCAACCGTTACAGTAAAGACCCGTTACAGAGGAATCTGGTGTCCGTGCCTTTCTTCAGAACTGTTGTTAACTCTGTCCAGCAACTACCTGAGCTGCCGTATTCCATCTGGTGCAGCTGCCGGCCCTGGGGACTCCTGCTCATCCTGTGGGGAGCATCCCATCTAGCTGCCACACATCCCCCGGAGGCCCAAGCAGCGCCGGTGCATCCACCGGACTCCCACAGGTGGCGTCACGACAAACAAGAATCATCCCCATCCTTTTATCCCCTTTTGACCTGACCACCGGGCCCCACAGCCTCAGGCGTGGAACCGTGACAAGTGCTGCATCGCCTGAGACGTGAGCATCCGGCAACGGTGAGTCAGAATTTGGCGATCACGAACAGGATACGAACAGGCCGTTTCCCAACGGGTATTGTGTGCCTACAGAACTTTATTCGGCCAAAATGAACTTTTCCCGCCCTTTCTACTGTCCCAAAATGGCGGCTCCCGCCATGTGAAAGACTATGTGCTGGCCCTGGGGCGTGCCTCCGCCCCTCGTCGTGGGAGGGCCATGGCAGAGGTGCCAAAATCCTTGTCCGCCCTGATTGCTGGAAACAACCAAGGGGGCGGGCCAAAGACTTCAGCCCACCCATGGACTACAAAACGAAAAAGAAACAGGTGTGGCAAGGCTTTTCCAGCAAGCTTCGCTCCAGGAACTTGTACCAGTTGCTATGGGTGCGGTTCCTGTGAAAAGCAAAATGGCAAACGTGAGGCTCCGCGAGCTAATGAGGGAGGTCGAAGAGGAAGCTCGAGCCACCATCAGCAACCCCGGCCTGGGTCCCGTCCTCACCATCGAAGGGGACCCCGAGTTTTGGGAGACCGCGCTTCAAGATCTTCGGGTGCGGTTGATGGAGGCCACAGGGTGGACCATCAGAAGCTGGAGCGCAAGCCTAGCCAGCCGACTACACCGGGCTGTGCAACAGAGACTGGTTACCTGTCCCACTCCAGAACCGGAGACCGGCCCCGAACCTATTGAGGTCTACCCGGCTACCGGAGAAGATGCATCACTGCCAAGGGGTGCGGAGAAGACAGAGGAAGGAGAGGCCGGCAGCCCAGAATCCCCGCAGGACGAGATGGAAGAGGACCCCGCAATTCCAGAACCCGATCGACAGGATGATCCCGTCCCAGAACCCCAACCAGCCGAGGAGCCTGATGTGGTTGTCGAGGCCGTAGAGGAGGAAGACGATGAGAGCCCCAGCGAGCCTGAGGACTCGACACACCGGTTCCGAGGAGGAGGAGGGAGGCGGAAGTTTCCGCCGAGCAGCTACAAGCGGCTCCGGTCGAGTGGTCTAGCGCCACCGCAGCGTCCACCTCTAACGTCCGCGTACCGGTGCAGGGCTACAGCCAAATCCAAGCCCGAAACCGCGCCGTGAACCGATGGGACTAGGTCCAAACTGTCCACCGTTCCGACGAGGCTATGAGTCAATGCCGCAGAGCTGAGTGGTGGGCCCAGGAGCAAGCAAACCTGTGGGCTCGTGCCGAAGCTCGCCGCCAGCCACCGCTACTGGAGGAACTCCATAAGAAGGTAAAATTATCACCTTCAACTTGGACAACGGGTGGGGTTTCGCCCGGGAGGAGGGGGTATATGAAGAAATTTTTGTATCCCGCTGGGACGTTGAGTCCCATCTCCCCAAGGGACACCCCGATCGCGACCTGTACCGGGGAGAGGCCATTACCTATGAGCGCCATGCTGGCTACAGGGGGTGGTTTGCTCTCCGGGTCCGTAGGTGTGAATTACACCCTTAAAACAAAATAACCTTGTTTTATACCCTTGTTCAGAAATTTAAAAATGACTTTGTCATGAACACTTTTCCTGTTATTTGAGTGCCAGCTGAGCAGCCCGGCGGTAAAACCCTGGACGTTACTAAAAGACAGTGACCCTACCCGCCGGGTCTGCAATGGTTAACCGGTTTCGTTTAAATAAAAATGCTTGAAACGTTATAAGAAAATGTGCCTCCCGCACAGGAAGAAAATTAAGCAAGCGTGATTGTTGTTAATAAAAATCTTTATTTTATCTCATGTTGCAAAAATATAAAAATTTCTCTGTAATGTTTGGGTTTCGTGACACTTGGGGACAAGTGTAATTTCCCAAGGGGGAGTGTGGCGCCCCGCAACGAGTGCGTCACAGGAAGGTATTGCATCCCTGACTGAAGATGTAATATCTTCCGTCTCAGTGATGACATGGTTAAACCCAGAGCTCCATACACCACACAACACATTAGAGGTAGAGGGCCAATCAGGTCCTCGTGGGAGGAGTGAAAGGTGTAGTGTGTGGGGGAAGTCAGGAAGAAGAGGGGGAGAGTGGAGTAACGTAGGAGAAGAAGGAGCAGGGACCTGCACAGTGCCGTGCAGCCCTGAAAAAGCAACTTACCGGCTGGGCACCAATAAGCAGTAACCCAGACCGGAATACGGGCAACCAGAGCGGGTTCAAGCATACCCGTGCCCCACCTCACCGGACGCCGGGTCCGAGGCGAACAGATATCTACCACTGTTCTGCAGAAACCGGAGTGAAGGAACAGCTTCTTAGGAGCGCCTCACTACAGCCGCAACCTAGCCGTCTTGCCAGCGAGATACCCACCATAGGGAAACAGGCCCCAGTACAACCGGATTGCACACCGGTAGGGAATCCTAAAGAAGTCTTCCCCTTGCCTCGAACTGGCACACTAAGGCGACAACGGCAACTAGAAAAGACAGGTATAAATGGAGGGACACCGTGGAGCTCTGGACTCAGACCAGTCATCGCTGGGATCACCCAGTCAGTTACCTAAAGACTGTATCCAGTGTACCACACCAACCGTTACAGTAAAGACCCGTTACAGAGGAATCTGGTGTCCGTGCCTTTCTTCAGAACTGTTGTTAACTCTGTCCAGCAACTACCTGAGCTGCCGTATTCCATCTGGTGCAACTCCCGACCCCGGGGACTCCTGCTCATCCTGTGGGGAGAATCCCATCTAGGTGCCACACATCCCCCGGAGGCCCAAGCAGCGCCGGTGCATCCACTGGACTCCCACAGGTGGCGTTACGACAAACAAGAATCATCCCCATCCTTTTATCCCCTTTTGTTCTGACCACCGGGCCCCACAGCCTCAGGCGCGGAACCGTGACAAGTGCTGCATCGCCTGAGACGTGAGCATCTGGCAATGGTGAGTCCTGTCCTTTGTCCAGTATCTTTTTTCATGCTCTGTGGTGACTCAAGGCATCAATTGTAATGGTCTTTGGTTTGTTATGTCACAACAGTGTGGATGGTGGCAGCGCATAACTCATGTCTACTGATGTTCCCTGTGTAGCCTAAGGCCCGGTTAACGGTGTGTTATTCCCAACAACATAGAAGCCAATATGTTAGTACATCATGGGTGTTGTGACTTTGCTTGTACGTCATAAACACGTTGTCCAGTGTGGCACTTAGTAACAAATAACATAAACTTTGGATTTAGATTGTGTTTGTTTTGTAGCCCTGCCCCATAACCGAGTTGTTGGTGTATGGGTGTGGCTGCTGCATCGGTGTGTGTCATATCGTACCCACATTCTTGTTTCTGACTCCCACCAGTGTAGGTGCTGTGTGACACTGCACCAACAACCGCATAGATGCTTCACTGTTTTGTGCCAAGGTTTGTTGTTTATGGGCATTGTTGCTGTGTAGGTTCAAATATCTGGGGGGCCATACACCTCTGCATCAATGCATTATGGAATGTTGTTGACCTCCCTGGCCGGTTGTATCAGTGGTGGGATTGCATTGACATTGTAGTGTGGATGTGGCCCTTTATGGTCCTGCCCATAATTCCACACAATACACTTTGTTGTTCTTTGTGACCTACTGGTCACACACAATGATGTTCTTTTGACTTTGGTACCATGTTATCAAACTTGAGAGCTACCAATGATCTTGTTGATATTATGTTAGCGTTGAAGGTGCCCCTTACACAAGGTGCTTATGACAGCAACATACCTTTAACCCTGCTACTAGGGATGGGCGAGTCTACTCCCTAGGACTCGTTACTCTGCGAGTAGTAAGGGACTCGCAGGACTCGGTACTCTGCGAGTTTCCCAGCGATTACTCGCACAGTAACGAGTCCAATGCAAATCAATGGCAATCCTAGTTTTGTCAGAGACTCTGACAAATCTAGGATTGCCATTGACTTGCATTGGACTCCTTACTGTGCAAGTAATCGCAGTGAAACTTGCACAGTAAGGAGTCCAGCTGTCTGCTCTGTGTGCAGGCTGCCGCAGCTCCAGGGTCCTAGAGCCCGCCTGCTCTCCCTGTGCACAGAGATGATGTAGCAGAGCTGAGATTGTTCTTAGTCTGCTCATTCCCTGTGCATAGACATCTATATCTATGCACAGGGATGTAGCAGAGAGGACATCGCGTTTTGGACTACGTCGGACGGAAGAGGATTTTTTTAATTAAAGATGGAGTCCCTAATGGCTTTTTTTTTTTTATTTCTAATAAAAAATTTTCTCAGTGTTGTGTTTTTTTTAACCCTTTATTGGAGATTGTTAGTGGCCGGGTCAAACGTGGCCTGACATTAAGAATCTCGGGCTTAATACCAGCTTGTATAACAAAGCTGGTATTAACTCCTTTATTACCCAGCGTGCCACCCCCACCAGGGCCGCTGGAAGAGCGGGGTTCAGCGCCAGAGGATGGTGCTTCAATGAACGCTCCATCTTCTGGGGCGGCTGCGGGCTGCAAATTGCAGCGGGGGGTGCCCAGAAAGCTTGGGCCTCCCTGTGCTGCGGATTCCAGCCCGCAGCTGCTTAGCTGTACCTGGCTAGACACAGAAATTGCGCGGAGCCCCACGCATTTTTTTTTTATTATTTCATGAAATTCATGAAATAATAAAAAAAAAAAGGGCTCCCCTATATTCTTGTGTCCGGCCAGGTACAAATAGGCACCTGGGGGTTGGGGGCAGCCCGTCGCTGCCTGCTGGATCCGGCTGGTTCCAGTAATACGGCGAAGCCCACGTCAAATTTTTTTCTGAAAAATCAATAAAACAATCCTAAAAAAGGGACTGCATCTTTATTAACCCCTCGCCCATGGTCCAGGGGTTAATAAAGATGCAGTCCCTTTTAGTTACATTGTTTTATGGATTTGTCAGAAAAAAATTTGACGTGGGCTTCGCCGTATTACTGGTACCAGTCGGATCCAGCAGGCAGCGACGGGCTGCCCCCAACCCCCAGGTGCCTATTTGTACCTGGCCGGACACAAGAATATAGGTGAGCCCTTTTTTTTTATTATTTCATGAATTTCATGAAATAATAAAAAAAAATGCGTGGGGCTCCGCGCAATTTCTATGTCTAGCCAGGTACAGCTAAGCAGCTGGGGGCTGGAATCCGCAGCGCAGGGAGGCCCAAGCTTTCTGGGCACCCCCCGCTGCAAATTGCAGCCTGCAGCCGCCCCAGAAGATGGCGCGTTCATTGAAGTGCCATCCTCTGGCGCTGAACCCCGCTCTTCCAGCGGCCCTGGTGGTGGTGGCACGCTGGGTAATAAAGGGGTTAATACCAGCTTTGTTATACAAGCTGGTGTTAAGCCCGAGATTCTTAATGTCAGGCCAGGTTTGACCCGGCCACTAAGAATCTCCAATAAAGGGTTAAAAAAAACACCACACAGAGAAAAATTATTTATTAAAAATAAAGACACAGACACCATTAGGGACTCCAACTTTATTACCACCACATATCCTTCCAAAGACCCAGGTCTTCTCTCTTTTTTATTCTCTCTTCTGTCTTCTGTCTTCCTTCTTCTTCTTGTTGCAGCGCCGGTAAGCAGAGAGTTAACTGTGCTGTGACATCGGGAGCCTATTAAACATGATTTAGCTATTGTAGCAGATAGAGCCTGAAGCTTCCGAGACACATCTGCGATTTGTAAATCGCACATTACTCGCTATTACTCGCTTCCCCATTCATTAACATTGGACTCGCTAGACTCGCAACGAGTAGCGAGTCCCGGGCTCGGACTCGCTAGAGTCAAGCGATTCCGAGTAATTTAGGACTCGCCCATCACTACCTGCTACCAATCTGGAACCTCTTGCTCAGTCAAGAGCACACGTTATGTGTGGGGAGGGAATGGGCCCACGCCTTGCCTTTCCGGTTGTCACTGTGTTCTTAGCTTGAGCATTTCAGATGTACATTAAATGAACAGTGTTATGCATTATGGCCAAACAAACTGTTTGGCCACTGTGTGAGACGTTTTGGTATCATGAACTGTGCTCTATATTAGTTTTGCTATTGATGCTGTTGCTGTGTGTACTAATTTTTTGTTTCTACCTTTGCTTCCCAAATTTCTGGCAACTGGCGAGAGCCTAACATCTTTACACTGTCAGTTTCGGCTGGGTATTTCTACCGTATCAGGAATAATTGCCGAAAAATGTTGGGCATTCTGGGAAGTGCTGCATGTTGAATTTATTCCCCACCCCACATCACAACAGTGGCTTGAAATATCTTCAAAATTTATGGAAACATGCCAATTTCCAAATTGTCTGGGAGCCCTTGATGGCAAACATATACGGATAATGAAAGCGGCTGGTAGTATGTCAGAGGCCATGTTCACACACAATTTGCGTTTTTTTTTAGCACTCTTAAAAGCACTTGCGTTTTTTTAAGAGTGCCAAAAAATGTGCCTTGTGTGTGTGAAAGCATTGAAAACCTTTTGCAAATAGTCATTTTTTCACCAAACACCCAAATAACAAAAAGCGCATGGCATAAGAATTGATGTTTTTGCTGAAGGAATTTTTTTTTCCGTTTTCCTGCCGACCAAGGGGGGTGGGGAAGGGGGGTTGGGGGGTGCTATCACAAATATTTTTATTCCATTTTCCTGCTTATATAGGGGGGGGGGGGTGCTGATGGAATAAAAAAAAAATTACACTAACTGCTGGGCCGTTTCCAAAAAACGCTAGCGTTAACGCATGTGTCTGTATGTGCCAAGCTTTAACGCTTGCGTTTCCCATTGGATCCCATGTTAACAAACGGACATGCGTTTTTTAACAGCACCCAAACGTTTTTTGGGCTGGGGGAAAAAAACGCAAGTTTGGCTCAAAAACACATGTACACTCAAATGTACCCTGCGTTAACGCACCTGCGTTTTTTTTAACAGTGCAAAAACGCAGAGATGGGCAAAAAAACGCATGTGTGTGAACATGGCCAGAGTTTTATAATTATAAGAAGTATTTCTCCATCATCCTCATGGCCATTGTTGATGGAGACTACCAGTTAGTGGCAGTTTATATTGGGGTCTATGGGAAGGCCAATGAATCTCAAGCTTTCAGCAATTCTTACATGGGCAGAAGAGTACATGGAGACTATTTTGGCTTTCCAAGACCCACACAGCTCCCAGGGACCCAGGCACCTCCAATGCTGTACGTCCTAGTGGCAGATGAGGCCTTTATAATGTGCCAGAACCTCGTAAAAACATACTCAAGTTGTGGTCTCACTCGGACCAGAAGAATATACACCTACAGAGTCACTAGGGCTCGCAGAATGGTGGAATGTGCATTCGGCATGTTATCGGCAAAATGGAGAGTGCTGTGCACAGCAAAAAATCTGAAAACTGAGACAATAGATGATATTGTGAAGACCTGTGTGGTTCTTCACAACTTCATCCTGAAGACTGACAGACCACCAATCATCCCAGAGGACATCATGCCCAGCCCAATGGACGACTTTACACATACTCCTGTCAGATCCACTGTTGCCATAGCCCAAAAGAGGGATTGTCTGGCAGAATATTTTAGTTCTGATGCAGGGCGTGTTCCTTGGCAGGACCAAATTGTGGATGGGTGAATGTGGCGTAACACATCCTCTTGTGTTTATTTTGGTTGTACTTGTCCTTATTGTCCTGGATGGATATATGTTTTGGTATAATAAACTTCTGTTATGTGACATTAATGTGATGTATCTGTTTGTCATAACATTATTTCTACAACATCTTAGTAACATAATATATTCATCACACCAAACATACAATATATTGTTTATCAGTTATATGTTGCACTATAGTTAAGTTAAAAATCTGATTTCAGTTTGGAGTGCATACTGTGACATCATTATGTGCAAGTACATATATTCCAACATACTTTCATTAGAAACATGTTTGTTGTGTCATTAACAACGGTTTTGTCCATTTACAATGTAGGTAGCATATGTTTGTGGTGCGTACAACTCGAGGACCTGTGACTAATGATATAGTGACTGTAGGGTTCATGCTTGGACACAGTGCCACTAGCTATGTGTGTTTTGAAATGTCATTAGGTATTCACCCATATTGTGGTTATATTACTATTAAGTGTAACTGTATATGTACATGGTTGAAGGTAGACATTAGCCTAAACCCAATATGTGTCTATAATTAGACAAACACACATGCTTCAGTTTAGAAACACATTACCAAACACAAATGGCCACGCACACAATGAACGTGTTTGTTACGTATTACATGTGTACAGACATGTGAGCCTTTCAAACATTGTTTGGTTTTGATTTTCATAGGTACACACACTTAACAATTTCACCACATGTTATGATGTGAAACTACTATGGTTACTTAATAAATGAAAATAATGAAAAATGAAAATAGATTCTCACAAGGCAATATTTTTTTTTGTTTACTTCAGCACCAAAAAAATAACATCAAGGGTGACAAAACATTTTGCACAGGAACATCCTAACAGGACCTACATTTGTTGAGGCGAGGGGGTGTCTTGTCTAGATAGACGTTGTGGGGGCTTGGGGAAGGGTCACCAGGTTGGGAATTGGTCGGGGTTGTAAACCCAATGGGTGCCATGTGTGTTTGTGGGCTACACACAACAATGGTAATAACAAATTCAGTGAAGGGCGTACTGGACCTCATAAGTAAAGGGTGCTACGTAAAGTCTAATTGAAAACAACGAAAAACCGTATAATGCACCTAAATAACAGGTATAGGAAATTGTTTGGTTGCAGGTAAAAATCATCAGTTTATTACATTAAAAAACAAGCAGACAATAACCAGAACCAGTAAGTACATAAAAGGAGGGTGCAGACAAGTTAAGAGACAGAAAACACTCAGTGCCTCAAAGTTCAACATACCACCAGGGATAAAATCAGCAGCCGAAGTACAATGTACAGCACAGGTAACACGGGTTTCACAATTACAATCCATACAAACAAGTCAATAAATCATAATATCGTCACATTATAAAGAGAGTGTAATGAGTACCCAAATAAATCTTACATAGTGCTGCAGCTAAAGTGCATCTATGCCCTAGGACGGTGGATGGAGAGGCACAGAGTGTCAGAGCCCCGACACATGTGTTTCCCTGTTTTCATCAGGGGGCCGTGGTGGGGTGTGCTGGAGGAGCCAGGTATTTATGGGCGTCCCTATTAGATGCAGCTGTGGCTCTTAAGTGGCGCATGACTGCCTCCTTACCTCGTATCAGAGGTGACTATGGCAACGGTCGCAGACAGAGCTCCGGAAAAGGGAAAATTCCCAGTAACGTCATGTAATTCCGGAGCCCCGCCCACCGTGACCGTGTCACAGTCACATGATCGGGCCGGTCGGGGCATGCGCGCTCGGCCATCTAGGGAGGGGGAGTGAAGGAGTAAAGGCATAACAAGTGGTGCAGTGACAGGGGAGTTAACCCTTCACTGGACACCACATGAGCAGTCTAGATAATGCTCATATTACAATACAACCCTCCTTACCTACTGCATTTCCTGGAATGGGGAACACACAGAGATTTAAGAGACCAGGGCAGTATCACATAGAAAATAGATAATAAACAAAACTGGTTTACAACTACATAGATGCATTTATCCAGGATATAGATGGTAACAGGTCCCGGGGCATCCAGTCTTGATTATCAATTCCCTTGTGTAGCTTAGTCCATAGTTGTATGTTCTCCTTCCCATACTAGGGAAGCCCACAAATCCAGAATCCAGATCAATATAAACTACAAGTGAAAGATAAAAACACACACAAGTTAAAATACCATACTGACAATAGGTACAGTTCTCAAAGAGAAAAAGACCAGAACAGCTCGATGAATCTAAGGTAAAAATTGCATAGTAGAGAAGGGGGAGAAAGGAACGAAAGAGACATGGAGAAGAGGATGACCACAGGATCTTGCTCCTACGGAGCGGATATGCACATAATATGAATATTGCCACCGCAAATGTAATCGGGTAGCTAGAGACCGCAGCATTCAAAAAAGACCCCCCAACCACACAGCTATCAAACCCAAAAAGAGAGACACCATATTAATAAGTGTTGCTCTCTGCCATTGGTAACCATACCACGGGTTCTTTAGGGAGAAGGAGACACAAGGAGACCAAAAAATACCCTCTAGGGGTGAATCTGAAGGGGTAACTATTGCTGCCATCCATGGTGGCAGCAGAGGATGATACGAGCAAGTGTAGTATGCCTCAATCCGCAATTGTGTTCATGGAAATCAGGATGTATTCCCTCTCTCCACCACCCTGAAAAAGGGGGGGGGGGGGAAAGGGGGAGGGCAAAAGCTCCGATCAACGTGCACATACTGCGCAGCGTGCGGGGATGCCAACGTGCATATGCAAGCATGCATACAGATATATAAACAAAGGATATTGATACCTCGGGGTGACGTGGGTCGCGAGCATATGTCTGGGGATGGGCGTTACAGAAAGGGGGAAAATGTCAATCGCTCATTGAGCCCATTCGGCGACATAGTCCCCAGTCTGTGAATCCAACGGCATTCCAATTTAGCCAGAGCCTTTTTTAGATCTCCGCCTCGTATACCCAGATGGACTTGGTCTATGCCGCGGACTCGAAGACTGGAGGGATCACACTGATGATGTAATTTAAAATGTCGTGGGATGGTTCGTAACGTTGACAGATCATCTACCTTTACTGCTCCCTCGATCCCCTTCACATGCTCGCGAACCCTTCTCCGAAACTCCCTCGACGTCAGTCCTACATATACAAGCTCACAGCTGCACGTGGCGTAATAAATTACCCCCACACTGCTGCACGAAATGTACCGCCTGATCTCATAGTTCTTCTTTCCATCAGCACTAGCAAAATGTGTGGCTCTGATGACATTTCTACATGAGAGACAGGACCCGCATGGATAACACCCCCATTTCGGCTTTCCAATATTAAATGGGAAGACCGATTTACGCACATAATGACTATGTACTAGGGTGTCACGCAGGCTCCTGCCCCTCCTTGCTGTCATCAATGGACGGTCTGGGATATACTCCCGTAAAACTGGATCACTTTTGAGAACCTGCCAGTGTCTGTTGAGAATGCCTCTGATAGCGTGCCATTGGTTATTGTACGTGGAAATGAATCTCACCACGGGTTTGTCAGTCTTTTCCTCCGGGGGTTTGGGGCATAATAAGGTGTTTCTTGGTGTTCCTCTTGCCCTCCTATAGCCCTTCCTGATGCTGCGATTGCTGTATCCTCTGTCCACAAATCGCTCCCGCATATCCGCCGCGCACAACTCGAAGTCGACATCGCTAGAACAAATCCGTCTCAGGCGTAAGAATTGTCCAATCGGGATTGCAGCGATAGTCGACCCCGTGTGCGCAGATGACGCGTGCAGGAGTGCGTTCACAGAGGTCTCCTTTCTGAATATGCTTGTCCCAACATCGCCCCCCGTATGCACAGTAATTTTGATATCCAAGAATTCAATGGTCCTTGGATGATGTTTATATGTGAGGGCGATGTTGAGATTATTGCAATTCAGAGAGGAGACAAACTTCTCCAGTTCGGTGACGGTTCCACCCCAGAGAATAAGTATATCATCGATATAACGGATCCAGCACTGCGCATGGGCTACGGCCGGCACCCCGCCGCCAAAAACCTCCCTCTCCCACCATCCGAGAAAGAGGTTAGCGTACGACGGGGCACAGGCCGCGCCCATCGCAGTGCCCCGTTTCTGGAGGTAGAACCAGTCACCGAAGAGGAAGAAGTTATGTGTAAGCACATACTCCAGCAGAGTCAGAACCAGAGAGCAGAGGTGTACATCCAAATTGCTCATCTCCAGGAAGAATTTTGCTGCACATAACCCGTGGTGATGTTCTATGCAGGTGTATAAGGACTCCACGTCAATGGCTACCAGTGAGACCCCACCCTCTAGGTTTAGACCATCCAGACGCCTGAGGACGTCCGTAGTGTCTCTGACATAGGAGGGGAGTGTCTCCACTAGTGGATGTAGATAGAATTCAATAAACTTACATGTCATGTCACAAAGCCCTCCTATGCCAGAGACAATCGGACGCCCCGGCGGAGTCTGGGGATTTTTGTGAATCTTGGGTAATAAATAGAAGGTGGGGATCACCGGTGCCTTGACGAGGAGCCCATCAAGAACTTTCTTTGTGATAATGCCCTGTTCAAAGGCATTCTCAAGGACACTGGCAAGTTCAGCTGAGAACCTTCCTAGTGGGCTCGAAGGGAGGCGCTCATAGTACGCCTTATTGCGCAATTGGCGCATTACTTCCCGCTCGTACATGTCCGAAGGCCAAAGTACCACGTTTCCACCCTTATCGGCCGGTTTGATTATTACGTCTTTCAAGTCGGCCAGCTCCCGTAACGCCGTTCTTTGTTTGTAGGAGAGATTCCCTTTCGCTTTATTGGTATCCAATTGTTTCAAATCGTTCAACACCAATGTGTTAAATATCTCGATTTGGGGACATGTAGATAAGGGGGGAAACGTGGTTGACCGCGGACATATACCTTTTGGGAACGTACCTTTATTTGATGAACGTGACTCATCTTCAAGCTCCTCCAGCGCCATCTGCACATCTGCCTCAGAGTAGGAAGTTGGTTCCGTGGTTGTTGTGGAAGTTGACTGCCGCTTTGAATGTAATTTATGTAGAGTCAGTTTCCTCAGAAACAAGCTTAGGTCCTTGGCTACAATAAAAGAGTCAAAGTTAGCACTAGGGACAAAGGTAAGACCAAGGCTTAACACTTCTTTCTGGGATTTCGTCAGTACGTATTTTGTTAAATTTATTACCTCTAAGAGGTTTCTATTCTTATTAGACCCAGAATGTGGTGATATCTGGCCCTTCTTTGGTCTCACCTTTGTCTCCCTGTTTCTGCCGGATTCTGCCCTGGTTACTGGGCGGCTGCCACCCTCCTCACCACCTGAGACCTCCTCATCTAATGACGATACTGATGACGCTGGTGGACCTAGCGGTTGGGGATCAGCTGGTGTAGTAGGCTTGTTTTTTCCGATATTCCCTCGCCATTTATATACACGACCACTTCTGAAGTGGTAGGTGATGGCACAATATTAGTAGTGTCCTGAGTCGAGGAGCGGGTCACAGTTGAGGAAGAGGAGCGACACACAAAAGTTGGAACTGTTGTTTGAAGGTGGGGTCTAATCGGATTAGTGGTGGCTATTTGGGTGAGGTATGGCTGGGGGAACATGTGCCGAATATATGTAGAGGGCACAGAATGGGTTGAGGACTGAGGTTGGTCAGAGGGCAAATGTTGCTCCACAGGATATTGCCTGTAGGCATGTTGTTGGGCTATTGAAGGATGGTGGCTTGACGACACATTGTGGTAGGGGCCTGTTGACCTGTTTGCCAACACGTGCTGGTAGTGACTTGCCTGTTGGACAGAGATGGTTTGTCTTAGTTGGGGTTGTGGCCTTATTACCCATCTGGTACTGACGGGTATGTTGCATGGTGTTGGTTAGGTATTGGCCTGGAACATATGTATGGGCCTGCAGTTGAGTCTAGCCCATATGCTCTGTTGCTGGGGCCACATGTGTCTGATCTGAATTGGATGGTGATTCTGGAGGAGGATGGGACAAAGTGTGCTGGGATGGATGATGGTCTTGTTCCTCCCTCACAATCTGCCCCATATGCCTGGCCTGCAGCAGACCTTACTGGCAGCTCTGAATGACATGTAGCTACCTTCCATCTCCCTGGCCACTGCCATAAAGAATTGGTGTGGTGTTTTTTTAAAATCTACCTGCAGATTCATCACTGTGTCCTTTAATCTGTGATACTGCTCCCCAACAACATGGAATCCCTCCGTTATTTGTTGGGACAGATGGCGCCACATTTGCTTATGAACCTGGGACAGATTTAGAAACTCAGGGATCATGCTCCGGTCTCCACCCCTATGGCGCTAGCAACCAGCTTGAGAGGGCAAGGTTGGTCCTGGCCCAGCGTCTAAGGGCAGAGAGTGGGGTGGAATGCTTGGACCTGCTTCTGCACTACTACAGGGCTCACAGGATTCTGCTGCAGACTCCAGATTTCCCTCGGATGGGGCCCCAGATGTGCCAACATCATCATTGCTGTTTTCTACAGGGGCAGCTACCGGTTGGGGTGGAAGAGAAGCTGTTCTTTACTCCATTGTGCTCCTGTGAGTCCTGTCGAGGAAAAATCATACATTTACGTGTTGGTGGGGCCACCAAAACAATAAGCCACATATTACATACAATAAGCATTTGATACATTGACGCATAGTCACATACGCGACACCATGCATGGTCTTAAGAAAGATAGTTCCCGGGAGTATCTGTAGACTGGTCTTGTTGTAGCCGAACCACTTGGAGCACTTAGCTCTTCTTTCAACTGCCCTCGGTAGCTGTCCCACAAAGATCTCCAGCGTTTCATCACCTTGTTCTCTGGAACAGACATCAAAGTGGAAATATGTAAAGCATACACAGGCCTTTAGCTGCCCTTCACTAACATCATATAAGTAGATGTCTGCGTACAGACATGGACATGTAGCCAGAGGGCATTCATAAATACAGGAACTTACGGTTCTTATTTTTCCCAGACATGTTGAGCCTATTCCACCCTCTCAGCACCCCGGCACACACCTCGTCCCAGTAACGTCGAGTGTGCATGAGACTGGCATGTTCGTGGTGCCTGTGGTCCCATAGGGATACTCTGTGTTGTACGAATTGTATGAGTATTTGAGGGTCTATGAAATCATCAACATCCTCCTGGTGGGCCCTTTGAGAACTCTATTGGATGAAATAATGTGGTAATTACACAAAATACATACATGAGGTTGTGTGTTCATGTCAACATTGTTAGAAGGGTACATACACCGCACCTGCCACCAGTTCATGTTGCCCGAGAAATGTGTGATGGTTCAGAAGTGTCCAGAAGCTGAAGGCTGTTCTCTCTGCAAATTCGATAGGGGATGTTATATGTTACACACCTCATGAGAAGGCTATTTGGAAGGCAGATACAACACAGGATACTCACCTCCGCCACAACCCCAGATTTACTATCAGCATGTGGGTCATCACCACTATCACTATCAGAAGAATACTAAAAAATATAAAGTTAAAAATGTTGCTAAGGCTATCAGCTCTGACATGGGCCACTATAGGGACTCTAAGGGGCTGGAACTCACATCAACAACTGGCTTGGGTCCAGATCTTGATGACATTCTTCAGAATTGAACAGGTGCCATGAAATACAAAAAGGCAAAAACTGACAAGGCATAAATGACATGTGAAACAGATATATTAATGACACTACTAAAGCCACACAGAATTCAGTATGTTGTACTTGTGCTGCTATAAAATTTAAACAGATACCGAGCTACCTACTATGGGCCACACATATACACATATGTTGAAATTGTACACTACAGCTCACCCCACTACTCAAAATACATTTAACACCATTACTAAAATTAAAGAGTTCCAAACAAACATACACCTGTGTCCATGGTTGTGGCCCATCTATGGCTATGCACCACAGGAAGTTAAGGCACCCCAAACCCCAGGGTGTAGTGCATCCATATGTATGGGTTTGGGCTTTTCCTTTATGAAGTCTGTCCTCAACACACAACACTAGGCCACCTTAGCAAAGTGGACTGGTTATTCATTACAAAGGGGGTGTAGGCTAGGTTACAGCAGGAGTAGAAAAACTCACCAAAATTGGTCGCTTTTTTTACCCCTTGCATCTAGCAGGTGGCTGCAGATTCCCCCAGGAGGTAGTACATGTGTCTAGACACCGGTACACAGACCCCTGCAACCTATAACATGGGGGCGGTTTGTAGCAACCAGCGACCATCCATGTATGCAGGGAGAGGCTGGTGGTGAATGCAGACACATGGACACCATTAGGCCCCTGCCACACTCAGGTGTTACATAGTGTCTGAGCAGCCTATTGGTGACGCCTCCTATTAGACCGGGCGGGCTGTTCAGCACTGATATATGCAACACAGTGACAGACGCCCCCTAGAGGAAAACAACCTCAACTGCAAAAGATAAAAAGATGCAGGTTGACACTAAGATAAAGATGTAAGGTGTCAGTTGGTATTATGGCGCCAGAATATCGTAAGCTCGTGACCCACCGTCAAGGGCCCTTACACTCACGAGTACCTAGCCACATGTATAACACATGTATAATTTAGCTTTAGACAAAAATAACCGAATAGGTACTAAATATCAAAATAGAAAAACTCACCAAAATTGGTCGCTTTTTTTACCCCTTGCATCTAGCAGGTGGCTGCAGATTCCCCAGGAGGTAGTACATGTGTCTAGACACCGGTACACAGACCCCTGCAACCTATAACATGGGGGCGGTTTGTAGCAACCAGCGACCATCCATGTATGCAGGGAGAGGCTGGTGGTGAATGCAGACACATGGACACCATTAGGCCCCTGCCACACTCAGGTGTTACATAGTGTCTGAGCAGCCTATTGGTGACGCCTCCTATTAGACCGGGCGGGCTGTTCAGCACTGATATATGCAACACAGTGACAGACGCCCCCTAGAGGAAAACAACCTCAACTGCAAAAGATAAAAAGATGCAGGTTGACACTAAGATAAAGATGTAAGGTGTCAGTTGGTATTATGGCGCCAGAATATCGTAAGCTCGTGACCCACCGTCAAGGGCCCTTACACTCACGAGTACCTAGCCACATGTATAACACATGTATAATTTAGCTTTAGACAAAAATAACCGAATAGGTACTAAATATCAAAATAGAAAAACTCACCAAAATTGGTCGCTTTTTTTACCCCTTGCATCTAGCAGGTGGCTGCAGATTCCCCCAGGAGGTAGTACATGTGTCTAGACACCGGTACACAGACCCCTGCAACCTATAACATGGGGGCGGTTTGTAGCAACCAGCGACCATCCATGTATGCAGGGAGAGGCTGGTGGTGAATGCAGACACATGGACACCATTAGGCCCCTGCCACACTCAGGTGTTACATAGTGTCTGAGCAGCCTATTGGTGACGCCTCCTATTAGACCGGGCGGGCTGTTCAGCACTGATATATGCAACACAGTGACAGACGCCCCCTAGAGGAAAACAACCTCAACTGCAAAAGATAAAAAGATGCAGGTTGACACTAAGATAAAGATGTAAGGTGTCAGTTGGTATTATGGCGCCAGAATATCGTAAGCTCGTGACCCACCGTCAAGGGCCCTTACACTCACGAGTACCTAGCCACATGTATAACACATGTATAATTTAGCTTTAGACAAAAATAACCGAATAGGTACTAAATATCAAAATAGAAAAACTCACCAAAATTGGTCGCTTTTTTTACCCCTTGCATCTAGCAGGTGGCTGCAGATTCCCCCAGGAGGTAGTACATGTGTCTAGACACCGGTACACAGACCCCTGCAACCTATAACATGGGGGCGGTTTGTAGCAACCAGCGACCATCCATGTATGCAGGGAGAGGCTGGTGGTGAATGCAGACACATGGACACCATTAGGCCCCTGCCACACTCAGGTGTTACATAGTGTCTGAGCAGCCTATTGGTGACGCCTCCTATTAGACCGGGCGGGCTGTTCAGCACTGATATATGCAACACAGTGACAGACGCCCCCTAGAGGAAAACAACCTCAACTGCAAAAGATAAAAAGATGCAGGTTGACACTAAGATAAAGATGTAAGGTGTCAGTTGGTATTATGGCGCCAGAATATCGTAAGCTCGTGACCCACCGTCAAGGGCCCTTACACTCACGAGTACCTAGCCACATGTATAACACATGTATAATTTAGCTTTAGACAAAAATAACCGAATAGGTACTAAATATCAAAATAGAAAAACTCACCAAAATTGGTCGCTTTTTTTACCCCTTGCATCTAGCAGGTGGCTGCAGATTCCCCCAGGAGGTAGTACATGTGTCTAGACACCGGTACACAGACCCCTGCAACCTATAACATGGGGGCGGTTTGTAGCAACCAGCGACCATCCATGTATGCAGGGAGAGGCTGGTGGTGAATGCAGACACATGGACACCATTAGGCCCCTGCCACACTCAGGTGTTACATAGTGTCTGAGCAGCCTATTGGTGACGCCTCCTATTAGACCGGGCGGGCTGTTCAGCACTGATATATGCAACACAGTGACAGACGCCCCCTAGAGGAAAACAACCTCAACTGCAGCAGGAGACTTGATAGAGAGTTTAGTCACACAGTGCTGGTAAGGCTGCCAGAGAGGACTTCCCTGACAGGGCTGCTGACAGGAGGGCACATGTTTTCAAGAGGGTGACCCAGGACAGAAGGAGACAATCCAGGACCAGTTGGAGCAGGCTGGAAATGTCTGGGGACAGCAACCGGCAGCGCTGGTATCTAAGTTACCAGGTACCACAGGTGGCGTCACGACTACATTTCCCCACCATCCACTATAATCACCTTTCAACGAAATTTAGCCCACGGAATTGTGAAATCGACCACCCGTGATCCCCATTACAGCCACCCACCCATCCCAGTATCCGAGTACCCCAGCCTGGCCGACTCATGGTGGTGATGTGTTTTGCAACCTTGTTTGTGCCAAAGTCACCTAGTGTGCTTTGCATGTCTCTTTATGAAACAGTATGGTTTTGATGAAGAGAACCCTTCTTCACATAGGGTACTTATGCTGATATGGATGTTACATCACATTGATAGGGAGCTGCACACATACATTGTAATATCTACACCTAGATTATAAAACGTGTTATGGCGTGATAACATAATGCCCTGGCAATACCCCAAGCATAGACACTTACATTAAACAATGATGCTCTTCCAAAGGCAAACAATTGCATTCTATCTTTTAGGCGAGGTATTTGGCCCTGTGTGGTTGTTGGTGTTTTCTGTGAAAAACAAACATTACACAATGATTGTTTGGAACACATCTGTCAAAATATGTGTCTGTGGTTAGAGAGAGGGGACAGAGGGAGGGGGACATAAAGAGAGAGAACATGAGTGAGGGAGAGAGTGACATGTATATATAGACATACATACATGGGACAACATTCATGTATGTGTTTAAGCAGTTTACATATCAAATTAAACATGGCAACACAAGATGCTGAGATGGGTAATAAAATATAAACATGCGTGTAGTCAAAGGAAAGCCAAAATAATACATACCGTAAGGCAGTTTTGTACACGTCACACGGCCACAGAAGATCTCGGACACTGGTACGTATCTGCAACTAAATTAAAAATACACAAATGTAAAGGGCAAAGAGTGTTAAATAATTTAAACCTAAACCAAAAAGACAAATACAATCTTTGCCCTAGCACAATCCTCAAACATCAGTCCTAAAACAGTGAGGACCTGACAAAGCCACCACGTAGCCACACATAACCCACATGGTCCAAAGCCACCACGTTGCCACACATAAACCACACGGACACAACATCCACTCGCTCCCAACATCACCACAGCCACTGAGTGTGGGCAAAGTCAACCTCCACATGGTCACACACTGTCCTTCCACAGTGTGGACAGAAGCCAATACATATCAAGCATCACAGTAAAGGCTGGGATACGAGGTACCAGCAATACATACACCAAACCAATATGCCCGTGATTGGTACTGCATTGTTTGGAATGTTTGCTGTTGAGGTCAGCAGAAAACAGATCAGTTGAAGAACTGAAGAAGAATGTAGCAAGGCACCAATGAATACCAGGACACAGCACACATGATTTGCAGTCGTACATTGTGCCACAGCACCTTCAAGCACTAACATAAACAAACACATGTTTGGAAAGATATCACACACAACAATACAGCAGGCCCAACAAACAACACTTCATATGAATGTACACAGCAAACAGCATGTATGGTGAAAGAACAATATATGCAGAACACTCACCAACCATTATGTTCTAGGCTGCTACATGCATTGTTGCCAGCAGGATGCTGGCTGAAAGCCTAAATGCTGGTCCAAGTGAGAGAATGAGAGCAGGAGCTGCAGCATGAAAGGATGCAGTGCAGCAAAGGGATTGTGCTCCAACAACAAGACACACCAAAATGGAGTCTGCAGAGAGGGTGGGAGGGATTCCTATGGTGCTTTGAAGCATGCTCAGTGCAGAAAATCGGATCCAATTTTTTCAAGGATCCGACATACAAAGACACCGATTTTATTTGACGCGGACCGCTACGGATCAGTCACGGATCTGTAGTGTCCGATTTAAGTCACGGACACCAAAAATGCTACAGCCTTCGTTTTTGGATCTGTGACTAAATCGGATAACAACGGATGCCGAGTAACTCGGATGCCAATAGGGACACATCCGATCCGATCCGTGCCCCATAGGAATACATGGTAGGCAAAATCGCATCCGTGTGTATCTGATTTGACATGGAAACACTCGGAAGCTCCAAAATCGTGATGTGAAACTGGCCTAACACATCTCCTCATGAAACTAATCGGAGTCACTTGGGAAACGGCACAGTTAATAATGCACAAATAGAAACTTCACCAGTTAATTTAACACATAATCCAACACAGATAACACCACAAACAGAATTATCTGAAATTCCCATCCTAACGCAATCTACTGATGGGCCCTCCCCGGTTATCAAACAAAACACCAGTGGTGGAACAGAAGCTGAAACCTCAGTTAAAACTCCCATTGATGGGGCCTTGAGGAAAACCTTGGATACCATCTTAAAAATAACACCAGCAGTAGTGGACAATTGTATTATGGGTTCTTTTACGACTACGCTTACCAATTTTGTACAAAATGAAGAGGCAGGAAATAAAGAAACATCTTTGGATATTATTCCTAGACAGGATGAAGGAGCGATAAGCTTAGGGACCTCCCTAGGTAAGACAAAACATTCTATTACTCTTAAAGATTCTAAAATTACTCAGTTTTTTCAATTGGCTCAGGGAAGACAACCCAAAAGAAAAAGAGGGAGAGAGGATGTAGAGGAAGTGGTGGAACACAGAGAAAGGTTACTAGTAGATCAGAAAAAACTAAAAGCCATGTAAATAAAAAACCAGAATCAACATCTGGAATTTTTAATTTGTCTCAATATTGCCTTACAAAAGAAGAAGCCACATTATTAAATAATGGGTTGTCCTTCAGCCCGACCTCAAATATAGACACTTTTTCCCTATTCCTTGATCTCAATTAATTTTTTAGAAAATTGACAAAGACACTACATTATGCAGGAACGCAGTAAAAGAGGAAATGGAACAGTCTCACAATTACAAACCATTGTAACAGAAACATTTATTACAAAAAATATGAAACATGTAGATGTGAAGAATGTCAGCAAATTTCATCCAATCCATCATAAGGGCTCACAAATAGAGACGTTTCAACAACTCCTCTTAAAAGAAGTCCGTACATTAACAACCCCTAATCTAAAAGACAATCTGACCAGGGGAGAAAGAGAAGCCATCAACTCCCTTCAGAAAAATGGCAACATTGTTATAAAAGATGCTGACAAAGGGGGTGGGGTTGTATTAATGGATAGGGGTGGTATTTTGAAGAAGGGAAAATAATCTTGGGAGATCAAGAATATTATGAAAAATTGGATGAGGACCCCTCCATAGAAAAATTTCTGAGATATAATAAACTTATTAAGAGCGCATATGGGTAGGGCATATTAAATAAGAAAGAGAAAAACTTCCTCGATACACTCAGATATAAACTTCCCCATTTTTCTTTCCTGCCCAAACTCCATAAGGACCCATTAAACCCCCCAGGAGGTCCAATCATCTCCAGGGTGGAGTCGGTCACTTGTAATCTTTCACATTATGTGGATCTATGTCTTCAGAAACATGTTGGGGTTTTAGAATCACACCTAAGAGACTCCACACATTTAATAGAGGAGATTGGGAAACTGCCCCCCTACTGAATGCTTGTATCATCACCCTAGATGTATCGGCTTTATATAGTAATATCCCCCATAATTTACTGATCAAAACGATAAGGCATTTTTCTGATGACTGACATGGAGTTATCCGAAGAACAAAGAGAATTCCTATTAACAGCCATAATGTTCATATTGAACAATAATGGTTTTTCCTTCAATGGTTCTGCGCAATGGGGACACAGTTCGCACCAAGTTATGCCAACCTATTCATGGGTGCATTTGAATCCGTCTCCATTTTGCAGTCCAGATGGGCCAAAAATCAGATAGCGTTTTACAAACGCTTTATAGATGACCTGCTCTTTTTTGGAAGGGAACTAAAGAAGAGACAACAACTTTTCTAATGGAGTTAAACAATAATATGTTGGGATTGACATTTACCATGTCTATCTCTAACATAGCCCTCCAGTATCTGGACCTGTGGGTGCGTTTTGACGGCCTGGGGAAGGTGTACACTTCCACTTATTTCAAACCTATAGATGTCAACAGTTATTTTGAATTTAATAGTGGGCACATCCCCAGGTGGTTGACAAACGTACCCTATGGACAGTACTGGAGCGTGAGAAAAAATTGAACAAACATGAGTGACTTTAAGACAGAATCCAAAACTCTAAAAAACGCTTCCTTGAAAAAGGCTATCAGAAAAAATTACTGCAGGATGCCTATAAGAAAATAAAACATTACACACAAGAATCCTATGTAAATAAAGTAAGATCTAGAGAAAAAAAGATGGAAGAAAAGGCTTCAGATTTGGCAAGATGGAGTCTGACGACTACGTTTTGTCAACCCAGAAGAATAATTCAGAAATTGATGGAAAAATATTGGTTCATGTTACAAAGTGATCCCATACTTTCAGAACATCTCCCCAGTAAACCAATTATTATTTACAGAAAAAAACGAAATTTATGTAGCCTGTTAGCACCAAGAAACATGAAGAATACTAATATAAATACTGTAAAAAGAGGGGGAGTTAGGGATAGTGTTGACAGGGGATGTTTCCCTTGCAATACTTCGAAATGTTTATGCTGTTCAGTTATTGGGAATGGTGTCAAAACTTTTACCTCATTTACAACAAAAGAAACCTTTAACATCAAATTTAAGGCTGACTGTCAAACCTCATACGTTGTATATCTCATGAAATGCCCATGTGGGATCCAGTATGTGGGGCGTACTGTACAGGCGATCCATAACCGTCTCAATGGGCACAGACACATTATCAAAACTGGATTCCCCTTACATAGTGTCTCCAGACACTATGCGGCTTGCCATAATAAAGATGCAAGTAAGATGAGAATTTTAAAATAACTAGCTGTGAGCCCGATGCAAATGCATCGGGATTCTAGAACGTGGCAATATTATTTGCATTAATAGCATTATTATTACCATTAATAGCATAATTATTAGCATTAACAGCATTATTATTAGCATTAATAGCATTATTAACAGCAATAATAGTACTATTAATAGTATTGTTATTAGTATTAATAGCATTATTACCATAAATAGCATTAATAATAGCGTTAATAGCATTATTATGAGGAGTAATAGCATTATTAGCATTAATAAAATTATTAATAGCATTAATAGAATTAAAAATAGCATTAATAGCATTATTAATAGGATTAATAGCATGATTATTAGAATTAATAGCATTAATATTAGCATGAATAGCATTAATAGCATTATTAATAACATTAATACCATTATTAATAGCATTAATAGCCTAAATAATAGAATTAATAGCATAAATAATCGCATTAATAGCATGAGTATTAGCATAAAGAGCATTAATAGCAATATTATTAGCATTAATAGAATTTTGAATAGCATAAATAGCATGATTATTAGCCTTAATAGCATTATTGATAGCGTTAATATGATTATTATTAGCATTATTAGCATTAATATTAGCATTAATAGCATAATTATTAGCATTAATAGCATTATTATTAGCATGAATAGCATTAATAATACAATTAATATCATTAATAGCATTAATAGTATTATTAATAGCATGAATAGCATTATTAATAGCATTAATAGCATAAACAATAGAATTAATAGCATAACTAATCGCATTAATAGCATTACTATTGCATAAAGAGCATTAATAGCAATATTATTAGCATTAATAGCATTTTGAATAGCATAAATAGCATGATTATTAGCCTTAAATAGCATTATTAATAGCGTTAATATGATTATTATTAGCATTATATAGCATTAATAGTAGCATTAATAGCATAATTATTAGCATTAATAGCATTATTATTAGCAGTAATAGCATTATTATTAGCATTAATAGCATTATTAATAGCATTAATAGCATTAATAATACAATTAATAGCATTAATATTAGCATTAATAGCATTAATAGTATTATTAATAGCATGAATAACATTATTATATAGCATTAATAGCATTATTAATAGCATTAATAGCATAAATAATTGCATTAATAGCATTACTATTAGCATAAAGAGCATTAATAGCAATATTATTAGCATTAATAGCATTTTGAATAGCATAAATAGCATGATTATTAGCCTTAATAGCATTAAATTAATAGCGTTAATATGATATATTATTAGCATAATTAGCATTAATATTAGCATTAATAGCATAATTATTAGCATTAATAGCATTAATAATAGCATTAATAGCAATATTATTTGCATTAATAGCATTATTATTACCATTAATAGCATAATTATTAGCATTAATAGCATAAATATTAGCATTAATAGCATAATTATTAGCATTAATAGCATTAATAATACCATTAATAGCAATATTATTTGCATTAATAGCATTATTATTACCATTAATAGCATAATTATTAGCATTAATAGCATAATTATTAGCATTAATAGCATTAATAATAGCATTAATAGCAATATTATTTGCATTAATAGCATTAATATTACCATTAATAGCATAATTATTAGCATTAATAGCATAAATATTAGCATTAATAGCATAATTATTAGCATTAATAGCATTAATAATAGCATTAATAGCAATATTATTTGCATTAATACCATTATTATTACCATTAATAGCATAATTATTAGCATTAATAGCATTAATAATAGCATTGATAGCAATATAATTTGCATTAATAGCATTAATATTACCATTATAGAATAATTATTAGCATTATATAGCATTATTATTAGCATTAATAGCATTAATAATATAATTAATAGCAATATTATTTGCATTATTAGCATTATTATTACCATTAATAGCATAATTATTAGCATTAATAGCATAATTATTAGCATTAATAGCATTAGTATTAGCATTAATAGCATAATTATTAGCATTAATAGCATTATTATTTTTATGTTATTATGTATAATTTTTTATTTTTTTTTTTATTATTTTTTAATTATTTTTTTTATTATTAAATTAATTTATTATTTGTTATTTTAAGTGAGCCTGAGCCTGAGACACAGTTTTCCTTCAGGTCCGCTCAAAGGGCTCATATTATTAGCATATTATATTTTTTTTTATTATTATTTTTTATTTATTTTTTTTATGATTTTTTAATTATTTTTTAATTATTTTTTTTATTATTAAATTAATTTATTATTTGTTATTTTAAGTGAGGCTGAGCCTGAGACACAGTTCTCCTTCAGGTCCGCTCAAAGGGTCATATTATTAGCATATTATATTTTTTTGTATTATTATTTTTTATTTATTTTTTTATTATTTTTTATTTATTTTTTTATTAATTTGTAATTATTTTTTTAGTATTTTTTTTATTATTAAATTAATTTATTATTGTTATTTTAAGTGAGCCTGAGCCTGAGACACAGTTCTCCTTCAGGTCCGCTCAAAGGGCTCATATTCTTAGCATATTATTTTATTTTTTATTATTATTTTTTATTTATTTTTTTATTATTTTTTAATTATTTTTTTATTATTTTTTAAATATTATTTAATTATTTTTTGTATTATTAAATTTATTAGTTATTTTAAGTGAGCCTGAGGCTGAGACACAATTCTCCTTCAGGTCCGCTGAAAGGGCTCATATTATTAGCTTTTTTTTTTATTATTATTTTTTATTTATTTTTTTATTATTTTTTAATTATTTTTTTATTATTTTTTAAATATTATTTAATTATTTTTTTTATTATTAAATTTATTAGTTATTTTAAGTGAGCCTGAGGCTGAGACACAGTTCTCCTTCAGGTCTGCTGAAAGGGCTCATATTATTAGGTTTTTTTGTTTTTTTTATTATTATTTTTTATTTATTTTTTTATTATTTATTTATTTTTTTTTTATTATTTTTTAAATATTATTTAATTATTTTTTTTATTATTAAATTTATTAGTTATTTTAAGTGAGTTTGAGGCTGAGACACAGTTCTCCTTCAGGTCCGCTGAAAGGGCTCATATTATTAGCCTTTTTTTTTTTTTTTTTATTATTATTTTTTATTTATTTTATTATTTTTTAATTATTTTTTTATTATTTTTTAAATATTATTTAATTATTTTTTTTATTATTAAATTTATTAGTTATTTTAAGTGAGCCTGAGGCTGAGACACAGTTCTCCTTCAGGTCCGCTAAAAGGGCTCATATTATTAGAATTTTTTTTGTTTATTATTATTATTATTATTTTTTATTTAATTATTTATTATTTTTTATTTATTTTTTTTATTATTTTTTAATTATTTTTTAATTATTTTTTTTATTATTAAATTTATTTGTTGACATACATTAGCGGTGTGTCGGCGAATTAACGGCTGGGCCCCTGGTTCTATTTGTCGGCCCCAAAATCGCGGGCACACCGGTAATGTATGTCTATGGGCAGTGAGGTCGAATTCTGATTGGTCGGCGTCAGCAGAGAGCGACCAATCAGAAATCGGGCTGACTGCCCATAGACATGCATTAGCGGTGTGTCCGCGATTTTAGGGCCGACAAATAGAACCAGGTGGGCGGCCATAAAATCGCCGACACACTGCTAATGTATATCAATGGGAAATGAGGTGCTCTTCTGATTGGCTGAGGGCAGTAGACAGCGACCAATCAGAAGAGCGCCTCACATCTCATAGAGATAGAATGGCGGATTTTTCGTCCATTCTATCTTAATGAGAAGTGAAGAGGACGTCGGAGCTGGAAGTTGGCGGAAAGAAGACAGAAGACCCCGGGGGCCGGGCGAAGAGCCGGAGATGGCGGAAAGAAGAGAGAAGACCGGCGGGGCCGGAGGAAGAGGACGCCTGGCCGGACGGAGGACTTGTGGATCGGACGGACGATCAGATGACTAAGAAGGCATGTAAGTGATCGACGGGGGCGTTAGGTTAGGGGACGGTGGGGGCTTCGGGTGTAAGGCCTTAGGTGTTAGCGACAGCGGCAGGGGAAAGCGGCGGGAGCTTAGGAGGCGGCGGGGCTTATGGGATAGGGGCTTAGGTGCGGCAGGGCTTAGGTGCGGCGGACTTAGACTTAGGGGGTAGGGGCTTAGATGCGGCGGGGCTTAGAGGGTAGGGGCTTAGGTGCAGCGGGGCTTAGGGGGTAGGGGCTTAGGTGCGGCGGGGCGGCGGCGGACGGTAGGGGCTTAGGTGCGGCGGGGCTTAGGGGGTAGGGGCTTAGGTGCGGCGGGGCTTAGGGGGTAGGGGCTTAGGTGCGGCGGGGCTTAGAGGGTAGGGGTTAGGTGCGGCGGGTCTTAGAGGGTAGGTGCTTAGGTGCGGCGGGGCTTAGGGGGTAGGGGCTTAGGTGCGGCGGGTCTTAGGGGGTAGGGGCTTAGGTGCGGCGGGGCTTAGAGGGTAGGGGCTTAGGTGTGGCGGGTGTTAGGGGGTAGGGGCTTAGGTGCGGCGGGTCTTAGAGGGTAGGGGCTTAGGTGTGGCGGGGCTTAGGGGGTAGGGGCTTAGGTGCGGCGGGTCTTAGGGTGTAGGGGCTTAGGTGCCGCGGGGCTTAGAGGGTAGGGGCTTAGGTGCGGCGGGTGTTAGGGGGTAGGGGCTTAGGTGCGGCGGGTCTTAGAGGGTAGGGGCTTAGGTGCGGCGGGGCTTAGGGGGTAGGGGCTTAGGTGCGGCGGGGCTTAGGGGGTAGGGGCTTAGGTGCGGCGGGGCTTAGAGGGTAGGGGCTTAGGTGCGGCGGGGCTTAGGGGGTAGGGGCTTAGGTGCGGCGGGGCTTAGGGGGTAGGGGCTTAGGTGCAGCGGGGCTTAGAGGGTAGGGGCTTAGGTGCGGCGGTGCTTAGGGTGTAGGGGCTTAGGTGCGGCGGGGCTTAGAGGGTAGGGGCTTAGGTGCGGCGGGGCTTATGGGGTAGGGGCTTAGGTGCGGCGGGGCTTAGGTGCAGTGCGGACATTGGGGGGGAGGGGCTGTGCGGACATTGGGGGGGAGGGGCTGTGCGGACATTGGGGGAAAGGGGCTGTGCGGACATTGGAGGGGAGGGGCTGTGCGGACATTGTGGGGGGGTGCTGTGCGGACATTGTGGGGGGGTGCTGTGCGGACATTGTGGGGGGGTGCTGTGCGGACATTGTGGGGGGGTGCTGTGCGGACATTGTGGGGGGTGTTGTGCGGACATTGGGGGGGGTGCTGTGCGGACATTGCGGGGGGGCTGTGCTAGACTGTGGATGGGGGCTGGCGGCGGAGTGCTGGGCTGTGGTTCGGGGCTGGAGGGAAGCACAGGGGGCAGCTGCATAGTCGGAGGTGGTGTGTGGGTAGCGGGGAGCAGAGGCGGCCATTGCGAGCAGTTTTAAGCCGACTCGCAATGGCCGCTTCGCGGCCAATGCTTCGCGCGTATCCACATGACGACACCGGAAGTAGCGCCGAGAGGGGCGCTTTTGCGATTCGCGATTATATAATAGATAGATCATGTCAATGAGGGTGCTTCTGACTGTTTAGGTACCCTTATTAAAAGGGAAAATTTTTGGATCTACAAATTGGGTATACTGAGCCCAGAAGACCATAATGTGTTATTGAAAAATGTGGCCAAACACTGATGAAAAATGAAAATAATTAAAATACACATACATATATACAGATACATCAATTGTGGGTTACGGGTAACCTTTATTTATGTCTCAACTTGAACATAACAGTGTTATTTCTCCAAAGGACAGAGAGTTATAGCACACCACATAGACTTCTATGGATCATACTTAGAATGAATATATGCACAAAATTTTAAAATGGAATATATGTACAAAAGTTTATGATGGAATTTTTATGATTGAATTTTTATGAGGGTATTGTAAGATTGAAGCCTTTGGGATGTGTTTTTTATATGAATTATTTATATGAATTCTAACTCATGCGACAATGTAACATATTCATATTATAATGTATCTTAGGTATTTTACAAGTATATTGCAGCATATTCAGCAAATGTCTTTTAAACTTGTATTATTATTAATTTCTAGTGCAGTTTTAGATTTTGCAAGAGTAAGTGTATTACCATACCATTGTAAGGGAGAAATGCAATGGGAATGGGAATTTGGTAAAGAGAGGGTTAATGGTTTGTAACTCCCACCAATCAGGTTATACTGATCCCTATAAATGTATTTTGCCCTATACACCTCCTACAACCACTTGATGAAGACGGTCCCATGTACTGTCGAAACGCGTTGTAGAGCTTGCAGGAGGATTAATAATAAAGGTTTGATAACTTTTTCCTCAATATATTTTATACTGTCTTCCTTAGCGCTCCTGAGTAGACTTCTACTTTTTTTTCCCTTCTATATAAAAATAGAAAAAGAGTCTAAAGTGCAAACAGTTCTCATGAGCCCAATTCTCAAAAGTCAAAGTTCAAAAGTACAAAAGTTCACTGTACCTATGGGTGTCTCGGCTTAGGAGGCCTGGATTTACTCTTACCACCCCCAGGCACTTATTATTCCTAACTTAATATGCATGGGGGTCAATCCAGTTCCTCCACCCTCTGGTACACTAAATTCTCCCGGGTAATTCACATTATTTACTTCAAAATCTCTGCATATAAAACCAACAGAGTACTCAAGGTACTCAACTATATACACTTCAAAGTTCGTGCCATACATTGTCCATGGCATCAAAAATCTTTTTCAAAACATTATTCAAGCAATATCAAGCAATGGGGGAAAGTCTACACACATTCAGGAAAAGGATGGGGACACCAAGGAAAACATCACATTCTCACTTAGAGTGCAGCTGTCCAGATACAGCCCAGTCCTTCTTTATCTTCTGCGGCATCTTCCATGGCAAAGTCTTCTGTCGTGCACATGAAACACTCACAATAGGCGCTGAAAACTCCGGCCATCCATCCAGGCTGGTCTGCGTCCCTTGGCTAGAAGTCTGCATCCTTTCCGGGATCTTAGTTGCAGTCTCTGTAGATCGCTGCTATGGAATGGCTCCAGATGGCATACAAACAGTTACAGGTAGTTTTTATGTCTGCTGGGGCAGCTCCGGTGCTACAACAAGTGGTTCTGCGGCTGGCAGAGGCAAAGGACCCGGGTTCTTGTCTATTGCAGCCTCTCTCTGTGAAAGTCTTTTATCCCGCATTGCATAAGCACTTCGCTCTCCGGGAAACAATATGAATGACACCCACTCTCCTTCGATTAATTTACTGTCTGGGTGACCCTCCGGCAGATGAGATTCTACATCTCTGCGGTTAACAAAGGCGTGTGTACAGGTACCGGGCTCATGGATAAAGCTGTATCCTTGTTTTGTTTTTAATTTAATGGCCTACCCCTCGCGGCGCCGGTTGTGGGATGTAGCTGTGCTGGCGTGCACCACCTACTTGGCGGCCATAGTCCTTTTAATTATAGCCTGCATCTCCACCCGCCGGGCAACATCCTCTTTCTCCCACTGGGCCATACACCGCCTCAGGAATTCCTCCTGGGGGAGGATCTCAACTTTGCCCCTTCACTATTCTTGGCTGCGCCTGGGAAGCCCATCAGATCTGCTCCACTGTTCTGCCACCAACATCTAAAGATCTCCCCGCTCACCTCCTGCGTTGAGAGCGCTGGAATCAATGGCTCCAGCAGGCCTGGGCAACTTTCCTGCAAGGCCCCCAGTAAATCATCCAACTTCATTGGCCTTGCCCACGCTCCTGCAGGCTTGGGTGCTGCTTCCTCGCCGGGGAACTCTTTCATCCTCCCTGCCGGGTTCCTCCACCAACTGTCTCCGTTGTGGGCCCTGATGGAGCAATCTCAAAATTCCTCGATGGGTGTCCATCTCCGGGTACTGTAGCACGTCCGTCTGGATATCTACGTAAGATGGCCGCTGTACTCCTCGTGGTTCACTCTGTTCCTCCCTTCCTGGGGCATCACTGATTCTTGCTGCGTCGTCGGCCGACCCGCCCCCTGGTGGGGCTACATCAGGTTGATTGACATTGCGCTCCCCCGGAGAGGATGGCCAGGGCGGTATCTTCTTTTCCTGCTCCTGGCTGGCTCGACCCACAATAAGGGGCACTGGCACGCTCCGCGCCACGCACATGGCGTCAGTCTTTTAGGGCCACCATTATGGGGGTCACATTTACAAAGTCCAAACGCAAGTTCAATAAAGTCTTTTCGGCACACAGTACCCGGTTCACCGGGCACGGGATCCTGTTCGTGATGCCAGAAAACTGATGCACCCCCAGGCTATGAGGTACTTGGGAACAGGGCTGGCGCTGTCTCTTAGGTATCACGGTAGTCATGACCTGGTCCCGTGGCCTGGGATCAGTCCAAAAAGGAGTTATTTACAGGGGAGAATTGTCGTGACGCCACCCGGGGTATGTGGCTAATAGAACCACCGCTGCCGTATTCCTGCTGGGAACAGTGACTTAGGGCAGCATGGATGGTAAGCCCTCCTCGGGTAGGGCTGAGGGTCCCCAGGGCAGAAGTAGTTGAGATGGATGGATGTAGTGAGGGGCTGTGCTGGGTACAAGTCACTTACTTTGCTGTTGCAGCTTCTTCCAGCCAGTGTACAGGGGAGCCAGGGATGCAGCTCCTCATGTGGAGCTGTGCTGTGATGCTGGAATGAAAGTAATCCAATTTCCACACACACATGAGCTCACAGGGTACGTTACTCAGTTTTTTTCAGGAGTTACAACGGGTCACAGTTCTTTCAGTTACAGTTCACACACTTTACACTTCAGCACTGCTCCAGGTTAACCACACTGTGCAGATCAGGTAATGTTCTGATTGTCTTTCTAAGTCCTTTCAGGCCCTTCTCTCAACTTTCACGTAGTACCTCACTCACGGGTTTGGTCTGGCTGTCTCAGACTCACGGGTGAAGAGTTTTCCCTTAAAGTCAGGGTCACCAGTCCTATTGTGACAACTGTGTTCCTCTGCCATAGTGGTAAGCATATAAAGTCTCTGCCCCCCACCGGTGTGTCTTGTGATTAGTGTATAGAATCCCCGGTCACTTCATCAGATCCGGTTCTCTGGTGTCGGCCTAGCCTCCAGTGTCCCAGGTTGCTGTCTTTGGGCACACTGGGCTCCTTCCTTCAATCACTGTTCTAAGAGTTCCTCCGTGCAGCACGGGTCTCTCAGACTGCTGGGCCCTTGTCCTCCCACCATCCTTAGCTATGGGGTCCCTTTCCAGTCTTTCCCCTTCCCGTCGCTTCCAGGCTATGGAGCGGGCTATCTCTCCGGAACTGTGCCTCACAGGATTCTGCACCTCCAGGGACTCTGAAACTGTCTGGGAAGTCACTTTTTTTTTCTGCTCTGCTGCAGCTCTGCAGCTCCACTGTTCTTGTCTGTCATTCTCTCACTTTCTCCTGCTCTTCTTACTAACTCTGTGTGTTGTGCTCCTGGGTTTTGTTTGAGTCACTCCTCCCACTTGTCAGTGTCCTGCCTATGTTTCACCCACTGTGCTACCCCCTGCCACCCCTTGCCCATCCTAGAGTCCTAGACGTGGGGTCGGTGTTTGTGCGGTGTGGGTGTATTTTCAACTTGGCTTACCTGGCTGCACTTCCCTCTTGTGGCCTCCTGGTCGCAGGAGCGCCACACAAGGAAGACACAGAGGACAGTGAACGTACTAGTAGGAACACTTGGAGAGCCTCAGAGAGACTTTGTACCCTCCGGTGACTATCCGGTCAGCTACCCGCAAAGACTGTGTAACTGCATACCTGAACTGCCGTGAACTTGTTATCAGTAAACTACCCGTACAGAGTCAATAAGCCTCCGGTGTATTATTCCGCTTACGTTAAGAGGTAGCTGCTGCCAGAACAATCAGCTCAGCAGCAACACTGCCCCGGGGACCCTGCTCCACCTGCAGGGAGCGTTGTCAACTGGCTGCAATACCATTGTCCCTGGCGGTCTGATAGCGTCACTGGTGAGTTCACCAGAAACTGCAGGTGGCATCACAAGACTTTATTGTTTATTATTTTTCCCCTTTTTACCCACTGACCCCCAGAGACATCACCCCAGTACCAACGCCCGGGTACTCAGTTCCCAAAGACCCCTGGGAGGGTCATATGCAAATAATGAAGGACTATAGTAGCGATTAAGCTAAAGTCACTCCAGCTCTATTCCGTGCCCAATGCCGCCTCCTCCTGTTTGACTGACAACTACTTTGCCTGAAGTCACATTCAGCGTTGATAGGAGGAGGCAGCACTGGATGGGGAATAGACCTGTAGTTACAGAGGATCCTTCAGCCTCACTAACATGTGAATTCAAATGTTGAATTCTCAGAAATGGAAGAAAGGTATTGCTGGACTTGTCTTTGAAAGACATAAGGGCCCTTTCACGCCGCGACGGCAGGCTGGATACATCCCGCTACAGGCTACAAATGTAGCTTGTAGCGCCAATGTAGCCCGTCGTAGCGGCGTCTGAAGACGTGACGCTACAGCCGGCAACAGATACATCTGTTTCCTAGGTCTGCTCGAAAACTGATGGCTACAACGCCGATGGTAGCGAGCTGTATCGGCGTGTAAAGAGGCAACGGAAGGGAACTCGGGACAGCCTGCGATGTAGCTGCAATGTAGCTAAGGCGTGACCCTGGCTCTGTGTTACCGCGCCCCATGTGCGATCATTGGTGGAAGCTGCTGCATGACGATTGGTAGTCGCTGCATAGGGAGGCATATTTAAGGAGCTGACGAGTCACACTACACAATCGCTCGAGCATGCTGTATTACTCAGCCTCCTGCGTTGCCTGCCCAATCAGGATGTTATTGCTTCGTCCTATCAGCGTACGGACGGCTCGTAATCCACAATTGTGGCACGCCTATGTGCTGTCCCTGCTGCACCAGGTCCGCCCATAGTAGCTGGTTATAGCGGTGTGTAAATGAGCTACAGCTGGCTACTTGAGACACCCGGCGATGTAGCTAGCTATAGATGTAGCGTGGCGTAGCGCACCTTGTGGCGGCGTGTAAAGAGGGTGCGTTGACCGTTTGTAACCGTTTGAGCGTGCTCGTGCACGTGAAGTAGCGGGATGTATCCAGCCTGCCGTCGCGGCGTGTAAAGGTACCAATACAGATACATATTTTAAATAGTTTGGGAGTGAAATCCTGTAGATGCATTCCCGTATAAAAAAAAAACCTTCCTGCGTTCTCCAGGTATGGCAGCCTCAGAGGCCATTTGACTACTTTGTTCAGAGTCATACAGCCTACTATACTATATACTATACTGGTCTACAGTAGTGTAGACTTCATCTCATTTAATGGATGCATTGATTGCTTCTAGGAAAGAATACCTAGATACAGACAGAGTCTGATGGAGCATTCATTGCACAATTCTTATTATTCTCTCAGATTTGTAAAGAAGCCTAGTACAAAAAAGTCCTCTGTATGCCGCTGTATGAAATGAGAAACAAGCAGAGGTTTACTATAGGCCCATCTACCTTTATGTGAGTCCTATTAATGCTCCAGATTCAAAATATCATTGTGCCCTTAAACTGAAAGGCTCATCCTTCTTCCACATCTGCTCCATTAGTGCAAAAACAAAGGCAGAATGAAGATCAAACATGCTGCGAGTCTTCTAAAACAAAAGTAATGTGTTGACCCCGAAAAAAGTGCAGAAGAAGAAATTTCTCATATACAAAAGTATATATCGTAATAGAATATAAATAAATAGAGAGAGACTCAGAGAGGAGCAAATGGGTCTTATCATTTGAATAAGATTATTTATCTGTGAGTGTATGTGCTCACCTGGATTGGTTATGATAACCCACAACCAGTATGCTCGCCTGGACAGCTGCTGATGGATCTGCACTTCCACGTGCACTGTGGTGGTATATTCAAAATCCAAAGGAGTAGTACTTAGGTGATCCACGCTGCCGTCGGGATGAATGACCAGGAAGACAAGGCTTCTTATAATGCTGCTTTAATCCCTACACATTTCGGTGCCGTCCCAACACCTTCCTTAGGGTGCAAATCAGATTAACAGGGAATCGGCCTTATACACAGTTGAGGGGATGCAAACCGCCAAAAAAAACAATTATCTACATCATTATGACGTCAAATAGGTGGATCCACATGATGTAACATGTAAACAGAGGTCCGTAATACTCTGATGCATTCACCACAGACATACCGTATATACTCGCGTATAAGCCGAAAAAGTTGGGCTGAAAAGTACCCCCCTCGGCTTATACGCGAGTCAGTGCTGTATACCGATGTATACATCGGTACATACCGATGTATACATCGGTATACAGCAGCCCCCGTAATGCAGGGCCCCCCCAGCCTCGCTCCGGTCACCTGTAAAGGAAACTATACTTATCACAGTGCCGCTGTCGCGCGCCCGCTCGCACCCACTCGCAGCTGCCGTACGCGATCCTCCATCTTCATGCGTCTTCTTCCTGTTTCTGTGCTCGTCGCAGGCAATGACGTCATTCCCTGCGACGAGCACAGGAAACAGGAAGAAGAGGCATGAAGATGGAGGATCGCGTACGGCAGCTGCGAGCGGGTGCGAGCGGGCGCGGACAGACAGCGGCACTGTGATAAGTATAGTTTCCTTTACAGGTGACCGGAGTCAGGCTGGGGGGGCCCTGGATTATGGGGGCTGCTGTATACTACCGCTGGGGCTGCAATATACTGCCACTGGGGCTGTATACACCACTGGGGCTGCAATACCACTGGGGCTGCTGTATATAGGGGCTGCAATACCACTGGGGCTGCAATACTACTGGGGCTGCTGTATATAGGGGCTGCTGTATACACCACTGGGGCTGCAATACCACTGGGGCTGCTGTATATAGGGGCTGCAATACCACTGGGGCTGCAATACCACTGGGGCTGCTGTATATAGGGGCTGCAATACCACTGGGGCTGCAATACCACTGGGGCTGCTGTATATAGGGGCTGCAATACCACTGGGGCTGCAATACCACTGGGGCTGCTGTATATAGGGGCTGCAATACCACTGGGGCTGCAATACCACTGGGCTGCTATATATAGGGGCTGCTGTATACACCACTGGGGCTGCAATACCACTGGGGCTGCTGTATATACCACTGGGGGCTGCTGTATATCATACTGCTGGGGCCTGTATACCACTGCTGGGGCTGTATACCTGTGCTGGGGTCCACCCACGGCTTATACGCGAGTCAATAGATTTTCCCAGGTTTTGGGGGCAAAAGTAGGGGGGTCAGCTTATACACGGGTCGGCTTATACACGAGTATATACGGTAAATATATAGTTAGCATAAAAGACGTAACTGATGAATAGCTACAATTATTAACACCAGTTTTTTAACAATAGCTCTTTATAAAAACATAAAAATGTCTGTACCTATATATAAGATTTGAACCTGATGACAAAAAAATTGATTGCGTCCCAAACTGGGTTTTCTCATCACCAGACCACTGCGCTATAGTGATTTCATATGGTCGTCTGTTAACAATTGAGTAGACTGTTTATCCTATCAGAAATGGGGGTTCATGTGGAAAATAAAAGAAGAAAACATTTTTTTTTGTCATCAGGTTCAAATCTTACATACAGATACAGACATTTTTATGTTTTTACGAAGAATTATTGTTAAAAAAACTGGTGTTAATAATTATAGTTATTCATCATTTATGTTTTTTATGCTAACTATATATTTATGTCTGTGGTGAATGCATCAGAGTATTACGGACCTCTGTTTACATGGTACGTCATGTGGATCCACCAATCTGACGTCATAATGACGTAGATAATTGTTTTTTGGCGGTTTGCATCCCCTAAACTGTATATAAGGCCGACACCCTGTTTGATCTGAGTTGTACCCCTGAGGAAGGTGCTGGGACAGCACCGAAATGCGTAGAGAATAAAGCAGCAGCATTCTAAGAAGCCTTGTCTTCCTGGTCATTCATCCCGACGGCAGTGCGGATCATCTAAGCACTACTCCTTTGGATTTTGTAATAGAACATGAAACATTGGTGGTACTTATCAGTTGCAGTTTCTACAAATATTTTTTTTTTCTTTTTTTTATTGCTCCCCCTAAATCAAGTGTTTATCAGATCACCATGTGTGGCCCTTCAGTACTTAAATATTTAAAGTAACATCACTGAATGTCTGTGGGTGAAAAGCTTTTAGATTTACTTGTGTTTCCAATCTTTGACTAAACATAGGATTATATTTTCATGAAAGTTTTGGATGTACTGAATGGAATATAAACATTAGAAGCCTCATGGTAGAAGATGCACAATTCGGATTAGGGTGTCTGAATCTTTGTTACCTTCTTCTCATATTACATCCCATTTCCTGGACATAGTTTACTTGAGTGTGAAAGGAAGAAGGACTGACATTTTGCCAAGTTGGAAGTAGTACACAAAGTAACCTGTTAAAGTCATCACAGAAGCCCGGCAGTAGCATAGGCTTAGCATTTAATATCAAATAGCATAAATTCATATTCAGTGCGTGATGGTTTGCAGTTTATACAATATTTTCTAGGATTGGAATGTCCTCAAATTAATTTTCCTTTGTACATGTATGGATTACATTATTTTTTTACACCAGGTTTTCATGTTTTATCAGTTTCGTTCGTTAATGTGTAAAGTATTGTTACAACCCTAGATCAGCTACTTTTCAGGAATGATTTGGGTAACTTGGGGTGAACTGAGAAGTAAACAAGGAAAAGACAAACAAGTTTGCAAAGTCACAGTTCTTATTTTCTGACAGGATTTAAATAGGTTAAAACTACAGGTTCAAAATACAGAATTCAAGTTTGAAATAAAGTGTATGCATACAAATGGACATAAAGGAACTTAAAGAAAACCTGTCAGCAGAAATGGCGCTGTGATACTGATTAAATGGATACCTGTAGTGAAGATTCTTTGAATACTGAATAATCTTCCATTAAAGTTTTCATGACGACATCATCCATGCATTGCTTGCGCATTGAAGGGGGGTGACTCAGAGGTGGGTCTTCTTCGGCATCTCTGCCCCTCTGCCTGTCTCTTCAGCTTAGTTCCAACTGAAATCTTGATGTGTGCATGCTATGCCTACGGCACCATTTTATTGAAGACAGCAGACTACCTGCAGCATCAAAAAATGCATGCGTTGCCCATGATGGTGGTGGTGCAGAATTTCAACAAGGAGAGAGGTCACTGAATAATCAGTGACCTGCAGAAATTCACTGTTTCCTCCATTGGACAAATCAGACATCCAGAGGCCCCAATTCTCGCCTCCTCAACTACATCCGAAGGAGGGAATAGTGAATTGGCTGTTAATTGTCTGCAGGGATCGCGTACGAGGAGAAGTATTACTGACACATCTATAATGTCACCAGTGGTGAGTACAAGTGTTACTATGTGGCACGCTATGCAGGTCATCACAGGATCCCTTGGGACATGGATGGATAGTACACAGCAAGCAGACCCCACTAACAAACAACACCTTTCACCCCAGACCTGTAGGGGTAGCTCCAATGGTTGCCTTAAGCCAGTTCCCCCTATAAATACAGGTCCTGGAGGGAGAAACACCAGAGTGTGCAGTCACTACAGAACTGTAAGCAGCTGAGTGAGCTGACCTGGTACTGGAGCCACGCTAGGCCCATACCAGAAACACCTGAGAACAGTGGTAGACCCTCAGAGTAGGGGTCATAGGAACAGGAGAGAAGCAAGTACTAAGTAGGGGCAGAGGAATCATCCCGACTCACCCTAACAGAGTTCCGGTCACTGGGTCCGAGCTACAAGGACATAGTATAAGCCTTGCGGAGAAACCACTAAAATAGGGGGTCTAGCTCCCCGAACACCCGAAGCACCACTAAATCAGAGCCCGGAGTCTAGGCCAAGACAGGAATCCCTTAGAGTGCCCTCAGTGCAGCAAATCCGGGTGTGCAGAGTCACACAAGAAAGTGCAGTAACGGTTTGGTCGGGTTTCATGCCTGCCAGACTCCAGCAGAACAACGTATACTAGGAAGCCTACAACCCTGCTTGCTGTGGAAAGTCCTGAAGTGTTTTACCTTATCTCCGGTCGAGGGTACCCGTCAACATCAGTAAAGGTACCAAAAGACTGTATGTGTGCATGTCCCTCCTTCCACTTACACCACACTGACCGCGCGACCCTATTCCCCTTAACTCCAGTAACTGCCCCGGGGACCCCCCCGCTCGTCCTGTAGGGAGCGGTTCCATCTAGCTGCCGCACATCACCCCGGAGGTCTGAGCAGTGCCGCTGCCCTCACCTGACACCCTACAGGTGGCGTCACGAAACAAATCTTTATTCTTATTTAACCGTGCATTGACCACCGGGCCCTTACAGCCTCAGACACAGAACCGTGACAGCAGCCAGCGCCTGAGACCTGAGAACCCTGCAACGGTGAGTCAATTTGGCGTCTACGAACAGGATTTGAACAGACCTGTTTCCCAATGGGTATTGTGTGCCATTTAATGACTGTGATTTTTGTACTGTAAATTTGAATCGACACTGCTGCGCGGAGAGCGGGAAAAAAAGGAGCGTTACTGTGCAAGGGCGCAAAGATAGGCCCTGCCCCATGCTCTGACGAGTTCTGCCGGACTCAGCAGGATCCGGAAACTCCCGTGGTGCCTCACTCCCCGCCGCCGAGCGACTACTTCCGTGAGTTTGAAAGAGACTAGCCGTGATTAACTAGGGAGGAGCGAGGATGAGTAATCCGGACCCCAGCAACGCGGTAGCCCCACCAGTGAACCAACCAGTTGCCCCGCCAGGGGCCCAGAACGTACAGCCCCCGGTCGTTCAACCACCCGGCGGCGCCATGCTGCCACCGCCGCCCGCACCGGCGGCCCTGATAATGCCGATATCTCTGCCGTACGTCCCGAATGCAGCCTAGTTACCAAAGTACAGCGGCAAGCCCGGCACCCTAGATGCGTTCCAGAGGAAGATATGCACTGTGCTGGACATGTACGCGATGACCGGTAAGCAGAGAGCGTCAGTAGTAATGGGACAATTAACAGATGCAGCAGAGCTGGAAACCCGAAACTGGTCTGTGGAAGATCAGGAGTCTGTTGAACAAATCTTTACAAAACTAAAGCGAGTGTTTGAGCATCATACTGAATCTGAGTTAAGACTGTTGTTTTATCACTGCAAACAAGGGGCACAGGAGAGTGTCCTGGACTATTCACTGCGCATGCAAGAGGCACTGAGACTGTTAAAACAGGCCGACCCTAGTGTTGTTCGAGATGAAGATAAAACGCTGATTGAACAATTTGTTATCAGCCTCAGATTACCCAATGATAGAAAACAAGCACACTGGTGGGCTCTGCAAAACACTGATGTTCTCTACATTAAAAGACTTAACGGTTCGGGGACAGCAGCTCCCTGCAGTACCAGACTTAACCCCACAGCAGCAGTGGACTAAAACCCCTTCAGTGGCGGAAGCATCTTCTTCACCCCCCGCAGCTCAATCCAGTGCGCAGACTGTGACATCCGATCGGTTTGACAAACTGTGCGCCGATGTGCAGCAGCTGATCAAAGAGGTGGCGAGGCTCCGAGGTGCAAGAAGACCCAAGACAGAAGCAAGGCCGTCAGACAAGATCCAGCTCGCTGACAGCCCCGACGACGTTCCGTGGATGAAGAAGAGGACAACGCAGATTGCTACAGCGCCGATGGACATCCCATCTGTCGCAAGTGCGACAAAGAAAAAATGTCTACCGTTCCTGTCCTTTAAACGAGCAGCCCCTGGGAGAGGAGGGCCAACCCCAGGAATAGACAGTCCAGGCCCGACCAATTGGGAGCGCAAGTACGTGGGAGATCGTCCGTACTTGTCCATCATCATCGACGGCACCGCTACCACCGCAATGATAGACACCGGGTCCCAGGTGATGACCATCCCGAGTATCCTTTACAAACGGTTCTGGTCAAATATCAAACTAGAACCCCCAAACCCTGACTTGAACATTGAAGCAACCAATGGGATGCTAGTTACAATAGAAGGGCAGTGGGAGGCTACAGTAAAGGTGGGGAGGGTACAGTTAAAGAACCAGGGCATCATAGTGGTTCAGGACAAACCACATGAGCGGGATCCACATGTGATACTGGGTACCAATGTAATGGTTAGATGCCTAGATGAAGTGTTGTTTTTGCTCCAACAGAGTGCAGATACCGCTATGCCAAGCGAGAGGAGAGCTCTTCAGAGGGAGAACCGAACTCTGGTGTATCAACAGCAGGTAACAATGTCAAATGGTGAAATTGGCAGTGTACGTGTAACAGATCCAATTCCTATAGTAGTGCCACCAAGAAGTGAAATGATGATCTGATGTCGTGCAGCAATAAGCCTCAGAGGGCAGGACTACCAGGCAGTAGTGGAGCCTGTGATGTTTGACAGTAGTCCTACACTCCTGATAGCCAGGGGGGTGGTTGATGTAAGAAAAGGAAGAGTCCCTGTACGTGTACTGAATTATGGTGATGATGAAGTAAAACTGCCAAGGTATTCCACTGTTGCAAAACTGTACCATGTGTAAGGTAGCGGTTAGGATCGGCACGACCGAAGGCAGTGACTCAGGCAACTGTTCACACAACACACAGTTTAATGGTACAGTTCAGGTATATTACAGACCTCCAGGTTCTGGGGGCACAGCTGGTACAGCTCTGTTCACCCAACACACACAGTACCTCTGTACCTAGGACAGGCTCTGTCCTGGCCGGCTCCACTGGTGAGGGCCAGGTCCTCACTGCTAGGCTGTGTTATCAGCACACAACCACTCTCTCTCTGCACAGTCCTCTCTGAGAGAGCTCCCCGGCTGCTGTTAGCTTCACACAGCAGATCCTCCTCTTTCTCATCCCACTCCTCAGCCCAGGGCAGCTCATATCATCTCCTATCCCATCACAGGTGGGCTGAGTGCTTTCCATCAGCACTTAGCTCAGATCTCACTTCTGTTAACCCTGTGAGTGCTGCCACAGAGCAAAAGATACAATCCCCCATGTGCTGTGCACCGGTCAGGGGACACATCGGGGTCGCATCACCACATACCTCCCCCCTCTGTTCAAGCCCGTGGGGCGGAACACCAGCCCACGATCCGGGGCCTTGAGACAGGGGCTCCCCGTCCTCGGAGCCCACCGGTCGAGGGGACAGTCGACCAGGGCCGTCCGCGTCTGACACGCGGTCCCGTACCGGCACCAACTGTTTCCTTGTGTACCAAGACCAATCGGACCCAGTCACTCTATGTCTCAAAGGCATATCTGTGGGAGGTCTCCCCCTCCCCCATCGGCCAGTGTGGTAGCGCGGTCCACCTATCCTTTTAGCTATGTGGAGTCCTGACGCTATGTCGTCTGCTACACGATTGGGCAGGTCATCTGAGTCCCGTAGCCCTAAGTCCACAGTGGAGTCACTGTCTGTACCATGAGTACATCTACGGGTCTTGGGACGTTGTGGTTGGCGCTTCTGCACCTGTATGCGGGGTTGTGCGCTCTGAAACCTCCTGCCTTTACCTCTAGGGAACACCTATCGGGATTACACTCTTTCCCTATAGTGGTGACCCCTATGGCAGGTGTCCCAGAGTCGGATCTTTGGGCTCAGGGCCTGGACCATTCACTACCTGAGGATTAGTTTGCCTCTCCCACAGAGTCCAGAACAGAGGAAAATCCCTCCCCAAAATCATATCGAAAGGCAGTGTCTTCACCACCCCCACTTCATGTCGAACCCGTCCGGACAGGGTAGTGATAGTGACCCTCCTTGTTGGATACCTACGGTGGTCCCCATGGACCCCAAGCACTCGCACCGTACGGCCGGTGGGTTGGGATCCAGAGGCCAAGGAGGCACACACAAGGGTCACACCACTCCCTGAGTCCAACAGGGCCATGGCGTCATATCCATTGAGCCGAACCTGGCACAAAACACTCCTTTTACGCCCAGTCCCATAGCGTCCTGCCCTGGCAGATTGGGCGAACATGGACATCCGGCGGGTATACCCACAGTCCATGGACTCAGTGTTGAGGGGACACTGCGCCATTGTGTGTCCTGACTCCTGGCATCGCCAACACCTTATGGCGGGGAAAAAATTATTTACGGTGCCCCGCTTAGGAGACCCGGGTTTCCGTCTCACTTCTGGGCGGTGCACATTCTCTGCCTGTGGTGGGGTTGAACCCAGCAGAGGCCCGGGTTGGGGGTCCCTAATTGCCGGTTTGGTGGATGCGGTCCGCCGTGCTGCACGCAGTGTCCCAGAGTCCCGAATCAAGTCTTGTGTAGCCACATGCCGCTCCACCACACTCACTACCTGATCTAGGGTACCCGGGTCACCTTGTCCCACCCACTGTTGGATGGAGACAGGCAGAGTGCGCACAAACCGGTCAACAACCACCCTCTCTATCATTTGTGCGGGGCTCAGGCTTTCAGGCTGCAGCCACTTCTTTACCAGGTGCAACAAGTCATAGGCCTGAGACCGGACGGGTTTACCCTCCTCAAAGGACCACTGGCTTACCCGTTGAGCCCTTACATACGTATTAACCCCCATTCTGGCAAGGATCTCACCTTTCAGAGTCCCATAGTCCATGGCGTCCTCTGTGCAGAGGTCTAGGTAGGCTTTTTGGGACTCTCCGGTTAAGTAAGGCGCCAACATTTCAGCCCACTGCTCTGGCGGCAATTTCTCCCGCTCTGCAACCCTCTCAAATACCGCCAGGAAAGCTTCCACATCATCCCCCGGGGTCATCTTTTGCATGGCACGCCTTACCGCCTTCCGGACGCTGCTGTCATCTCCTTGACCTGGGGATGGAGCCGCTGGCTTTGCACGGATTGCCTCCGTCAGAAGATCCAACTGTCGCTGCTGATGCTCCTGTTGGCGCTGCTGATGCTCCTGTTGGCGCTGCTGATGCTCCTGTTGGCGCTGCATTTGCCTGATCAAGAGCTGATTAGCCTCCTGTTGTGCGACCTGTTGTTGCTGGTGCATTTGCTGCTGTTGCTGCTGTGCTTGCACCAGGTGCTTAAGCAAGTCCTCCATGCTGGCTGCTGGTTTGTACTGTAGCGTAGCAGGTTTCACCACTGACATGTGTGAACTGAGTTTGCCTTTTTTTTTTCTTTCACCAAGTCATTGCCGTCAGCAACCAGGTTGCTGTGCCCGCATTCTCCACCACATGTAAGGTAGCGGTTAGGATCGGCACGACGGAAGGCAGTGACTCAGGCAACTGTTCACACAACACACAGTTTAATGGTACAGTTCAGGTATATTACAGACCTCCAGGTTCTGGGGGCACAGCTGGTACAGCTCTGTTCACCCAACACACACAGTACCTCTGTACCTAGGACAGGCTCTGTCCTGGCCGGCTCCACTGGTGAGGGCCAGGTCCTCACTGCTAGGCTGTGTTATCAGCACACAACCACTCTCTCTCTGCACAGTCCTCTCTGAGAGAGCTCCCCGGCTGCTGTTAGCTTCACACAGCAGATCCTCCTCTTTCTCATCCCACTCCTCAGCCCAGGGCAGCTCATATCATCTCCTATCCCATCACAGGTGGGCTGAGTGCTTTCCATCAGCACTTAGCTCAGATCTCACTTCTGTTAACCCTGTGAGTGCTGCCACAGAGCAAAAGATACAATCCCCCATGTGCTGTGCACCGGTCAGGGACACATCGGGGTCGCATCACCACACATGTTAATAACAATGCAATACATGAAGTTAAGTCATTCTCTCAGACAGTGTCAGACGAACCCCATCACTCCAAAGATCAGCTAGAGAAATGGTGTCAGGAGCTCAGCGTAGGAACTGACAATACATCGTCTCACCAGAAAAACAGAGTTTATCAGGTAGTTCAAGAGTATGAACAGGTGTTTAGCAAACATCCACTTGATTTTGGGAGGTTTAAAGGGGTACAACATCATATACCCACAGGTGATCATGCACCCATTAAAGAGAGATACAGGCCTATACCACCAGCACACTACCAGAAAGCAAAAGAGATGCTACAAGACATGAAGAGTGCAGGGGTCATCAAAGATAGTTGCAGTCCCTGGGCAGCACCACTGGTCCTGGTTAAAAAGAAAGATGGTAGTATGAGGATGTGCGTAGATTATAGGCAGATCAACAGAGTAACACACAAAGATACATACCCATTATCTCGCATAGAAGAGTCACTAGCCGCATTAAAGTCTGCCAATTACTTCTCAACCTTGGATCTTACGAGTGGGTACTGGCAGGTTTCTGTAGCAGAAGAAGATCGTGAGAAGACAGCCTTCACGACACCGATGGGGTTATGCGAGTTCAAGAGTATGCCATTCTGGTTATGCAACGCACCAGAAACATTCCAGAGGCTGATGGAGTGTTGCCTAGGCCACAGAAACTTCGAGACTGTACTGCTGTACCTGGACGATGTCATAGTATACTCCCAGACCTATGAAGATCACCTGCAACACCTGAGTGAAGTATTTGAGTCGTTGTCCAAGTATGGTATGAAGCTGAAACCGTCAAAATGTCACCTGTTGAAACCCAAAGTCCAGTACCTGGAACATGTGGTCAGTGCAGAAGCCATAGCACCCGACCCGGACAAGGTTACAGTCATCAAGAACTGGCCAGCGCCAACCACCTTCAAAGACGTACGTCAATTCTTCGGACTGGTCGGGTACTACAGAAGGTTTATCAAGGGCTACACGAAGATAGCAGCGCCCATGCAAGATCTCCTAGTAGGTCAATCCAAGAAAGGCAAGATCCGAGGTCCTCCATTCCGGTGGGGATCAGAACAAGAACAGTCTTTCCAGAAGTTGTAAGATGCCTTAACTGGAGAAGAGATCCTGACCTACCCTGATTATAATCTACCGTTCTGTTGTACACTGATGCAAGCAATGAATGCCTAGGAGGAGTCTTAGCACAGAGACAGCAAGGCAAAGAGAAGGTGATAGCTTATGCCAGCAGAAATCTCCGTCCAACCGAGAGGAACCCTGAAAATTACAGCTCTTTCCAGTTAAAGTTCCTAGCCCTGGTGTGGGCAATCAAAGAACGTTTCAAGCACTACCTGGCGTCCTCCCCGTTACAGCTTTCACCGACAACAGCCCTCTAACTCACTTAGAGACTGCAAAGCTAGGAGCCCTGGAGCAGCGTTGGATGGCAAGATTGTCAAACTACGACTTCACTGTCAAGTACCGGGCAGGTCACAAGAATGGCAACGCAGATGCCCTGTCCAGAATGCCTAACCTCCCAGATGAAGGAGAAGACCTAGATGAACTGGAAGAAATAGAATTGCCAGCCTTCCACTGTACAAGTACAGCCTCATATCATCAGGCCAGTCAAAGGCGTAAAGAGAGAGCCGTGAACCCATTACCCCACCACGACTGGAAAGAGACTCAAGCCAATGATCCAGATGTTAGCTTAATCAAAGAGCTGATAACCCAGGACCACTCCAGTCTGGATTCAGATGCTTCAGAAGATGCCAAACGCCTATGGAAAGAGAAAGGAAAGTTATTCGTCTACCAAGGAAAGTTATGCAGACGTTACGTGAACCCCAGAACACATGAACTTATCTGGCAGATAGTAGTTCCAAAAACAGATGTCAAAATGGTCATAGAGGCTTACCACGATGACGCAGGACACTTTGGCTGGAAGAAATTAGAAGCACTGCTAAAAGACCGTTTCTACTGGGTCGGCATGAGAGGTTCCATTGAGAGATAGTGCAAGAACTGTGGACCGTGTCACCTGAGGAGAAAAGACCAGCAAAGCCAAAAAGCTCCATTGCAGCCAATAATTACCAAGAGACCTCTTGAAATAGTTGCTCTAGACCATGTGAAACTTACATCAAGTAGAACAAGTTACACTTACGCACTCACAATAGTTGATCACTACTCAAGATTGCTCGTAGTAGAACCAGTCAAGGACTTAACCGCAGAAGTAGCAGCTAAAGCTTTCCAGAGTTACTTTTGTCGCCCGCATGGGTATCCAGATCAGGTGTTGACTGATCAAGCACCAGCATTCGAGTCAGAACTGTTTCACACATTCTTAGGATTGTATGGGTGTAAGAAGATAAGGACCACACCGTATCATCCACAAACAAATGGTCTGTGCGAGAAGATGAACAACATAGTCATCGACATGCTGAAGACTTTACCGCTCGATGAGAGAAATCAGTGGCCAGAAAAGCTACCAGACTTAGTTGATATTTACAACCACATCCCTGTCAGTTCTATCAGCTACGCACCAGCTTAATGCGAGCAAGACCAGGAAAACTTCCAATTGACATAGAGATGGGAACAGTCAAACCAACCCAAGATTCTCCAGATGAAGATTGGAATCAACATCACCAAGGGCAATATAGAAAACTACAAGAGAGTGTTGAGAGAAACCTAAATCAAAGCAGAAGCAAGCAAGAGCATGACTTCAATAAACACGCCTCAGCAGAACACGCCTCAGCAGAATTAGTCCTCAAGAGAAAGAGAAAAACCAACAAACTAGATGACAATTGGGAAGCAGAACCCTACACGGTTATGTATTCTAATTTGACAACTCCAAACTTGTGTAATCAGTAAAGATCAAGGAAGAACAACTGCAACCGTATCCAGAGATCATTTAAAGAAATGCCCTGATCACTTGAAACCCCAACCAACACTTTATCCCCAGTAACAGTTGAAGAACCTAAAGAAGATTAGTCCACACTGAAATTGTAGGTTTACCAGCAGACTGGCCTCAATGCAATGGAGCATTTATCATTCCAGTTATTTCGTTCTATAAACCTGTAAAGAACCAGAACCGGTCCTGCAGCGAGCTATGCCGGACGCTTAAAACAGAGAGCTCTCCAGCGGCCTCCACAAACCGGGACAAAGCGGTACTTACCGGGATATTTCCTCCCCCCCTCTGGAGGCGATTCAGCTCCCTAACCACTGGTGATGCCGCGAGCAGGTTCAAGAAGCCGCGGACCAAGCAAAAAGGTATCGGATTTCTTCTCCCCTGAGCGCCCGGGTACTGCGAGACAGACACCTAAGATGGCGCCGACCAAGGAGGCAGCTTCCCGCTCTCCCCGCTCTCCCCACTCACAACAGTCGCACACTAGCTCACATAGCGACGGAGGAGAGCGCTCACCCAGAGGGAGACAGGACGATTCCACAGTTATTACTTATGGAGCCCTGAGAGGTCTCCTGGGTGATCTACGTGCCTCCATTCAGTCGGACATTAGGAGTATAGTGGGAGAGATAAGAGCAGACATGGCATCCATGAATGAAAGGACTGGCCACCTAGAGGAGAAAATGGCCGAATTTGCTGGGGCCCATAATGAGTTAGCTGACAGCTACCAAGACATTGCACAAGACCTTAGGAACATGAGAGCGAAAGTCTGGGATCTAGATGATAAATTGAGAAGAAGTAACATTAAAGTGCGGGGAATAGCTGAATCTGAGGAAGATGAGGACTTAACAGCTACTGTTCTGCCTTTTTTGAAACTAATCCTTCCCATGGCATCCTCAGCTGACTTAGACATTGAAAGAGCATTCAGACTCCCCCGGTCACAGAGAGCTCCCCCAGATGTTTCTAGAGACGTCATGGTACACCTAACATCACCCAAGCTAAGAGACTTGCTTATGCACACGCTTCGCAAGAACCCAATCCTGGAAGGTCCTTATGCTACGTGGTCTCTCTTCCCAGATCTCTCACAGGGAACTCTCAATAGACGGAGAGACTTTGCGCCTTACTGTGCTGTCTTAAGAGACCGTGGAATCAACTATGCGTGGGGCTCTCCTGTTAATGTATCTTTCAGGTATAAAGGGAAACGCCAACAATTTTCCTCACCGACCAAAATGAAATCAGCACTGATCGACTGGAGACTAATGCTGAAACCGGGCTCGCCGCCAGAAAACCATTCACCACACGACAACAATCGCCCTACTTCTCCAAGAGGGAGATCGGGACTGAAATGAAGACTGATCCTCGAGGAGTGGACTAAGCCGCTGGTATGACTTAAGTCATATTTCTCTGTTAAACTCTCAGATCTTGCCTTTGGTTGTTAAGATCTGGGCGTTTATTTGGGCTATTCCAACGCCCTATATCTTTCCCCCCCACAGGGGCCCATATTGGAACTTTTTACTGGGGTGAGATATTCACCCTGGGCCCGACGAGTGCCTTCAAGAAGGCCTCTAAGTTAAGTGTATATTTTATTCTACTAATCAGAGATTACTGGATACTCCATAATAATTTCTCTCTGATGCTTTTCTAACCTCATTACTTATCTCACTTTTTTTTCTTTTTCTCTTTTTCTTTTTCTCTCTCTCTTCTCTTCTACTATTATTCACTTCCTCCCACCCTCTCACCTCTTCTCAATCTTAGATCTATACTTCTGTATTTACTTTCCCTCTTTCTCTCCCTACCCTGATCTAGTTCTCTATTACTCAGATTTCTTACCCCCCACATGTCATATACCCTTTCAATATAACTTCACGCTCTCCACTTCTTTACTTTCTTACTAAATCTATCCTTTGCACATTTCTACTCCCTTCCGGCACAACATTTTAAAGTTACTGCCGGTTCAAGTATCCTACTAGCGTTGACACCTCAATTTTAAGCTTGAATATTGTAAATATGTTACCACTTGTCTGAAAATCAGAATTTTATTTTATTTTCAGTATTTAGTATATTGTTCAACTATCCCTCACTTTCTCTTCTCCTTCCTCCCCCTCTTTCCAAACCCATCCCTACCCCAACGTTGCAATTCCATACAAGACATTGCTTCCTTGACAGTTGATATTTTTGTGCCCTTATATCTGTGCCGTGCTATCTGCCAAAATGAGTTTCCAGTGTGCGTCAATCAATGTGAATGGATTAAATTCCCCACAAAAGAGAACCTTGGTGTGGCAGCAGCTCACCAAGTTGAAAGCAGACATTATTTTAATCCAAGAGACTCATCTCCTTGAGGCGGATAATTTCAGAATGGGGTCTATAAAATACCCCCTACAATACTTTGCTAACGCCCCGACTAAAACCTCTGGAGTGGCTATCCTTGTCCATAAAACACTAGCATTCCAACTGATAGAAAAGGTAGCTGACCCAATGGGTCGATATTTGGTGATTCGAGCTTTGATTAACGGCAAACATTACACTTTGGTGTCAGTATATGGCCCTAACACGAACCAACTAAAATTCGTCCGATCACTATTTAATACATTAGACACACTCTCTAAGGGTTTTCTTCTACTTGCAGGAGATTTTAACATCCCGGTAAACAAATACCTTGATTGCTCATCCCCTTCATCCTGCCGGGGTGATTTAGGTGGCTTGTTATTCTCCCACCATCTGCACGATATCTGGCGATATACCCATGATGACGAGAGAGACTATACTTTCCTATCCCCTAGATTTCAAACGTATAGCCGAATAGATTACTTTCTAGTTGGGGACTCCCTTCTCCCAAGGTGCCAAAAAACATCTATCGGACATATCACATGGTCCGACCATGCCCCAATTTTGCTCACTATAATGGATGACCTGCAAATTTCTCCGTCACCCACTTGGACAATAAATGACCATCTACTAACGTCACCTGACAACATATCACACATTGATACTCAACTCGACCAATACTTCGCACTTAACCAATCCCAGGACACAGACCCTGAAGTAGTATGGTACGCTCACAAAGCTGTTATACGTGGCCAATTTATCCAGATAGCGGCTCGTGCAAAACGTAATCGCAATGAACGACTTGAAAGTCTTACCAGTAAACTAGCATCCTTAGAGGCACTATACAAACAAACCCAAACTCAGCAATTACGGACGGATCTAGAGACCACCCGTAGAGATCTCAAGGCTCTCTTGCTCTATAGAGTTGAATTCAACCTTAAAAAACTTAAAGCGCGCTTTTACGGGATGGGCGATAAAGCAGGTAAACTCCTGGCCAATAGAATTAAAAGGAAAAGAGTTTCCACTAAAATTGATCATATCCTCCGCTCTTCTGGAGAGAAAATCAGACACCCCTTGAAAATTGCTGCCCAATTCAAAGACTACTATACCTCCCTTTATAACCTGCGTGATGACCCTTCCACCCCGCAGCCAAATAGAGATACGATCGAGTCCTTTTTGGCCCAAGCATGCTTACCTAAGCTGACTGACCTTCAACTGTCTTCACTAAATACCCCCTTCTCTATTGAAGAGATCGCGTCAACAATTCGTTCAACAAAAAAATCATCAGCCCCAGGCCCAGACGGGTTTTCTAACAAATATTACGCGACTTTTCAGACTAACCTGATTCCTCACATGCTTTCCCTCTTCTCATATTGGAGAGATAAGGGGAAAATTCGTCCTGAAGGTCTGGAGGCTACAATTGCCACAATTCCAAAACCGGGTAAACCCCCCAATTCACCACCTAATTTCCGCCCAATTGCTCTCCTGAACGGAGATGTAAAACTATTCGCTAAACTTCTGGCCCAACGTTTAGCGACAGTGTTACCGGACTTAATTGGCCTAGAACAAGTGGGTTTTATCCCAGGGCGACAAGCTTCGGATGGGACACGTCGAGTTATCGACCTCTTAGAGGTTCTGGAACGTAGGGGGGCCCCCAGTGCACTGCTGTCATTAGATGCCGAAAAGGCGTTCGATAGAGTGCACTGGGGATACCTAGAGGCGGTTTTGAGCGAGTTTGGTTTAGTGGGTGACTTTAAGACGGCGGTTTTGGCCCTGTATTCCTCCCCATCAGCGAAAGTTAGGGCTTCAGGATTTATGTCAGATTCTTTCTCGTTGACTAATGGGACCCGACAGGGGTGCCCACTATCCCCACTAATTTTCGCCCTCATTATGGAACCTTTGGCGGCTAGGGTAAGACAAGACCCTCTTATTACTGGCCCATGTCTGGGGGGGGTAGAACATAAAATTGGACTTTACGCAGACGACGTAATCTTTATCTGTACGAACTTAACGGTTTCCATCCCTAAAATAATGGACTTGCTGGAGGACTTCTCCGCGGCGTCATATTATAAGTTAAATGTAACCAAATCCCTCCTATATCCTGTCCAAATTCCTTCGTCACTTACAGAAAAAATCAAAGCCCTTTTCCCATTTCAATGGTCCAACAAGGGTATCCCTTACCTAGGGATAACGATTTCCCATACTAACGAAATGCTCCGTCGTAATTACGAAACACTGCTCCATACACTGAAAGAGGGCCTTTCGACACATAAACAACTAATCCTTTCATGGGTTGCTAGAATCCACATTGTAAAAATGGTATACCTCCCAAAAATCTTATATATTTTTAGATGTCTACCATTGCGTTTTCCAAAACGATTAATCGCAACTTTACAATCCACACTAAATGACTTCATCTGGAACTATAAACAACACAGAGTAAGCATGAAGGTACTAACTCTACCAGTCCATTTGGGGGGGATGGGAGTCCCCAATCTGACACATTACTATATAGCCTCACATCTGTCAGTGGCCTGTCAGTGGTGGGCTGATGCTCCTAATCCGTTGTGGATGGTAATTGAAAAGCACTACGCCCCACAGAGTTCCACCAAACTGATACTTGAAATGAATTTACTAAAGTCTTTTGAAAGTCCGACCTTCTTACAACCGATGCTGACTTTGACACAAATTTGGCGACAGAACTCTCACCCACTACTAACTTTCCTTCAAAAATCTGTGTCTATTCGAGCGATTGAAACATTAGTGGGATCTCTCTCTCTCCATCATTGGCGATCTAGGGGCATTATCTACCTTCATCAAATCCTGGATGATTCCTCTATGAAGTCTTTTGCTGAGTTGACGGACAGATATTCCATCCCTAAATCCACATTTTACCAATACTTACAAGTACGTCATTTTGTAAATTCAATATCATGGGTCCCGCTAGACTTGACCAAGGTTGATGGCTTGACACAGAGATTTTTTAAATCATCCCCTCCAGGCCTGCGTGGGGTTTCCATCATGTACGGAGCCCTCTCCCGACTGCAGTCCCTAGAGAAACTGCCCTACATGACTAAATGGGAAATAGCCTTAAAAGAGGAATTCACATTGATTCAATGGCAAGATGCATCAGGAATAAACACGAAATACACAAGCTGTGTAAACCACCACGAACAGATCAAAAAAGTACACTTTGAGTGGTATGTCACCCCAAAATCCATGGCAAGGTATGGGAGAGACAATCCTAGTCCGCCCCTAACTTGCTGGAGAGGCTGTGATCAAACAGGGTCTTCCCTCCACATGTGGTGGGACTGCAGTTCTTTACAGGGGTTCTGGCAAGAGGTGTCCGCACTCCTAGTTTCCTTAACAGGTGTCTCTTTTCAATTACGACCTTCACTGGCGATCCTGGGATTGGGGTTGGAAGATTGGCCGTCACCATTACGACCCATAGTAGCAAATGTTTTGTTAGCAGCTAGATTATGTATTGCTAGATATTGGAAATCAAAGTCATTACCATCTATACGTGATCTACTTACAGCCCTTAACCTCCATCTCCAACATGAGATTATGTTGGCGCACGATGCCTCTCAGCGAAACAAAGTTCTCATTTGGTGGGACTTATGGATAACGTCACTTCATAACACTGTTCTGATTCCTTCTTAACTGTATGTCTCTTTGAATTAGAGGTTTTACTTCAATACCTATCCATGGGTTAACTATAGAGAAGTGGTCTTTGTACGGAAAATAACTCCCCCTCCCTCACCCTCCCTACCCTCCTCTTTTATCCCCTTTCTGTTATATCCTTCTCGGGTCTTTCCCCATCGTTACTTGTTAACTATGATTTTATGTATAACTTTTTGATACTAGATATTTGAATATCTAACATACTATGCAGAATTTAATACTTTGAAGATTACATACCTTACAACCCTGAAATTAGTTATGAACAGTATTAATCGTACGCTGCCATTTTTGTAAAATGTTTGTCTTTTGTATTTTGACTAAACCTTCAATAAAAACCTATTGTTCCAAAAAAGAACCAGAACCAAGAAGACAAGAAGAACCCGTTCAATTGCAATAAATGCAGCCTGTTATACCAGAACCAGAGATTCCTATAATCGGTGAACCTGTCAGTCCATTAGAAAGATTACATGCCTACTACGGTATACCAGAATCACATAGATCCAATAGAGGAAGAGATAGTGCACGCACTACACCAGCCGCAGACATAGACATTCCAATACCAGATCTACCCGTAGCAACTTTGGACAGTTACCCTTAAGATACAGAGAATAAATAGTACAGCATCAACATGAACCAGTGTAAATAAGTGACCTTAGTCCGCAAGTGTAAATACTAGTATATAGAAGGGTGGAGGAACTGGGCACAGTCCCAAGTATATTAAGTTGGGAATAGAAAGTGCCTGGGTAGAGAGAAGGTTAGACGCGGCCTCCTAAGCAGAGACACCCATAGGGAATTGTGTAAAGGTAAAGTGTGTACCCGTAAATGTGTTTAAGCCATCAGAGACTTTACTGCTGGACTTTACCTTTTCCCGTTTACTTGAACCCGGACTATGGTCACAGGACTAGTGTGACAAAAACTGCTCTTTCCTTCCCTTTTTCCCAGTCTGTATATAAAATGTTTGATGTAGTAACAAAAAAAAAAAGTTTTGCTCAGTCCGGGAGAACTGAGGTTAGCTAGGGGGAAATGTGGCACCCTGTGCAGGTCACCACAGGTTCCCTTGGGACATGTATGGATAGTACATAGCAAGCAGACCCCACTAACAAACAACACCTTTCACTCCAGACCTGTAGGAGGAGCTCGACTGGTTGCCTTAAGCCAGTTCCCCCTATAAATACGGGTCCTGAAGGGAGAAACACCAGAGTGTGCAGTCACTACAGAACTGTAAGCAGCTGAGTGAGCTGACCTGGTACTGGAGCCACGCTAGGCCCATACCAGAAACACCTGAGAACAGTGGTAGACCCTCAGAGTAGGGGTCATAGGAACAGGAGAGAAGCAAGTACTAAATAGGGGCAGAGGAGTCATCCCGACTCACCCTAACAGAGTTCCGGTCACTGGGTCCGAGCTACAAGTACACAGTATAATCCTTGCAGAGAAACCAGCACTAAAATAGGGGGTCTAGCTCCCCGAACACCCGAAGCACCACCAAATGAGAGCCCAGAGTCTAGGCCAAGACAGGAATCCCTAAGGGTACCTTTACACGCCGCTACGACAGGATGGATACAACCCGCTACTTCACGTGCACGAGCACGCCCAAACGGTTACAAACGGGAAACGCACCACCTTTACACGCCGCCACAAGGTGCGCTACGCTACGTTACATCTATAGCTAGCTACATCGCCGGGTGTCTCAAGTAGCCATCTGTAGCGTACCTTACCTCATTTACACACCGCTACAACAAGCTAATATGGGCGGACCTGGTGCAGCAGGGACAGCACATAGGCGTGCCACCATTGTGGATTACGAGACGTCCGTACGCTGATAGGACAACGCAAGAACATCATGATTGGCCAGGCATCGCAGGAGGCTGTTTAATACATGACGCTCGAGCAATTGTGTAGTGTGACTGGTCAGCTCCTTAAATATGCCTCCCTATGCAGCGACTACCAATCGTCATGCAGGAGCTTCCACCAATGATCGCTGATGGGGCGCGGTAACCCGGAGCCTGTGTCACGCCCCAGCTACATACCAGGTACATCGCCTGGTGTGTAGACATCCCTTCTGTAGCCTCTTTACACGCCGATACAGCTCGCTACAATCGGCTTTGTAGCCATCTGTTTTCGAGCAGTGCTCGGAAACAGATGTATCTGTTGCCGGCTGTCACGTCCCGTCTTCACACGCCGCTACTACGGGCTATATTGACGCTACAAGCTACATTTGTAGCCTGTAGCGGGTTGTATCCATCCTGTCGTAGCGGCGTGTAAAGGTACCCTAATGGTACCTTTACACGCCGCTACTGGAGGATGGATACAACCCGCTACTTCACGTGCACGAGCACGCTCAAACGGTTACAAACTGTAAACGCACCTCCTTTACACGCCGCCACAAGGTGCGCTACGCTACGCAACATCTATAGCTAGATACATCACCGGGTGTCTCAAGTAGCCATCTGTAGCTCATCTTAGCTCATTTACACACCGCTACAACCAGCTACTATGGGCGTACCTGGTGCAGCAGGGACAGCACATAGGCGTGCTACAATTGTGGATTACGAGACGTCCGTACGCTGATAGGACAAAGCAATAATACCATGATTGGGCAGGCATCGCAGGAGGCTGATTAATACTTGACGCTCGAGCAATTGTGTAGTGTGACTCGTCAGCTCCTTAAATATGCCGCCCTATGCAGCGACTACCAATCGTAAACTTCCTCCAATGATCGCTGAAGGGGGCGCGGAAACCCGGAGCCTGTGTCACGCCCCAGCTACATAGCATGGTGTAGAAACAACCCTTCTGTTCCTTCTTTACACGCCGGTACAGCTCGCTACAATCGGCTTTGTAGCCATCTGTTTTCGAGCAGTGCTCGGAAACAGATGTATCTGTTGCCGGCTGTCGCGTCGCGTCTTCACACGCCGCTACTACGGGCTATATTGACGCTACAAGCTACATTTGTAGCCTGTAGCGGGTTGTATCCATCCTGCCGTAGCGGCGTGTAAAGGGCCCCTTAGAGTGTCCTCAGTGCAGCAAATCCGGGTGTGCAGAGTCACACAAGAAAGTGCAGTAACGGTTTGGTCGGGTTTCATGCCTGCCAGACTCCAGCAGAACAACGGATACTAGGAAGCCTACAACCCTGCTTGCTGTTGAAAGTCCTGAATGTTTTACCTTATCTCCAGTCGAGTGTACCCGTCAACATCAGTAAAGGTACCAAAAGACTGTATGTGTGCGTGTCCCTCCTTCCACTTACACCACACCGACCGCGCTACCCCATTCCCCTTTACTCCAGTAACTGCCCCGGGGATCCCCCCACTCGTCCTGTAGGGACCGGTTCCATCTAGCTGCCGCACATCACCCCGGAGGTCTGAGCAGCGTCGGTGCCCTCACCGGACATCTACAGGTGGCGTCACGAAACAAATCTTTATTCTTATTTAACCGTGCATTGACCACCAGGCCCTTACAGCTGTAGGCACAGAACCGTGACCACAGCCAGCGCCTGAGACCTGAGAACTCGGCAACAGTGAGTCAACTACTTTACAAGGCACTATGGTGGCTCAGTGGTTAGCACTGCAGCCTTGCAGTGCTGGGGTCCTGGGTACAAATCCCACCAAAGACAACTTTTGAGAGGCGTTTGTATGGTCTTCCTGTGTTTGTGTGGGTTTCCTCCCACACTCCAAGGACATACTGATAGGAAATTTAGATTGTTAGCTCCAATGGGGATAGTGATGATCACATTTGTAAAGCAATGTAGAATTAATAGCACTGTATAAGTGAGTGAAATAAATAAATCATAAGGGCAAAGTAGTGATTGAGATGCGGTTCCCCTTGCAGAACTGTTGTAACTATATTTAGATTTTAAGCAAATATACATACCTTCCTAAAATATGTATTTCCATTTAAAAATATAAAATATGCTCATATGCACATAGACACTGTGTGCACAAATATTAGGCAAGTGAGTATTTTAACCATATCATAATTTATCTGCCTGTGTTCTGACTCCAAATTGCATAAATACCGTATAAATTCTTATTGGATAAGACATATCAGGTTATCTGTATTTGTGGAATGAAGGAGTTTGTAACCTTAGGATATCTGCCCCCTTTATCAAGGTGTGCAGAATTACTAGGCAGCTTGGTTTGCTCAGGCAAAATGGGCCAAAAACACATGTAACTGACTGAAAAGTCAAACATTGTTACAAGTCTTAGGCTGCCTTCACATTGCGTTTTTAAGGCATCCGTGTGTATCCATTTTAAAACGGATACACACGGTTGCGATTGTGGCTCCCATGTATCCCTATGGGCTCGGATTGTGCTCGGATGTGTGCCTATTGGCATCCGATGTATGCGCAATCCGTAGCCTTCCGATTCAGTCACGGATCCAAAATCGCAGCCTGCTGCGATTTTGGTGTCCGTGACTAAAATTGGACACCACGGATCTGTGATGGATCTGTGATGGTCCGTAGGGCTACACAATGTGAGCCTATGGACATCGGATCCGAGTTCACCTCGGATCCGATGTCGGCTCCGTGTCCTCCCTGCTCCTGCCTCCCTGCATCTTCTTCCCCTCCACTTCTCTATCCTGTCTCCCGCTAATCTATCCTGTTCCCCACTATTCTATGTTGTCCCCCCGCTATTCTAACCTCTTCCCTATCTTATTCCTTATCCTTTTCCCTATTCTATTCTCTCTGTTTGGTTAAAAAAAAAAAAATCCTCCCTGAGGATACTTTACCTTCCGACGGCTGCGGGGAGGCGACAGTCACCATCTGTGCAGAAGATCCTGTGGTGATGTCACAGAGCCGGTCTCCTGACATGTCAGGGGACCGGCTCTATGACATCATCACAGGTCCTTCTGCACAGATGGTGACTGTCTCCTCCCCGCAGCCGTCGGAAGGTAAAGTATCCTCAGGGAGGAATTTTTTTATTTTTCACATACTGCAGGGGAGAGGACAGAGGGAAAGATAAAGGAGAGGGAGAGCAGAGATAGAAGAGGGACAGATAGAGAAGAAGCAGGGACAGCATAGGAACGATTCTGGCCCCCATGCAGCCCTATGGGCATCGGACCGAATCGGATGTGCACTAAATGCATGCTCCAATTTTTGCACCGAAAATAAAATCGGACAAAATCGGATCGGACCAAATCGGATGCCATCTAGTGCACATGCGATTTGGTGCGATGTTTTTAACATGGGGCCCTATGGAGCAGGGTCCGAGGATACATCTGATGTGTCCTCGGACCCGATTTTACTGTACTGAGCATGCTCAGTACAGTAGAAATGCTCCTAAACATCTAATTTTACTTCCGCAATGTATGTATATACATTGCGGAAGTAAAATTAAGTAAGGCAGGAGTTAAAAATAATAAACCATCTATGCTCACCTGTCCACGAGTCCCTCGGCGTCTTCAGCATCTCCTGCCTGTAGGACCTGCCGTGATGTCAGAGTCACATGACCGATTACCGCGGTAACTGGTCATGTGACTGTGACATCACGAGAGGTCCTAGGATCAGAAGAAGATAGCTGGAAGCGCCGCTGGACTCGTGGACAGGTGAGAATAAAGATTTTTTTATTTTTTATTCCGGAGAAGAGGGGAAAGGAGGGGGAGTACTGGGGGACATGAGGGGGCCACACAGGGGACATGAGGGGCCACACAGGGGAGAAGAGGCGGAAAAAGAGGGGGAAACAAAAGGAAGAAGAGGGGGGAGCACCAGGGGAGATGAGGGGGACACACAGGGGTGATGAGGGGAACACACAGGGAAGATGAGCTGACAGGTGACCGGAGGAGTCGGCAAACTGATCCTGCAGAATGTCGGATCAGATGCCTATTTGGCTTCCGATTGCAGGGATCAGTTTAGATCCGATGCTGTCCGATTTATATCGGACAGCATCGGATTTGACAAAATCGTTATGTGAAAGTAGCCTTTCAGGTGGATGCAGCACAAGATATTGTAGCACAATCACAGAACCATCAAATGTTTTGATGAAAATAGTCAATAGGGTCATAAAAACGTGATAAAAAAGACACACATTACTAGTCAACAATTGGAGGAGAATAAATTGTGAAGTGACCAGTAACCCATAATAATAATAATCTACTATATAATTGTCTAAGGCTGCTTTCACATCAGCGTTTTGAGCCGATCGCAGCAGTTGCGGTGAAAAAAACGCAACTGCCACGATTACGGCATAACGGCCGCGGCACACTTGCGGCAAGCCCCATACAATATCCATGGGGCTTGCGGTAAGTGTGCGGCAGGTGCGACAAGTGCAGTTTCGGCACTTGGTGCAGGTGCGGCTGCGAAAAAAAGCGGCATACCGCTTTTTTTTTTCGCGACCGCACCTGTCGCAAGTGCCGAAACCGCACCTGCCGCACTTACCGCAAGCCCCATAGACATTGTATGGGGCTTGCCGCAAGTGTGCAGTGATCGCGGCCGTTATACGGTAAAACGCTGATGTGAAAGCAGCCTAAGGCGTCTGTCGGTCACAGAAATCGCGCGCCAGACAGAGGCCGCTCATTGGTGCCCGCCGCCGGCTCCATCCTGCCCCGCCGGCTCCATTCTGCCCCCCCGCATCCATCCTGCCCCGCCGCATCCATCCTGCCCCGCCGCCTCCATCCTGCTCCCCCACATCCATCCTGCCCCCCGCATCCATCCTGCCCTGCCGGCTCCATCATGCCCCCCCACATCCATCCTGCCCCCTCCCGCATCCATCCTGCCCCCCCATATCCATCCTGCCCCGCTGGCTCCATCCTGCACCCCCACCACCATCATGCCACCCCCCACCATCCTGCCCCCCGCCATCATCCTGCCCCGCTGGCTCCATCCTGCCCCCCACCACCATCCTGCCCCCCCCCACCACCATCCTGCCCCGCTGGCTCCATCCTGCCCCACTCGCCACCATCCTGCCCCGCCGGCTCCATCCTGGTCCCCTGGCTCCATCCTGCTCCTCCGGCTCCATCCTGCCCCGCTCGCTCCATCCTGCCCCGCTTGCTCCATCCTGCCCCATGCCACCATCCTGCCCCCCACCACCATCCTGCGCCTCCGCCTCCATCATGCCCCTGTGCCTCCATCCTGCCCCACTCGCTCCATCCTGCCCTGCTGGCTCCATCCTGCCCCACTCGCCACCATCCTGCCCCGCCGGCTCCATCCTGGTCCCCTGGCTCCATCCTGCTCCTCCGGCTCCATCCTGCCCCGCTCGCTCCATCCTGCCCCGCTTGCTCCATCCTGCCCCATGCCACCATCCTGCCCCCCCACCACCATCCTGCGCCTCCACCTCCATCATGCCCCTGCGCCTCCATCCTGCCCCACTCGCTCCATCCTACCCCGCTCGCTCCATTTTGCCCCAATCGCTCCATCCTGCCCCCCGCCACCATCCTGCCCTGCTCACTCCATCCTGCCCCGCTCGCTCCATTCTGCCTAGCTCGCCACCATCCTGCCCTCCCCCCCCCCCCCCCCAACCATAGTGCTCCCCCGGCTTTATCCTGCTCCTCTGGCTCCATCCTGCTCCTCTGGCTCCATCCTGCTCCTCCAGCTCCATTCTTCTCCGCTCGCTCCATCCTGCCCCCCCACCTCCATCCTGCCCCACTCGGTCCATCCTGCCCCGCTCGCCACCATCCAGCCCCACTCGCTCCATCTTGCCCCGCTCGCTCCATCCTGTCCCCCGCCACCATTCTGCCCAGCTCGCCACCATCCTGCCCCCCCATCTGCTCCTCCAGCTCCACCCTGCCCCGCCGGCTCCACCCTGCCCCATCAGCTCCATCCTGCCTCGCCCCCCCACCATCCTGCCCCCCGCCACCATCTTGCCCCACTCGCTCCATCCTGCCCCGCTCGCTCCATCCTGCCCCCCACTGTTCTTGCTCCCCCGGCTCCATCCTGCCCCGCTCGCCCCATCCTGCCCCGCTCGCTCCATCCTGCCCCCTAGCCACCACCCTGGCCCCGCTCACTCCATCCTTCCCCGCTCGCCACCATCCTGCCCCCTGCCACCATCCTGCCCCGCTCGCTCCATCTTGCTCCTCTGACTCCATCCTGCCCCGCTCGCTCTAGCCTGCCCCGCTCGCTCCATCCGGCCCCGCTCGCTTCATCCTGCCCCGCTTGCTCCATCCTGACACCTCCGGCTTCATCCTGCCCCCCCCCCACCATCCTGCCCCCCTGCCACCATCCTGCCCAACTCGCTCCATCCTGCCCCGCTCGCTCCATCCTGCCCCCCGCTGTTCTTGCTCCCCCGGCTCCATCCTGCCCCGTTCGCTTCATCCTGCCCTCCCGACACAATCCTGCCCCCCTGCTCCATCCTGCCCCCCCAGCAGTTAGCGGTCATTTGACCGATCAGCTGATCGGTTTCCCAGGCAAGGACAGGTCCTAAAGGCCTGTAGGACCTAGAAGACGGAGGTGGAGCAAGCCGGCGGACAGGTGAAAATCATCACTGATGATTTTTTTATTTCTACTTTTACTGTGGAGGACTGGGGGCCAGGAGGAGCGGGGGGCCACGGGGAGCGGAGTATCACCATATACCATAGTGCTGCTATACATGTACTGTAATGTACCGCCCTATACTATAGTGCTGCTATACATGTACTGTAATGTACCGCCATATAATATAGCGTTTCTATACATGTGCTGTAATGTACCACCATATACCATAGTGCTGCTCTACATGTTCTATAATGTATCGCCATATACTATAGTGCTGCTATACATGTGCTGTAATGTACCTCCGTATACTATAATGCTGCTATACATGTACTGTAATGTACCGCCATATACCATAGCGCTGCTATACATGTACTGTAATGTACCGCCATATACTATAGTGCTGCTATATATGTGCTGTAATGTACCGCCATATACCATAGCGTTGCTATATATGTGCTGTAATGTACCGCCATATACCATAGTGCTGCTCTACATGTACTGCCATATAATATAGTGCTGCTATACATGTGCTGTAATGTACCGCCATATACTATAGTGCTGCTATATATGTGCTGTAATGTACCGCCATATACCATAGCGTTGCTATATATGTGCTGTAATGTACCGCCATATACCATAGCGCTGCTATCCATGTACTGCCATATACTATAGTGCTGCTATACATGTGCTGTAATGTACCACCATATACTATAGTGCTGCTATACATGTACTGTTTTGTACCGCCATATACCATAGCGTTGCTATACATGTACTGTAATGTACCGCCATATACTATAGTGCTGCTGTGCATGTGCTGTAATGTACCGTGATATACCATAGCGCTGCTATACATGTACTGTAATGTACTGCCATATACCATAGCGCTGCTATACATGTAATGTAATGTACCGCCATAACCCACAGCGCTGCTATACATGTAATGTAATGTACCGCCATATACAATAGTGCTGCTATACATGTGCTGTAATGTGCCACCATGTACCATAGCGCTGCTATATATATATATATATATATATATATATATATATATAACAAAAAAATCACTGCTGCACTCAGTCTAACCAATAAGTGTGTGCTGACAAGCAATAATGGTTTGAGAAAAAAATTAAAAAACATCCGTTTTTTCTAAAAAACTCAGTACTCACTTTTATTATTAAAAGCCGGGGCTCTTGGTACACTCATTGGCCAATGTATGCCTGCCCTCCAGCCACGTCTCGGCGGCCCCGGCGTCCGGAGGGTCCTACGCTGACATCCCTGCCAGATCCTTGTCCGTGGACTCCCTGGTCTTTCTGACCTCATCCTGATCCCTGAGCACCTGGGGTCGGTGGGGATGCAATCTGCAGCTGGGTGGAGCCAGCAACTCCACTTTTCTGATATATGTATATATATATATATATATATATAAAAATAGAAAAATAGAATCAGCACAACCTTATCAAAACAATGGGTGCAATACTTCCTGCATGACAGTGCTTCAGCCGTCCTTAAACAGATCCAGAAAAAACAGGCAGCACTCCAATAGAATCTCAATGTGGATTTATTCCAACCTCATGTGCGACGTTTCGGAGTTGATCATGCTTGAGGAAGGAGGATCAACTCCGAAACGTCACACATGAGGTTGGAATAAATCCACATTGAGATTCTATTGGAGTGCTGCCTGTTTTTTCTGGATCTATATATATATATATATATATATATATATATATATATATATATAAATGTATATATATGTATGTAGTTCACTCACGTTGACTGAACAAGTTCTGTCAGTCTCAGTATGTCAACTACATACATATGCTAGCAAAACAACTCAGTTTAGCATCATTAAAGTGCATCACTCTTACCGGGGCTCCTTCCCCAAGTAAAGTGACATAATGCAAGACATACTCCAATATACATATAAACAACACAGAAATCGAGTATCATGCAAATTAAAAGTATTTTTATTTAGAGGCTAACTCTAAAAACAGGTGGTGGTACAGATAAAGGAAAGAGATACAGTATGTTGAGTTTGTAGCTGACACTGTAATGTAAATGAACAGGGAAAACAGTTTTGAATATACCAATTCCTATAAGGGCTAAATCCTTACAGCGAACCCAAATAAATAATACTAAATATGCAAAAATTTGGCATTCACTTTATAGTAATAAAATAAAGTGCGATTAGTGCAAGTATCTATATCCTCTGTTTTTAAAACGTCTCCTCAGATCATCCGATTGCCTCTCAAAACGGTCATCTGACGAACAGATCCTTCTCATCCTGAGGAACTGGCCCGTCGGGATGGCACGAATAGTGGAAGGGTGATGGGCCGAGGAAGCATGCAGTAGAGCATTCACAGATGTTTCCTTACGGAAAACATCTGTCTGCATGAACCCCATGTTATCAACCACAATCTCTATATCGAGGAATTCAATCCTACTCGTACTAACCTTATGAGTCAATTTGATGTTATATAGATTGTGGTGGAGTTGCCCTACGTATGTCTCAAACTGCTCTGCCGTGCCCTGCCACACAATCAACACATCATCAATATATCTCATCCAGCACCGCATACGCCCTCGTCGCCAAATATCTCGCGTTCCCAATATCCGAGGAATAAATTAGTGTACGAGGGCGCGCAGGCCACACCCATTGCAGTGCCTCGTCTTTTTAGGTAAAAGATGTCCTTAAAGGTGAAGAAATTGTGTGACAGGACAAAGCAGAGCAGCTCCATTATCAATTCCCCCATCGCGCCACCCCGACCGCCAGCCCCCAGGAAAAAACGGACCGCACGTAGACTGTCCTCATGTGAAATCCATGTGTATAGTGATTCCACATCAATCGAGGCAATCAGAGTGCCTGAATCCACAAGATGCCATCAATTCTCCTCAGGACGTCTGTTGTGTCCTTGACATACAACGGGAGTGTCTCTACCAATGGCTTCAAGTAGTGATCAATTAATCTATATATCAGGTCAAACAACCCGTCAATTCCGGACACAATCAGACGTCCTGGTGGATTGAGGGCATCTTTGTGGATTTTTGGGAGCAAATAAAAAGTGGGCACCCAAGGATATTTTAGGAGGAGACCCTCTATCTCTTTACTGTTAAGGAGACCAACTTCCCTAGCCCTATCAAGGATCAACCTTAATTCTGTAGTAAATGCAGAGAGAGGACAATGATACAAGCGTGTATAGGTCTCCTTGTCCCTCAACTGGCGCAAGGCTTCTTTCTCAAACATGGCCACCGGCCAGAGTACCATATTCCCCCCTTTGTCCACCCCCTTTATCACTATGCCCCGCAATTGACGTAAGTCTTCTAGGGCAATACGTTGTCTTCTTGTTTGATTATCATTATGAAATTTCCGCTGAATTTTTTAAAAATCCTCCACCACCAGTTTCAAGAAGATCTCAATTGCGGAACACAGTGACAATTGGGGGAATGTTTTAGATCTATGTAAAAGATCTCTGGGAAACATACCTGCAGGATTTGCTAATTCTTGATGGAACAAATCCTCAAGGGCTTCTAGTGCCTCATTTTCAGATGGTATGGGGGTGGAGCCGGAGCGTCTGTGAAACATTCTTTTGAAAAGCAATTTTCTTGCGAAAAGGTAAGTGTCCTTCATAGCTGTAAAAAAATTAAATGAATTAGATGGGGAAAAGGATAGACCTAATGAAAGAACCTCTATCTGGGCTGCTGTCAATATATGAGTTGACAGATTAATCACCTGTAATTTGTTCGTATGTTTAGGAGCAGGTGAACGGGGATCGGGTAGCGGAAGGGTTTTCCCACTCCTTGTCACAACTCCTCCTTCACCTTCTGATTCACCTCCCTCAGAGCCGCCAACCGAACTCTCATCCACCGAGCTTACCGAGGTTACTGAAGTTGATCTTGGAGCTGGTGGTGACCCGGCTGGCCCTGTTGGAGGGTGTTTAGGAGGTTTATCCACCAGGTTTACCTCCTTTTCCATTCCACCTGTATACTTTATTATTAACTGAATCCAGGTGATCTCTGTTCAGTTTTTTCATTTTGAGGTCTCTCACCTCCTTTTCCCACTTGGACACATCCCTTTCGATTTCTTCATTAAATTTATGAAGCATCTCAGATGATGACTTTGCAGTAATCTGTTTCTCAAGTTCCTCTAGTTCCACCTCCATCCTCTCCAAAGGGGCACTATTCTGTTCACATAATAGTTCTAGAAAGCCCTTTGAGCAGTTATTAGAAAATGTCCCCCATTTTGATTTGAATTTAATATCCGAGATCTCGTAAGAGGGAATACCTGGACTCTTAAACCACGGGGTATAAGACCCCTCTTAATGTATTTACACAAGAATGCCCTATTCCACCAAAGTCTGGTGCGTTTACAGAGCACATCTTTATATTTGTTAATCAAAGCACCGAGTTGCTGGTCAGTGTTGCCTCTTGGAGTACGAATACCACCATCTTTGAATACATCGTCCAATAATTTCAGCCAAGTATCGTCAGGAGACCGAAAATTAATTGCTCTGGAGTCTACTGTGAAAAACACAGATATGCATATTAGCAAAACAACCCAGTTTAGCATCATTAAAGTGCGTCACTCTTACCGGGGCTCCTTCCCCAAGTAAAGTGACTCTATGCAAGATATACTCCAATATACATATAAAGAACACAGAAATCGAGTATCATGCAAATTAAAAGTATTTTTATTTAGAGGCAAACTCTAAAAACAGGTGGTGGTACAGATAAAGGAAAGAGATACAGGATGTTAAATTTGTAGCCGGCACTGTAATGTAAATGAACAGGGAAAACAGTTTTGTATATACTAATTCCTATAAGGGCTAAATCCTTCCAGCGAACTCAAATAAATAATCCTAACTGTGCAAAAATCTAGCATTCACTTTATATTAATAAAATAAAGTGTGCTTAGCGCAAGTACGGTATCTAGCAGCCAAATTAACAGTGTGAATGCCAAGATCAAATAGTGCATGGATTATAAGGTTCACATGAAACATCCCTAGGTAATATAGCATGTCAATAATACATTCCCTATGTCATCACAAAACTAGTGCATCAGATAACACCCTGGTGGAAAAAATGCTCGACGTACGTTTCACTTACAAAGTTTCTTCAGGAGCAGTGACCTCTTCCCATATTGCCAGTATCAAGTCAAAGCACTCCTTAAATATGGGCCAGAATCCATCTAAACATGTGCCAGCTGATTCCCCCATCATCTGAGCCCGGAGCTCGCAGCCGCCCTCGCCGCAACCCAGAAGCGGAAATCCACAGACGTCCGGGTGGGAACTGGGATGCGTCACCATGACTCCCGCGCATGCGCACCCAAGCCCCCGGATGCCGGGATCACTCACAAGGGCCACAGTATGTATAGGCAGCAGCGCGCAGCGGAAATCAGAGTAAACAGACATGTGATACAGCCAAGGACAGCAATGGTGGGGGAATCAGCTGGCACACGTTTAGATGGATTCTGGCCCATATTTAAGGAGTGCTATGACTTGATACCGGCAATATGGGAAGAGGTCACTACTCCTGAAGAAACTTTGTACTGGTGCAGCATTAGAAAAATCTTAGAAAACAGAAGTGAGAGCTTTGAATTATGGCTGATATTAATCTAAGATCAGATGCACAATAGAGGGCATGGATAGAGTGATAGACAGAGATGAGGGATGAGAAAAAAGGGGGATTATTATTATCCTACATTGCTGTTATATTCCAGAGCTGTATCCTTCCTGAAGTACCAAAAAGTACAAAGAGTTCAGTGCTCAGAGACATGTCAGACAGGTGAGGAAGACTGAAACCCGACCAACACTGAACAAGACACAGAAGTTGAAATGTCAAGATTGGCCCAAGAAATATCTGCAGATTGTTTTTTCAGAGGTTTTATGGATTTATGAGCTAAGAGTGACTCTTGATAGATCAGATGGATCTTTGGCTGGAGTAGTAGTAGGCACAGATCACCACTTAAACTCAGATGCCAGCAAAGTGCAGGTGGGTTACTACCACGGGCTGGTAGTATTTAACATGAGCTAATTGAACCTTTTTGGGATGAAGATAGAATCAAAATCAACTCCCAAATACACTGCTAGATTTTAGAAGACATTTCAAATAGTGGTACAGGAAATGGTTTGCAGCTTTCAAGAAAACCATGGAGAACCATGCAGAATAATGTTCCATTGTATGCACTGAAGTACTCCACTGCATGGCTAGCCAGTTAAGGCCTAAAAGCTGAATGAATAATGACTTGGCCCCTTCCTCTCATGCCCTAAAATCTATTGAGAACTTGTAGCCCTTGTATAAATGGGAGATTTACAGTGATGAAAAACAGTATACCCCTCTTAACAGTGTCTGGGAGGCTGGTGTTGGTGTTGCCGAAAAAAAATTGATTGTCAACAGAGTAAAGGGAAGCTGACAAGTCTCCCATGCCTTCCTACCTACCAGTATTTGTATAATAATTACTAAATATCCTGTCGTATCAGCCCTATATTGTGTTTTAATCCTAATTTTTAAGTTTAAGTAAAGTCTTTATAAACACTGTAATTAATATGTTAATTATTTTTTTGGATACTATATGGGGCATTAGTTACCCTAGGCTAATCAGCCCTCTCAGTATGTTATCACACCCCTGTGGTCTTAAAAACATGATTTGCAATAGGCCGTGTGATTGCCAGCTCCTTGAAAATCTCGGGCATGCGCGTGGCTTTCTTCACAACATCATTGTGCCTCTGAAGCTGGGTGTAGGTGTCCCAGCTGCAGAGTGGTGCACTGTGCATGTTCGTAAGTGAAAGACCTTTCTTCTTCACTTCTGAACATACGCATGTGGCACCCCAGGGGTTAAGTGCCACAGAAACAACAACGAGGGTTAACTCCCCACACAACACTGTACACTGCACTAGCACCTCTAGGCCAGAAGTGGGAGCTAAAGCAGCTCCCTTATATATTCTGGTGTCAAGAGGAAGTAGTTAGTTCAGTTCCTGGGAGAACTGAGGAAGAAACTGTGGTGTAAAGATGCTGCATTAGGCCTCTCCACAGTCTGCTACTCGTTTCCAGGCCTAGCCAGGGACTGAGAAGACGAGTTAGAAGAAGCAAAGGAACACATCTGGGAGATAGAGTTACCTCATAACTCGCCCCGCATGAGCGCACAGACCGGATACCAGATCCGAATCTGTGACTGAAACACGCAGCACAGAAAACACAGGGATAGTGGAGGTTGTAGATTTACACTGTACCTCAGCGAAGCAACACGGCGGGGTCAGAAGCACATGGAAAGACTCAAGTTGTCTAGCGAAGGGGGTACCTGTGAGGAGAGACAGGACCAGCAGCTCAGCTAAAGCAGCAGCAGGGCCACACCCAAGGCACAGAAGTAGGAAGCCAAGGACCCGGTCAGGGTGGGAGCAACCCAGCCCCGGTACAGACTCCGTGGACAGTACTCAGCTAAAGAACATCTGCAGTAAAGTCTTGGAAATCTTCTAAACCGTGAGTGTGTCTGATCCTTGTACTCAAGCCCTACTTTTCCTCATAAACTGCCATCGCCTACACTATCATCCCTGTCCTGCAACATCCATAACATCCATCATAGACTTTAACTATCACTGCCCTGGGGAACCAGGCTCTACCTGCGGAGAGCCGTTACATCTCCAGCTTCCAAATATCATCCCTGGAGGTTCTGCAGCAGTGGTGGTCACCCTGACCACAACCCGTGGGTGGCGTCACGACAAACTCCCCTGTAAATATCCCCCCAGTACTTGCGGAACCCGAGACACCGTCCGAACCAAGACAACCATGATATCCCCAGCAGTACCCCAGTCCGGTACCAAGTACCCCGTGTCACGTCCTACTGACGGACCCCACATGTGGACCCACTGGACCGCGTAGAGTGGATGCTGATACCGGGTGATAGAGAGGCGGACCAGTACAGTAGAGTCAACAGGTTTATTTGAACAACAATAAAACAAGAACCCACGCCCCAGGGGAGAGCCACAAGGTCGCAGCACCGGAATACCACCGAAGGAGGCCCCGGAGCGCTTGACCCCTATACAGGGATACCGCCGGTACCAACCTCGGGGGACCAATGAAGCGGACACGAGTGTTAAACCGACCCCAGGCGACGTGGTAACAAAACAGCAACCGGGTATGAAATAGGACACGGGGAATCGGGAACACCGAGAATCCGGAGCAGGACTGGAGACAGCGCTTCAGCAGGGAAGAGGTCCGGGAAGCAGACCGAGACCACTGGAGTCAGCGGGGAGCCGGCACGGGAGGAATCTGCGGGAAGGAACACAGAGTAATCAGATATCAAGCCAATTAAGGAACAACCTGACCAGACCAGGATTAGCAAGTTCACTACATAGAAATTGCCCTGGCAAAGAGTAAGAGGAAACAGGAAGCTTATATCACAGCAGGGTACTCCTGATTGGCAGAGCACAGAGACATGGTGATTGGCTGAGGGGAGGAGCAAGCTCCCTGCAGTTCTCCAGCAGATACTGACTTGGATATGGATTGTCATAGCTCAAGCAGCGGCCCCGGAAGTGAGATGAGCAGCGCTGCTCAAGCAGAGGGTGCTGGACCCCTGCGGCTGGGCACAGGTACGCGCACCCGGGGAGCATACGGTAAGGAAGACGCTACCCGACCGACCCGCGGGCGGCGGCTGCCAGCGCCCCGGAGCCGTCGGCGGACGGTCGACACCCGGGATCCTTGAAGCCGGACAGGGGCGGTAGGAGCCGAGGGAGTAAAGGCAGCAGGCCGCGGGGCACGGGCGGCAGACCCTCGGGTGGTAACACCCCGTCCCAGTGGGCTCTACACGCACTGTGCCTTACTGAAGCCAGGACACGTACACCCAGCTTCAGATGGACAATGATGTTGTGAAGAAAATCACGCGCATGCCCGAGATTTGCAGGGAGCTGGTGATGATACTAACTTATGAAAATCATTTTATTACACCCACAGGGTCATAGTAATGTTTTGAGAGGGCTGATTAGTCTGGAGAAACTATTTCCCCATTGACTAGTTAAGTGTCTAATTAGCATATTTAAATTATGGTTTATAAAGATTTTATTTAAGTATCTGATTAGAAGTAGAAACACATTTAAGGGCTAGTAAGGTAGGACATCTAATATATAAAGCTGTTTGTACGTATGTATTTGTGTGTTTATGTATGTATCATAGTTCTGCCCCCTCCAGGTAGCCCCACCCTTTCATAGCCTGCTCCTGTGGCGCCCCTGCGTCCAGGAGGCCACAAAGGGAACTGCAGCCAGGCAGGTAGGACATTGTTAAACACTAACACCCTCACAGCCCACACAACCCACGTGTCAGAGAGGTTACATCCAGCCCTGAGATTAGAGACTATATGAGATCAGAGGGGTGGTGGATGAGAGGAGTGGGTTGGGCACACCAGAGGTCAGGTGACTGACAGTATATAGTGAGGGGGAGGAGTGAAGGAGTTCAGTAGGCCGGAGTGAGCCGAGCTGTAAAGACCCAACAGTAGGCTACAGTGAGCTGAGATGCAAAGACCAGGAGCAGGCCAGAGAACAGCAGGAAGTTGAGCTGAAGCTGAGCAGGAGAGAGCCACACTGCCTGGAAGAGCCTAAGTCGAGGAGTGCAGACCCGTACTGAGCCAGTGTGAGCCAGATGGGGGGGAAAGCCCGTCCGACGCTGAAACCACCAGGAGTGTGAGAGAGCCGAGAGGGACGGTGTAACCCGGGGCCCTAGAACTACAGCTAAAGCAACTAACTGCAGGCGGAGTAGCCCTCTTATATACAGAAAGGAGCATAGAGGAAGGAGCCTGGTACCCTAGTGCTGAGGATTACTGGAGGCTGGGCTAAGTAGAGTGTCGGCTCTAAAGGGGACCGTAGTTCACCCGGTATCCCCAGATAACACGACGAGGGGTCTGAGTTCCAGACTGGGATCCCTAACCCAAAGGACAGGCAGCTAAGTGACAGACTAGGACTCACAGAAGCCCGAGTCACCGCCATACTGTCCAGTGTCACACAAAGTAGAGAAAGAGAATGCAATAACCCGGAAAGGACACTTAAAGACTGTGTGAGGGGTCACAGGAGGAAGGAGTCTGGCTGCAGGAGAGAAGGGAACCCGGAAAGGGAGAAAGCAACTGTGTGCTGAGAACTGTGTAACAACTGCACATAACTTGTAAGCTGACTAAAAGAACTTGAGTAAAGCTTTGGAAAACCCTGCATCGCCTCTCTTGCCAGCCTCTAGCTGCAGACCATTCCTCCCTACAGATCCAGCCTGTCAGCAGCAGCCAGGAGGAGAGATCCCTGCAGCCTGCAAAGTAAGTGTGCTCAAACTACACACACAATAGACTTTAACCCTTGCTGCCCCGGGGGATACGGTTCTCCCCACTGGAACTATACCATCCCCGCTGCCATTCCATCACCCCCGGAGGTTCTGCAGCAGCGGCGGCCCCATCACTGGCCGCACCAAGTGGGTGGCGTCACCCGTGACATCTCCCTTGTAAATAAATCCCCACCTTTATTGTGAGGGCCCAGGGACACGGTCCGGACCAAGCCACCTGTGACATCCCCAGTACCGTCCGGTCCGGTACCGAGTACCCCAGTCCCGCCTGGGGCTCCACAACCTGGCATCACGAACAGGATCTACCCGGTCCAAAAGAATTGGACCTTGTGTGCCTAAATGCTGTGTTCTGGACTGTTCCCGCCAAATCTGACCCTAATGGCGGCCATCAAGGACTAGCGCCATGTGCAGAGGAGGCGTTCCTAAGACTCCCATCATGGGCCGGTCCGGCCCAAGGCGCGAAAAGAAGGTCCCGCACTGGCTCTCCTTAACTCCGGGAGAGCCAGCTGTCACTCTCAAAGAAGAGCCGCCACCCCTAGACCCTCCTACCAAGAAGCTGGCGCGAACGAAGAAGGAAATCGTCATCAGGAGGGGGCAGAGCGAGCAACCAGAAGAGAAGCAGTCGCCATTCAGAGACACGAGGACGGAAGCGGAGGACACCGAGACGAGAGCTGCAGACGGAAACCCAAGTGTGATCCCGGAGGGCCCACAGATTGCTTTAGTGGAGGAACCCGGCCAGGGAAAGACCATTTGCAAACCAGCAGAGATGGCTGAAGGCGGAGAAGAGCGTCCCTATGTCCTAGACACCCGGAGGGGTGTATTGCGGCTGCTGCCCCCAAGGATGACACGGGCCCAAGAGGAGCATCGGACCCGGATTCAGATCAATATTGATCAGCCTAGAAACTGTTACATCCAAGTCTATGAAGGATGTTATAACGCAGACCCCAGAGAGCTATCTGCTGAACGCTGCACTGCAAGACCTGGAGGTGTATCCCAGATGGAAGACATCGCAAGTGGTACCATGGGCGCAGCAAAAGAAAGAATAGAAACGCAGGATCTGCAGTCAGAAGGGAAGGCATCCCAGATGATCCAGAAGATGGAGAAGAAGGATCAGGAGTAAGACCCGTCCCCTGCATCAAGAAGAACAGATGAAGAAACTGTAAGTGTGAATGTACATTGTTCCTTATTGACCCCCAACCTTACCTGAGTGAATGCTAGCATTCCCCTGTATGTCTTATATGTTTTACCTGAACATTGATATCATGGACGATGAGATGATATAAACTTTGAATTGTATATAGTTGAGCACCATGGTGTGCTCCCCTTTGGTTTTAAGACCAGCTGCACATGCGAGTTAATGCACGAACTTTGCATTTTTGAATCCAGAACTTTGAAGCTGCTTTTTGAGAATTTTGCACTTTTGAAAGAAGAACTTTTATACTTTTATACAGAGTAATGTGTTTTATAATGTGTCTTTTACAGAGAAAAAGGGTAATGACGAATATATACCCATGCACTTGTTTTATAGTTAATGCAACGTTATAAGAATCGTGCCTCCCGGAAGGGAAGAAACCAAGAATCCTTAATGTTTACTGTTATATAAAATGAAAATGTTTTCAGGGTAATCCATGTCAAGTCGCGCGAGGACGCGCTGTTTAACTCCGGGAGAATGTGACGCCCCTGCGTCCAGGAGGCCACAAAGGGAACTGCAGCCAGGCAGGTAGGACATTGTTAAACACTAACACCCTCACAGCCCACACAACCCACGTGTCAGAGAGGTTACATCCAGCCCTGAGATTAGAGACTATATGAGATCAGAGGGGTGGTGGATGAGAGGAGTGGGTTGGGCACACCAGAGGTCAGGTGACTGACAGTATATAGTGAGGGGGAGGAGTGAAGGAGTTCAGTAGGCCGGAGTGAGCCGAGCTGTAAAGACCCAACAGTAGGCTACAGTGAGCTGAGATGCAAAGACCAGGAGCAGGCCAGAGAACAGCAGGAAGTTGAGCTGAAGCTGAGCAGGAGAGAGCCACACTGCCTGGAAGAGCCTAAGTCGAGGAGTGCAGACCCGTACTGAGCCAGTGTAAGCCAGATGGGGGGGAAAGCCCGTCCGACGCTGAAACCACCAGGAGTGTGAGAGAGCCGAGAGGGACGGTGTAACCCGGGGCCCTAGAACGACAGCTAAAGCAACTAACTGCAGGCGGAGTAGCCCTCTTATATACAGAAAGGAGCATAGAGGAAGGAGCCTGGTACCCTAGTGCTGAGGATTACTGGAGGCTGGGCTGAGTAGAGTGTCGGCTCTAAAGGGGACCATAGTTCACCCGGTATCCCCAGATAACACGACGAGGGGTCTGAGTTCCAGACTGGGATCCCTAACCCAAAGGACAGGCAGCTCAGTGACAGACTAGGACTCACAGAAGCCCGAGTCACCGCCATACTGTCCAGTGTCACACAAAGTAAAGAAAGAGAATGCAATAGCCCGGAAAGGACACTTAAAGACTGTGTGAGGGGTCACAGGAGGAAGGAGTCTGGCTGCAGGAGAGAAGGGAACCCGGAAAGGGAGAAAGCAATCGTGTGCTGAGAACTGTGTAACAACTGCACATAACTTGTAAGCTGACTAAAAGAACTTGAGTAAAGCTTTGGAAAACCCTGCATCGCCTCTCTTGCCAGTCTCTAGCTGCAGACCATTCCTCCCTACAGATCCAGCCTGTCAGCAGCAGCCAGGAGGAGAGATCCCTGCAGCCTGCAAAGTAAGTGTGCTCAAACTACACACACAATAGACTTTAACCCTTGCTGCCCCGGGGGATACGGTTCTCCCCACTGGAACTATACCATCCCCGCTGCCATTCCATCACCCCCGGAGGTTCTGCAGCAGCGGCGGCCCCATCACTGGCCGCACCAAGTGGGTGGCGTCACCCGTGACATCTCCCTTGTAAATAAATCCCCACCTTTATTGTGAGGGTCCAGGGACACGGTCCGGACCAAGCCACCTGTGACATCCCCAGTACCGTCCGGTCTGGTACCGAGTACCCCAGTCCCGCCTGGGGCTCCACACTCCCATCATAACTGCCCCTCATAGCCTCACCCATTTATAGCCCCACCCTCCTCATAGCACCACCTCGCTGCATAGCTCTGCCCCCTCATAACTATGCCCCTCATAGCCTCTCCATTCATAGCCCCACCCCTCCTCATAGCCTCACCCTCTTATTACGCCACCCCTCCACACAGTCTCGCCTGTTCATAGCTTTGTCTCCTTTATAGCTCCACCCCTTCATATAGCTGGGCTATGGGCTCCAGCTCTTCACTTTGAAGATGCCTGAATAAATCACTCTCACCATGCTCCCTGTACAAAATAAGACCCCTACACTGCCCCTCTTCTGGTCAGTGACCAGAAGAGACTGCTCACGCTGTCCTCCCCTATACTGCCCAGTCTCTATGTTGTGCTACTTCCACACACTTTCTACCTTTGCACACTTTCCCTTTCTTGCTGTTCCCTCAAACTGTTCCTACACTCCATTGTGCATCCCACACTACTCAGTCTCTATACTTTGCCCCCTAACTCTTTTCTCACTCATACTAACTCATGTGCAGCCCACAGGGTCGGGGTACTCAGTATCAGGGTCTGGTCAGTCAGAATCACGGTAAGGCTGGTTTCACACTTGCATTGTGAATGCAGCATCCCTGACCGAGACTAAACGCATGTGAGGCGGTCGACAGGGTAGGGGGTACTCGGGTACCAGGGCTCATGGCGACTTGGATGGGGGATCACGGCTGGTCAGTCCCTGGTCCCGTGCCCTGGACCCTCAATGGTGGGGAAGGTGGGGGATGAGGGTGGTGAAGGGGATCGGTTACGTGACGCCACCTGTGGTACCTGGTAAAGTGCATACCAGCGCTGCGGCCGGCCGCTGAGGTGATGGAGGTGCAGCTCAGTGTAGTACAGCTCCCCACAGGTGGAGCTTTATCTCAGGGCAGTGGGCATGGATGAGGGGAGTTGTAGCAGCGTCTCTGCGGTCAACACTGTGGGTAGCGGTGGTTTAGCAGGCACACACAGTAGTCTTTGTTTCGGTACCTTTTATTGATGATGGGTAACAGGTACAGTTCAGAGAAGTAACCAGGTCCTCGATGCAATTTGGGACTTTCACCTTGGAGAGTTGTGAGGCCTCCTCTGTCACTGTGTATGGTGGTTTGTGGTAAGTCCTACCTGTAACTCACCGTTCCTTCTCCCTCTCAGGGCTTTACTCCATCACTGACAATGAGATCCTTCTGTGGGGTCCCTATTCCTCCATTGGCCCCTGGTCCTGTGTTTGGTCAGTTTGAGTGTCTCTTTCTATAAGCCTCAGGGGGTTTTGGTCCTCTTGGTCTTTCCGGGCTTTTACTGCTGCACTGGATGCCTTGCAGTGACAGACTCCAGTGTCCGGGTGAGCTACAGGAAACCAGATTTGTTCCCTCCTTTAATTTTCCTAGTCTTCCACTATCCTCCGACTCTCTCCCAAGGGTGCAGCTGGGTCAGTGTTCCCTGGTCCTGGGCCTGGATCATTCCCAGCGACCAGCTCCTCACTCCTGCTCTCTTCACTGCCTGACTGGAACTAACTGTGTGGCGCCCCGCAACGAGTGCGTCACAGGAGGGTATTGCAGCCAAAACTGCAGCAGCAATATTCTCTGACCCAGCAATCACACAGTTAACTCAGAGATCCATACCCTACATGCATCACCTAGCATAGAGAGCCAATCAGGTCCTGGTGGGCGGAGTGTAGTGGTAGTGTGTAGTAGTAGTCCAGCTTAGTTTAGTCTAGTCTGGGAAGTGTAACAGCAACATAGAAGAGCAGTCTGCAGGATTCCCAGCTCTGCAACCTAGGATCGACATGATCTTTGTGGATAAAGACATGCTTATAGTCACTGCCGACGTGGAGTCCCTCTACACCTGCATTGATCACAGTGCAGGTGTGGAGGCGGTCTGCTTCTTCCTCGAGGGGTCCAGTCGGGATGCACATTTGTGTGAGCTGATTCTTGAGCTGCTCTGCTTAGTCCTGTCGCACAAAAAATTTTTTTACGTTTAAAGATCAATTCTATCTTCAGAGGCGCATCACTGCCATGGGCGCGGCCTGTGCGCCTTCGTACGCAAATCTGTTCGTAGGTCACTGGGAGCGGAGTATATTGGCGTGCGGGGGTGCGCAGGCGGCGTCCCATTTGCAGTGCTGGATGCGCTATATAGATGACGTTCTTATGGTGTGGCAGGGCACTGCAGAGCAGCTCAAATCATTCATGGATGATTTGAATCGGAATAATTTAAATATCAGACTCACTTACAAATGTAGTAATAGTACAATTGATTTTTTGGACATCAAAATTATGGTTGACGGACAGGGATTATTACAAACCGACGTATATCGGAAACATACGTCGGTGAACGCTTTACTACATGCGTCATCAGCCCATACTCCGTCAACCATAAAGGCCATCCCGATTGGACAATTCTTGAGGATGAGGCGGATCTGCTCCACGGAGGCTGACTTTCAGAAACAGGCTAGGGACTTGAGTGGTAGGTTTAAACAGCGAGGTTACAGCCGTGGAATTATAAAGAGGGGCTATGACAGGGCAAGACAGACTAGACGTGGTGATCTCCTTCTCCCTCCCAAAAAGAAACCATCTGTACCTCATAATGAGGTACGGTTTATTTCCACACATAACCAGCAGTGGGGTAGGATGAGAGATATTTTAAGGAGACACTGGCCGGTGCTTTTGTCAGAGCCATCCCTGAGGGGGGTCCTCACTGAGAATCCTTTGATGACATCAAGAAGGTCGCAAAACCTAAAGGATATTTTGGTGCATAGTCACTATGCACCAAAAGTACCTAGGATTTTCGGTGTGGGCCCTCCACGGAAAGGATTTTTCCCATGTGGATATTGCAGTGCATGTCCGAGTCTGGTCAGGAGCCCGTACTTCACCTCTAGTGATGGTTCAAGGACTTATAAGATTAATCATTACATCCACATGTGGCAGTACACATGTTGTGTACTATGCCACATGTGGATGTAATAAAATATATGTTGGTCTGACAACTAGGGAGTTGAGGGTCCGGGCTCGTGAACATGTTCGTGACATTTTAGCTGCGAAAAGAGCTAAAACAGAAGAGGTTGCGGCCCTCAAAACTTTACCCCGTCATTTCTACCATCACCAAAGATGTAGCGTAAAGACCTTACAAATAAAAGGGATAGATCTGATACATGGGGGAGTTAGGGGGGGTGACCTCCAGAAAATACTGTCCCAACGGGAATTAAAATGGATTATAACCTTAGACACAGTTTCCCCCAAGGGATTGAATGAGGCCGTCAGCTTCGTTCCGTTTCTCTAATGAAACTTGAGGTTCCTGAATCTTACAAATATATGGTCAGATAAAATTCTATCATCACTGTTATTCTTTGCCCAGTGTGACAAGGATATATGTAACTTGATTTCTCTTTCTTCTTTTTTTGCTTTTCTTTTTCTTTCTTTTTTATCCTGCTTATCAAAAATGATCTAGGATGTTTTATCTATTGGTTTTGATTTTAACTGGTTTTATTTATGTTAACAGTGATTATCTCACCACAGTGTATCTACAAATACTGCTGTATATGTAATCTGAACGCCCATCTACCATAGAACACGATGACACCGCCATTGGATTAAAGAACAGATGTGTTTTTGCATTGTATTATATGATTATATGGCCATAATGACTATCTAGGTATATTGGGAGCCATCGAACCCTGTGCGCATGCGCGGTTTGCGGCCGCTTCTGGGTTGCCATGGAGGCGCATTAATGACGCGATTCCTGATTATGCAGCATCCTGGCGACGGCCGGATGTTTGTGTGTCGGGATGGGTGTCGAGCCGGAAGTGACATCACCAGTGCCAGCTTGCATCTGCGCATGCGCCACAAGTAGGGATCTGATTGGTCACACTTCAGCATGTGACCGCTCTGTGTTTGAGATAAAAACTCCACCATTACCCTTTACTGTCACTCCTCATGATGAAGCATATGCGTGTTTAAAGCAAAGCGAAACGTATGTAAGGAGTCTGATATGGAGGTTTCTATCTTTTATCCTGCACTAGCACCTTATTCAATTGATCTGTTGTGCACTTTTGTATGAAGTTACTTTAGCATATGCACTTTATGGGACGCTGCAATAGGCTTTATGAGCTGCCAGTCTATATTCTGATTACTATGGCTGCCTCACTAGAAATCTAATGAATTAACTATTAGTGAACCAATGCTGTTTTGTCCTATGAATGTGCAATTGTGTTATATACTGTGCGCCCCCATCTTTTGTTTATGGACTATGTACTATGTGTCTTTACATGATGCACCTTGTTTCCTGCATATTTATGTTTATATGTGTCTCTAATAAATTGATTTATATGATTGTTTAAAGCAATTGTTTGACTCCACATGTATTTCTCCTTTTGATACAATACTATTCAAGTGTTGAGCTCAGCTAATCAGGCAATCACCTGATAGTTGCATAGTAAAGTAAAACCATATGGAATATGTATATTTAACCTAGGAGAGGGGGTTGCACAGTTCCATGCGGCCCCCTGGCCACCTTCCTTGGCCGTCTCCCTACCATCACCCCGGTTGAGCACCATCACTCTCGGTGCCTAATCAACCGATCTACGGGCGTCAACATGTGGGTTCAAAATCATCCCAAGCCCATCTACAGCCGGTTTGCTGGTACCGAAGCTAGCAGTAGTTCAGTTCTGCTACGCAAACCAGAGGAGTGGAGGGATCGCTTTACAGGAGCACCCCACCACCGCCATACTCAGTCGTCTAGCCAGCGGTGTACCCATCAAAGGACCCAAGGCTCCCCAAAGCATCCGGAACGTATACCCCGGATAGGGCATTCAAGCAGCCTCCTTGTACCCGATCTGGCACTCCTGGGCGACAACGGCATCATACTTAGTTAGAGTGGAGGAACACCGCGGATCTCTGAGAACACACTGGTCATTGCTGAGTCCACCCGGTCCACTACCCTTAACTGTATACCATGTGCTGCCTGCTGGTTACAGTAAAGAACCCGTTACAGAGACTTACAGTGTCCGTGCCTTCTTATGAACTGTTTATCCGCATGCTAAGGTAACCGCAGCTGCCTCAGAACATCTTGTGCAGCTTCTGGCTCCGGGGATCACCGCTCAGCGTTCCATCTTGCTGCATTCCATCCCCCGGAGGCCCCGCAGCGCCGGTAAAGTTATCGGAACTCTCATAGGTGGCGTCAAACCGGAGAGAGCAGCGGGGAGACAGCACCGGACAGGAGTGCAGGGACGGCACCGGAGCAGGTTGTACATATTGCGCAGAGCTCCACCCCCCCCCACCCAGATAACGCCCAGTCGGCCAGATTTTTAAAAGTTTATAAAGCTATATCTTAGCTTTTACAAATCCGTTTTTTTAGCAAAAACGATTGCCCCATATGTGTCTGCAGGGTGTATGGACACATATTAACAGTCCGGGGGAGTCATTTGGGGTGGTTGGTTCCCTTTAATGACACAGTGTTGTAGCTCTGGGCTACATAAAAAGGGGAAAAGGAAAAATGGAGAAAAATAAAAATAAAGAGTTTGTGACACCAGCTGAAGGTATCCAGCCACTAAGTGGCCGGCACTGCATGTAGGATTCCCAAGGGATAGATGTTATGGCAGTGAGATGGCAAAATCCCCAATCAACATGGGACTGGCCCTTGAGAGTTGAGATGATGATGGTAGTAGTAATAGTAGAGTTCTGTAGGAGGGGGTGCCGAAGACAGAAAGCACAGACATAGTCTCTTTGTGTTCTTTATCTTTTACTTGTTGTTGGTCAGCAGCAAGTCCAGGGTACTAGTTCATCGAGTCTCTGGGTCTGGCCAGTCTGCGAAGAACTAGGACCACTCTGCCGGACGGATATATGGCCTACCAGCTGACGCCTTAGAAGTACATATTAATGTGCCTGAGGACAAGACACTTCTTCCAATAACACTCCTGTATCCTTAGCTAAATTTGAGTACTTACCTTACTGCTTTCCACTTCCTCTGCGGTATAGGTCAAACATCAGTAGCGTGATCAGCTGAACTGATCATACTGCTGACATCATCCTGATCCAAAACTGTCAGAAGTGAGAGCTTCAATTATACTCATACCAGAAAGATGAGAGTACAATTGAATGTATGTAGCCGGCATTTAAAGGGAACCTGTCATGAAATTTAAACCTCTGCCCTTTCTGGGATTTTAGGTCCAGTGGACGGTCCTATCTGTAACTGACAGTTGTGTTTATATAAGCGTTCAAACAAATATAACTGTCAATCACTTATAGCCCCGCCCACTGGACCTGTGGCACCCCATTGGTCAGACGTCACACCGGGGTATTACACCCATAAGAGCGTTGTAATCATCCCAACTGTAAGTGGATGTGGGGTTGATAGGAGGGACCCAATTCCAGCACTCCCACACTCCTTTTTGGGCGAGGGGTTAGGGGAGTAGGAAGGCCAGAACAGGCGAGTTGCAGATTAGACCTGAGGGAAGATGAAAGGAGGTCCTGAGGGGACCTTGAGAGAGGGTGCCTGATGCGTGAGTCTGGGCCCGAGAGAGGAAGGGGGACCCCAGTGCGGAGCGACCATACTCCAGGGAGCTTCCCCAGTCGACCACGGAAAGCCAGATCCGAGGAAACGGCCGGAGTCCACTTCCATAGCCGTCAACCGGTTGATGCGGCTTGTTTACCGACCACACCACCCTGCCACTCCCGGAAGCGGTTCACCCGGTTCTCCAAGAGGTTGGGATTCAAGCAGCAGAGAGAGGGAGAGAAAGAGGAGCTCCATTACTACCACACCGGGACTGGGAAGAGACTTACCCTGGGCAGGGCAAAAAGGACACGGGTTCATCAACTAAGGTACATCGCGGGTCCCTCCATTCCGCCTTGCATCCGCTTACAGTCACCGGAAAGGTCACCTGTGAATTCCATCATTACTGCACTGTGAACTGCGTATTCATTGGATGCCCGTTTTTTCACTAAAGTACCCAGAGAGAGCGAACTTGTTGCCATGTCTGTGTGCTGTGACCAATGACTTTTGTTTCAGTTATGTCTGTGTGGCACCCTGGCACCTGTTGGGCACCTGTTGGGCACCACAGAAATCCTTAGGACACGAATGGAGTAAGTAACAGCAAAGCAAAACTCACAAAACACAAACAACACAACAACACCTTAGAACATCTGGTTTCACCCCGAGCCTCTAGGGGGAGCTCCACTGGTCACTTTGAGCCAGTTCCCCCTATAAATAGAGTATTGAAGGGAGAAACACCAGAGTGTGCAGACGCTACAAGAGCTGCAGGTTGTGCATGATCTCAAGCTCATGAGACACACACCAGGCCTAGTCAGCCTAGCTACCAGTGAGGAAATCCCTGCAATTGGGATACTAGGAAAGGAGAAGCACCTCTCAAGGAACACCAGAGTTACACCAACTCTTCCCTCATCCTCCGGTTACTGGAACCGAAGCTGTGAGAGCCACCAAGCCATCACAGAGAACCAGCACCATTAACAGGAGGTTCAGCCACCTGTTTCCACCTGATACACCTACCCACGAGAGCCCAGGGAGGAGTATTGATCCTGCTCAGACCCTTTTACAGTGCCCTCAGTGCTGTTAACCAGGTGAAGCAAGTTCCACCGAACACACTGCCCGGTCCGGCTGGATTCCACATCCACCCGACTGCACTAGAAGTAGAAAGAGAGAGAGAAGGAAGCCTAACACTGCTTGCTGTGAACCTCCAGAAGTGCCGACTTCACTATCCCGGTCCGAGTGTACCTGATTACCACCCAGTAAAGGTACCTAAAAGAGACTTGGTGTGGTTGTGCGTTACTCCTGGATTTGGCGCGCAGCATCCCGCAGCTGCCTCACAACATCTTGCGCAGCTCCCGTCTCCGGGGACTCCCGCTCATCCTGTGGGGAGCGTCCCATCTCGCTGTATAACATCCCCCGGAGACCCGAACAGCGCTGGTAAAGTTACCAGAACACCCGCAGGCGGCGTCACGAAGACAAATCACCCCTACTGTTCTGCCATTTCCACTTTTGATCTGGACCACTGGGCCTACACCACCGCAGGCGCGGTTCCGTGACTGGAGGATCATCAACGCCCGCTCCGTGTACCCCCGGCTACGGTGAGTCAGAATTTAGCATCACGAACAGGATATGAGCAGCCCGTTATCACGGGTATTGTGTGCTATTTATTGACTGTAAATATCGAACTGTAAATTTGATCCGCCATTGCTGCGCGAAAAGGCGGGAAAAGAGGGGGCGTGACTGTGCAGAGGGCGCGAAGATTGGCCCCGCCCCCACGCTCTGACGATTTCCTCCGTACGCAGCAGGAACCGGAAACTCCCGTGGTACCTCACTCCTCACCGCGAGGCCGACACTTCCGTTTGAAACCGAGGGAAAGGCTACGCTTAACTAAGGGGGAGCGACCATGAGTAACCCGGTTCCCAACAACGCGGTACTCCCGCTAAACCAAGCGGCACCTCAAAACATACCTCCTGATGGACAGCAACAAGCCGGCGGTATGCCACCATAACCCGCTCCGATTATGCTGATGTCTCTACCCTACGTTCCTAATGCGACCTGGTTACCTAAGTACAGCGGTGTACCCAGTACCTTGGAGAACTTCCAGAGAAAGATATGCCAGACGCTGGACATGTACTCGATGACCGGTAAGCAAAGAGCTTCAGTTATTATGGGACAGTTAACCGGCGCAGCTGAACTGCAGAGCCGCAGCTGGCCTGTAGAAACTCAGGAATCTGTGGAGCAGATATTCGCTAAATTAACCCGGGTTTTTGAGCGCCATACTGAAGCTGAATTAAGACTGTCATTCTATCGTTGTAACCAAGGGGCACAAGAAAGTGTCCTTGATTATTCACTGCGCTTGCAAGAAGCATTCAGACTGTTAAAACAAGTTGATCCTGATGGTGTCAGAGATGAAAACAAAGCGTTAATTGGACAATTTATTGTGGGCCTTAAACTGTCTGAGGATAGAAAGCAAGCAAGCTGGTGGTCCATACAAAATCCAGGCGCAGAGTTTGATACCTTGAGAGACTTAACAGTTTGGGGACAACGGCTCGCCGAAGTACCTGATCCCGCTTCACAGCAGCAGCAGTATGCTGACACCCCTTCCGTGCCGGCAGCGGCATCTCCAATCCCTGCGATTCAGTCCAGTGCACAGACTGTAACACCTGACCAGTTTGAGCAACTGTGTGCTAATGTCGAGCAGCTGATGAAAGATGTGGCCAAGCTACAAGCTGGGAGAAGACCCAAGACAGATGCAAGGCCATCGGACAAGATTCTACTCGCCGACAGCCCTGACGACGTCCCGTGGATGAGGAGAAAGACACAGCCGTCGCAAGGAAAACCTGCAGACCGCCGCAGTCCTGACAGACGCCGCAACAGTCAGCAGAACGACTTAGGTGGACGCAACCTGCAATCCCGTCCTTTAAACGAGCGACCCCTGGGCGAGAAGGGCCAACTCCAGGAGTAGACTGTACAGGCCCAACCACCAACTGGGAACACAAGTATGTGGGAGACTGTCCATACTTACCAATCGTCATCGATGGCATCGCTATATCCGCCTTGATAGACACTGGATCCCAGGTGACATCCATTCCCAGTACCCTTTACAAGCAGTTCTGGCCCGATGTTAAGCTAGAACCCCCTAACCCCAATTTGAACATTGAAGCCACTAATGGTATACTGGTTACAATAGAGGGACAATGGGAAGCTACAGTAAAGGTGGGAAGGGTCCAGTTGAAGAACCAGGGTATCTTAGTGGTTCAGGATAAGCCTAACCACAAGGATCCATATGTAATACTGGGTACCAATGTCATGATCAAATGCCTCGATGAAGTGTTGTTTTTACTCCAACAGAGTGCTGAAGCCAGTAAACCCAGAGAAAAGAGGGCTATCCAAAAGCAGATCAGAGCTCTGGTGTATCAACAACAGGTAACATTGTCAAATGGTGAAATTGGCAGAGTAAGAGTCACAGATCCCATTTGAATTGTGGTACCACCCAGAAGTGAAATGATGATCTGGTGTCGAGCAGCCATAGGCCTCAGAGGGCAGGACTACCAAGCTATAGTAGAACCTGTAATGTCCGACAGCCAGAGGGTTAGTCAACGTAAGAAAGGGGAGAGTCCCCGTACGCATATTAAATTATGGTGATGGCGAAGTCAAGCTGCCAAGATATGCAACTGTCGCAAAATTGTACCAGGTAAAAGATGATGCTGTAATTGATGTAAAATCCTCAAACCAGTCACTGGTGAACCCCCTCACTCCAAAGATCAGTTAGAGAAATGGTGTCAAGAACTCAGTGTGGGAACTGACAATACACCCTCTCACCAGAAAAATGGAGTATGCAGGGTAGTTCGGGAGTATGAGCAAGTGTTCAGCAAACACCCACTTGACTTTGGGAGGATTAAAGGGGTACAACATCATATCCCAACAAACAACCATGCACCTATCAAAGAAAGGTACAGGCCTATACCACCCACTCACTACCAAAAAGCAAAAGAGATGCTTCAGGACATGAAGAATGCAGGAGTCATTAGGGATAGCTGTAGTCCCTGGGCTGCACCACTAGTCCTGGTTAAAAAGAAAGATGGTAGTATGAGGATGTGCGTAGACTATAGGCAAATCAACAAAGTCACACACAAAGATGCATACCCGTTACCACGCATAGAAGAGTCATTAGCTGCACTCAAGTCTGCCAACTACTTCTCCACATTAGATCTTACTAGTGGGTACTGGCAGGTTGCCGTTGCAGAGGAGGATCGTGAGAAGACCGCCTTCACGACACCTATGGGCTTATGCGAGTTCAACAGTATGCCATTCGGGTTGTGCAATGCCCCAGGAACATTTCAGAGACTCATGGAGTGTTGTTTGGGCCACAAAAACTTTGAGACTGTCTTGTTATACCTTGATGATGTCATTGTATACTCTCAGACCTATGAAGATCACCTCCAGCACCTGAGTGAAGTGTTCGAGTCACTGTCCAAGTACGGGATGAAACTAAAACCGTCCAAGTGCCACCTCCTGAAACCCAAGGTCCAATAACTAGGACACGTGGTAAGCGCTGAAGGCGTAGCACCGGATCCGGATAAAGTCACCGTCATCAAGGACTGGCCATCACCAATCAATCACAAAGAGGTACGTCAATTTCTAGGACTGGTCGGGTACTACCGACGATTCATCAAAGGCTATACCAAGATAGCCGCCCCCATGCAAGATCTCTTAGTAGGTCAATCCAAAAAGGGCAAGATCAGGGGACCCCGTTCCACTGAGGACCAGAACAGGACCAGTCCTTTCAAACGTTAAAGGATGCTTTGACTGGAGAGGAAATCCTGGCCTACCCTGATTACAATCTCCCGTTTTTACTATACACCGATGCAAGCAATGAAGGTTTAGGAGCAGTCCTATCTCAACGTCAGCAGGCCAAGGAAAAGGTGATAGCCTACGCCAGCAGAAAGCTCCGTCCCACAGAGAGGAACCCGGAGAACTACAGCTCCTTCAAGCTAGAGTTCCTGGCCCTGGTCTAGGCAATCACAGAGCGTTTCAAGCATTACCTGGCATCCGCCCCGTTCACAGCTTTCACAGACAACAATCCTCTAACACACTTAGAGACTGCAAAGCTGGGAGCCCTAGAACAGCGTTGGGTAGCAAGACTCTCTAACTACGACTTCACTGTAAAGTACCGGGCAGGTCACAAGAACGGCAATGCTGATGCCCTGTCCCGAATGCCTCACCTTCCTGAAGAGGGAGAAGACATAGATGACCTGGAAGAGATTGAACTACCTGCTTTCCACCGTTCGGGTACAGCAACATGTCATCAGAGAAACCAGACACGTGTAGAGAGGACCGTGAACCCTTTACCTCACCATGACTGGAAGGAGGCTCAGGCCAACAACCCAGATGTTAGCCTGGTAAGGGATCTAATCACTCAAGAACACGCCAACATGGACTCTGATGCCTCATCAACTGCTAAACGTCTGTGGAAGGAGAAAGGAAGGTTGTTTGTCTACCAAGGTAAACTATGCAGAAGATACCTCAATCCAAGAACCCATGAACTCATCTGGCAGATTGTACTTCCCAAGACTGAAGTCCAAATGATCCTTGAAGCATACCATGACCATGACACTTTGGATGGAAAAAGCTGGAGAGACTCCTGAAGGATCGGTTCTACTGGGTCGGTATGCGAGGCTCAATTGACAAGTGGTGTAAAAACTGTGGACCATGTCACCTTCGAAGGAAAGACCACCTAACTCAGAAAGCTCCGTTGCAGCCAATTGTTACCACCAAACCTCTTGAAATCGTTGCTCTCGACCACGTGAAGCTTACCCCAAGTCGAACCGGGTACACTTACGCTCTCACCATTGTTGACCACTATTCAAGATTCCTGGTAGTCGTTCCAGTTAAGGATTTAACTGCTAAGGTAGCAACCAAAGCGTTCCAGAGTTACTTCTGTCGCCCCCATGGGTATCCAGGCCAAGTCTTAACTGACCAAGGGCCAGCCTTCGAATCAGCTCTGTTCCAAGAATTCTTAGGGCTATATGGGTGTAAGAACACACACCTTATCATCCTCAGACGAACGGTTTATGTGAGAAGATGAACCACATAGTCATTGACATGCTCAAGACCTTACCAGTTGAAGAGAGAAATCAATGGGCAGAGAAACTTCCAGATCTCGTGGACATCTACAACCACATACCTGTCAGTCCAACAAACTATACACCTGCTTACTTGATGAGAGCAAGACCAGGTAAATTGCCTATTGATTTGCAGATGGGAGCCATCGAACCCACAGAAGACTCTTCTGATGAAGACTGGGTCAGCCAACGCCAAGAACAGTACAGAAAAGTACAAGAAAGCGTAGAAAGAAACCTAGAAATCAGTAGAACAAGCAAGAAAAAGACTTTAACAAGCACGCCTCAGCTGAACCTTTAGCTACAGGAGACGTAGTGCTAAAAAGAAAGCGAAAAACCAACAAATTGGATAACAGTTGGGAGTCTATACCCTACACCGTTATGCCGTCACACTATGACAACTCAAAAACTTGTGTTATCAGTAAAGACAATGGGAATACTATTGCCACTGTCTGGGATCATTTAAAGAAATGTCCACCACAGTTAATCCCACAAGCAACCAGTTACCCTGCTGTAACTACAGATGAAGAAACAAAAGAAAATCTAGTCCTTACAGACATTGGATACTTACCAGCTGACTGGCCACAATGCGGTGATGCATTCCTCATACCAGTTATGCATTTCTACAAGCCTGCAGAAAATCAGCAACCAAATCCAATTCAACAAGTCCAACAACCACAAGTTCAAGTGCAAGAATTGCAGCCTGTTATTATGGAACCTGAGATTCCTGTAATCGGTCAACCTGCTAGTCCCACAGTAAGAGAAGCCATTCCTACTCAACTACTTACAGAAGTTAGTCCAGTTGATAGACTACGTACTTACTATGGTCTTACACGTAGCAGAAGTAGAGAACCAACAACCTCTTCATACACTACACCAACAGCTTTGGAAACACCCACACTACGCAGATCCACACGTAGTACATTAGGACAAGCCCCAAACAAACTTGGAGAATGGGTTTAAGAATGTAGTGGAACCATATTACCTGTAAGTGTTTGTAAATAGTAACCAGTTTTCAAAACCTGTAAAAAGTAGTGTACAGAAGGGTGGAGGAACTGGGCTCTGTCCCAAGTATACTAAGTTGGGGACAGAAAGTGCCTGGTAAGGTATAGAAGGTTAGTACCGGCCTCCCAAGCAGAGACACCCGTAGGGAATGTATAAAGTTTGAAAAATATGTGTGGACTTTACCTTTTTTCCTTTTCATAAACTTTGGACAATTGTCACAGGACTTGTGTGACCACTAATTTTACCTTTTCCAGCCTGCAGCAGATGGACTAGTGCCGTATGGACTGATTTTCACATTTTTCATATTTTTCACTTCCTTTTCAGTGATTTTTGTGTTTTTCTTTAAGACTCTGTAACTAACTGTTATAAAATGTATAGTGTTAAGTTGTAAAAAGAACTTTTTGCTCAGCCGGGAGAACTGAGGTTAACTAAGGGGGAATGTGGCACCCTGGCACCTGTTGGGCACCACAGAAATCCTTAGGACACGAATGGAGTAAGTAACAGCAAAGCAAAACTCACAAAACACAAACAAAACACAACAACACCTTAGAACATCTGGTTTCACCCCGAGCCTCTAGGGGGAGCTCCACTGGTCACTTTGAACCAGTTCCCCCTATAAATAGAGTCTTGAAGGGAGAAACACCAGAGTGTGCAGACGCTACAAGAGCTGCAGGTTGTGCATGATCTCAAGCTCATGAGACACACACCAGGCCTAGTCAGCCTAGCTACCAGTGAGGAAATCCCTGCAATTGGGATACTAGGAAAGGAGAAGCACCTCTCAAGGAACACCAGAGTTACACCAACTCTTCCCTCATCCTCCGGTTACTGGAACCGAAGCTGTGAGAGCCACCAAGCCATCACAGAGAACCAGCACCATTAACAGGAGGTTTAGCCACCTGTTTCCACCTGATGCACCTACCCACGAGAGCCCAGGGAGGAGTACTGATCCTGCTCAGACCCTTTTACAGTGCCCTCAGTGCTGTTAACCAGGTGAAGCAAGTTCCACCGAACACACTGCCCGGTCCGGCTGGATTCCACATCCACCCGACTGCACTAGAAGTAGAGAGAGAGAGAGAAGGAAGCCTAACACTGCTTGCTGTGAACCTCCAGAAGTGCCGACTTCACTATCCCGGTCCGAGTGTACCTGATTACCACCCAGTAAAGGTACCTAAAAGAGACTTGGTGTGGTTGTGCGTTAATCCTGGATTTGGCGCGCAGCATCCCGCAGCTGCCTCACAACATCTTGCGCAGCTCCCGGCTCCGGGGACTCCCGCTCATCCTGTGGAGAGCGTCCCATCTCGCTGTATAACATCCCCCGGAGACCCGAACAGCGCTGGTAAAGTTACCAGAACACCCGCAGGTGGCATCACGAAGACAAATCACCCCTACTGTTCCGCCCTTTCCCCTTTTGATCTGGACTACCGGGCCTACACCACCGCAGGCGCGGTTCCGTGACTGGAGGAGAATCAACGCCCGCTCCGTGTACCCCCAGCTACGGTGAGTCAGCTGCCCCAGAGGTCCAGCTTCACCTGTAAGAAGCTATACTACCCTTGCCGCAAGTCCAACACCCTTCGGAGGACTGTGGCGGCACTGGTGATCCCTCACCAGGTACTACAGGTGGAGTCACAAACTATTCTTATAAAAACTGTACTTTAATAAAGTCACCGACCCAAAGGCCACGGACTCGGGCGCAGCCACCCGTGATAGTGTCCCTCTGACACCGTGCCATTTCTACCGGGAATCCCAAGATGGCGACATAAGCATGTGAGAAGACAACATGTGCAGGTCCAGGGGCGTGCCTCAGCCCCTAGAGGAAGGAGGGCCTAGACAGAGGCGCAAAAACGTTTGGCCGCCCCAATGGCCGTCAATCAACCAAGGGGGCGGCCCAACGGAAGTGGTCTCGGGGTTGCCGCCCATACAAGGACAAACCGGAAAAGAAGGACAGTGTGAAGAAGGAGCCTTTGTACCCGGCAGCATGGCAACACCCCTGTGGCAAGACATCGTGCGTGAGGTCGAAGAGCAAGCCAGGACTGCACGTGGAGACCCGGGAGCGGCCTCCCTCTTGTCACTGGAGGGAGATGCCGACTACTGGAGAGACACGTTTAGGAGGCTCCGCCAGGAGATGGAGGAGGCCTTGGAGTGGTTGTGCCGACAGTGGAGCGCAGAGAGGGCCCACGAGCTGATGGACATGCGGGGTGACCGAGAGGCGCAGGAGGCGACTACAGCAGCTCGAGCGGTCGTGGAGTACGGCGCCTTATTACCACCTGTCCTGCCACCCGTCCAAACCCGGGACACCGTCCTGGCCCAACAACCATCTCCTAATGGAGACAGCACAACCACCCCCAGAGGAGCCAGATGTCGTGGTGGAAAGCGAGTAGGTGGGAGACGAGACGGACTCCGGAATTTCGGACGACGGCGAAAGCGCCTCCGGAGGAAGCACCCCAGAGGCCGCATGGTGGACCGTATGGCAACGGCAGCGGCAGGGTGCCCCAATCTCCGAGGGCATGGTAGAGACCAGAGCTACACCACGGGTCTCGACCAGCAATTTACTCCCACCAGCATACCTGACTCCGCTAAGTTCGCGGGACCAACAGGCTCGTCAGCGTCGGCGAGAGGAGTGGTGGCGGAGAGAACAGGCCACCCATCGAATCTGCGAGGAAGCCCCTGCACAGTCCCCACTTCCCCTGGAACTGCATAGGCGAGGAACTGGTGTCCACATACTATGAGGAGGGATGGGCATTCATCCGCGAAACTGGACTAAACGAGGACAGTTTAGTAACCAGGAGAGATGTGGAATTGCACTTGCGGCGCGGTCACTCAGACCGTGATCTGTACAGAGGTGAGCAAGTGACTTTCGAGAGAAATGCAGGACCGATGGGGTGGTTCGCCATCTGTGTGTCCCGTCTTGACTAACTTTAGACTTTTGAAAGAAAAAGATGTTGAATGTATATAGCCCCCCCTTTTATCTTGCAATGAAGAATTCTGCCCCCGTTGATAATGTGTTGTTGTGATGATGTATAGCGGTCCAGCAGTGATAACTAACACTGGACTGTGCTGGACAATACGTTACCGCCAGAACCACGCAGATAGTACTGGACCCCGTTGGGCCGAGGACTCCAAAGTTAAATCGGTTGCAGAATGTTAACCGGAGAGTAAGATCTTGGCCAATGGGTGACCTGAGGACCATGAGGTCTAAAATAATAACTGCCGTGTGTTTGCAACGTTAAAAGATAATGTGCCTCCTGGAAGCAGGAAGAAAATAAGTATGAGTGATTGTATATAGTTACCTTTTGCTAATTATAAAGAAAATGTTTTTTCTTCACTCCCCGGTTTCCAGGCACCTATACTCGAGGACGAGTATGTTTCACCAAGGGGGTATGTGGTGCCTTGTTGGTCAGGCGTCACACTCATAAATCCCAACTGTAAGTGGATGCAGGGTTGGTGGGAGGGACCCAATTCCAGCACTCCCACACTCCTTTTTGGGCCAGGAGTTAGGGGAGTAGGAAGGCCAGAACAGGCGAGTTGCAGACTAGCCCTGAGGGAAGATGAAAGGAGGTCCTGAGGGGACCTTGAGAGAGGGTGCCTGATGCGTGAGTCTGGGCCCGAGAGAGGAAGGGGGAACCCCAGTGCTGAGCGACCATTCTCCGGGGAGCTTCCCCAGTCCACCACGGAAAGCCGGATCCGAGGTAACGGCCGGAGTCCACCTCCGTAGCTGTCAACCAGTTGCTGTGGTTTATTTACCGGCCACAGCACCCTGCCACTCGCGGGAGCGGTTCACCCGGTTCTCCAAGAGGTTGGGGTTCAAGCAGCAGAGAGCGGAAGAGAGAGAGGAGCTCCATTACTACCTCAGCGAGACTGGGAAGAGACTTACCCGGGGCAGGGCAAAAAGGACACGGGTTCGTCAACTAAGGTACACCACGGGTCCCTCCACTCTGCCTTGCATCCGCTTACAGTCACCCGAAAGGTCACCTGTGAATTCCATCATTACTGCACTGTGAACTGCGTATTCATTGGATGCCCGTTTCTGTGACCATTGACTTTTGTTTCAGTTATCGCTCTCCTGGAGGTCCAGCTTCACCTGTCGGAAGCTATACCACCCTTACCACAATTCCAACGCCCTCTGGAGGACTGTGGCGGTGCTGGTGATCCCTCACCAGGTACTACAGGTGGGGTCACGAACTATTCTTATAAAAACTGTACTTTAATAAAGTCATCGACCCAAAGGCCACGGACTTGGGCGCAGCCACCCGTAATAGCGTCCCCCTGACACCGTGCCCGAGCTCTGGGTACCCCGGCCTGGGCGGGTCAGACCCAAAGTCCCAGAAAGAGAAGAGGATTAAATGATGAAATCCCAAATTTTACTGAATCTTCTCACAAAATTACATATCAATCTTCTCTACTCCCCTGTTATAACATTATGGGCTGCAGATTAGATTGCCTTTTCATGATGACAAGTTCTCTTCTCTGATCCACCTGTCAGTTTGACAGTCGTAAGGTTTTTATACACCAAAATTAGGCAACACAGAGGATGAGAATAAAATCATCATCCATCAATTGCATGGAAATAAATGCTCACCCAATATAAATGTATCAGAAAATATACGGTGATTTTTATGCAAAATGTATAAATTTTATTGATCATATGATATTAAAAATATAAATAAGGTTTTAGTACAGAGTACACAATAATATTACATACAAGTCTATATTAATGTAAAAGATAATAATTATAAAATCTGTAGACAACACCCTATAAACTAGGAAACCCGTGATCTTCTTATGTGATGTATTAAACCATAAATTAAGCATCAAACAGCAAGCAATAAGTTTCCAACATTCACCTATCTCTCACATAGGGGAACAAGGAAATAATAATAGTGAAACCAATAAATTATCTATTAGTCACCTATCTCAACATAGGAGACCAAAGAAAAAGTGAAAAAAGGCCTATGGCAAAAAGTGACAAAAAGAGAAAAACAAACAATGAAAATCAATCTAAAGGGTGATTACCTGGTGTATCTACAGACTCTGCTGACTCTACATGCACGTTTCGGCTTGCGCCTTCATCCAGGAGTGAATACAGCTCCCAACTTCCACCATTATATAGTGTATAGTGGCCTATCCCTGAACCCGCCACATTGCACCTGATCCCTATCACAGCTGACCAACATTAGTCCACATTACTCCATGGAGATGGATAAACAACATGGATGCGCCCATACAGCATCTTAGATTGCCATAGTGACCCTCTCATGGCGCATGCCCGGCGTCCTACGTCCGGATCCGATCACCCTGACCGCGTCATAGCGGTCGCCATGGATCCGAGGACAAACATCCGCCGATTGGCGGAAGTCGTCATCGGAATCCCGGCGCTCGCCGTGATTGACGCGCGGCTGGTCCTCTCCTGAGACGCCGCCCCGAGCATGCGCGCCAGGTCTTCCCGGGGACTTAGTCCATAGAAGAACGCAGATAAAGCTGCAGGGAGCGGACAATTACGTGGATGGCGCGGGGATAGTTATCTATGTCTCAAAACTTTCAATTTATAAACAAACACTCAAATTTGTAAACAAACTTTGGTATAGTGTATCAATCTATAGAAAAGGATGTCTAACACATATTTAGCAAAAATGCAAAAATTCACAATACATACAAAAAATACCAAAAAAATCCCAAAAAAAGAGGGAAAGCAGAAAAAAGAAAAGAAAAGGGAGAGGCTGTCACATATTGGGTACCTTGTGCTAGGAAACCTAACACCACAACAAGAATATACATCTATTTAATCAAAGAGAATTTCTCTTTCCCTATTATAACATTGGATATCAACAGGAAAGAGATAGCAATAATGTTCTTCCATTCTCAAGTTGATACATTCTTGTATTCCAGTGGTGGACACAACACTTTTTCTTCCTAAAGGTATCTCCTGTAGCACTACTGAAAATCAAAGTATTACAGCATCCCAATACTAAAATAAGAAGAAAGAAAGAGACAGGTAAAATCACAAAAATTATATTGTTAATAAAATCATAAAAAATAAAATAAATCATAAAAATTATTTATATTAATGGTGAAAATTTTTATTTAATAAAACACTAAAATGTAGTTAAAAATGACCAATATTAAATTAAAAAAGAGAACGTATTCAGAGTTCAGATAGGGGAATCCCTCAGAGGAATGGGACAAAACTAATATTTTCATTTAACCCTTTGGGTTGAACCGTATCTAATGTCCAAATCCACTTTGTCTCACACTGTGCAAGTAGCTGACTCACATTACCTCCTCGTACCCCAAGTACTATCCTGTCAATCCCTCTCACCCTAAAACCGGACGGGTCACAGCCATGGAATAATTTAAAGTGTTTTGGTATTGTCCTAAGCACCTCAATCTCTTCCTCTTTTTCTATCTTTGCAGCTGCAATAATGCCCAAGACGTGCTCCCGCACTCTAACCTTCATGGATCTTGTAGTAAGGCCTACGTATATTTTCGAGCAAGGGCATGTTGCATAGTACACTACAGCTTTTGTAGAACAATCAATCTGTTGGGTTATCTTAAACTGTTTGGAACCATCTGACGATAAAAAATGTTGCGCCCTCTCTACATTTGGGCAGGCAATACAGTTCCCACATGGCTTACAACCCCATTGGCCACTACGCCGGTTCCCAAAGGGTAAAAAACCTTGATCATTCTTATCGTAGTGACTTCTTACTAAAATATCCTTGATATTTTTAGTTCTACGTGCCACAACCGTCGGTCTCAGAGTAAGATATTGTTGCAAGACTGGATCTATCGTCAGAAGGGGCCAAAATTTAGTCAAGCATTCTTGCATTTTTTCCCAATTGGAGTGGTATTGTGTAATCATTCGTACTCTCTGATCACCGTGTCTTTCCCTACTCGAAAAAAGCAGTTCTTGTCTTTTGCTGTTCCTTGCTCTGTTATACGCTTTTTTCAGAGATCTCATACTGTATCCTCTATTCAGAAATCTGGATTTGAGTTCCTTTGCCTGCTTTTCAAAATCTTCGTCAGAAGAACAAATTCTCCGGATATGGAGAAATTGACTCGTGGGGATGGATTTCACTATATGGGCGGGATGTGCCGATGAAGCCTGTAAGACGGAATTTGTCGCCGTAGTTTTACGGAACGACGTTGGATGTGCGGAGGAGAACTTTGGAAAAGTGAAGAAGCAGAGCGGACCCTGCGGCTGAACCGCGGCCAGAGACTGCAGGTGGTGTATGTGCTGGGAGGAGGGCTGAGCCTGGACATCAGACACTGCACCCAGGGGCCCCAAACATATGTGACCCCACCCAGACACTGCACCCAGGGGCTCCCCAACATGTGTGACCTCAGAGACTGCACCCAGGGGCCCTCAACATGAGTGACCCCACCAACTGCACCCAGGGGCCCCCCAACATGTGTGACCCCAACAACTGCACCCAGGGGCCCCCCAACATGTCACCCCAGAGACTCACCCAGGGGTACCCAACATATGCCACCCCAGAGACTGCACACAGGGGCCCCCCAACATATGTCACCCCAGAGACTGCACACAGGGGTTCCCAACATATGTGTAACCCCAACAACTGCACCCAGGGGCTCCCAACATGTGTGTGACCCCCAGCTGCACCCAGGGGCCTCCAATATGTCACCCCAGCCACTGCACCCAGAGGCCCGCAACATGTCACCCCCAACAACTGCACCCAGGGACCCCCAACATATGTGTAACCCCAGAAACCACCCAGGGCCCCCCAACAAGTGTGTAACCCCAAAAACTGCACCCAGGGGCCCTAACATATGTGTGACCCCCAACAACTGTACCCAAGAGCTCCACAACATGTATGTGACCCCAGAAAGTCCATCCAGGGCCCTCTCCAACTTGTGTGTGACCCCCAAAAACTGCACCCAGGGACTCCCACCATATGTTACCCCAAAAACTGCACCCAGGAGCCCTCCAACATGTGTGACCCCAACAATTATACCCAGGGGCCCCCACCATATGTGACCCCAAAGACTGCACCCAGGACCCCCAACATTGTGTCCCTCACCATATATGCCCCCCAGTAACTGCACCCAAATGCCCCCATCATATATTCTCCACCATATGTTCTACTATATTATCTGCGATGTTACATAGGACTGCAGGTGACATCTCCTACATTATCTGTACTTAGAGAGATGTCATTGTGTTATCTGTGGTGTTACATAGAACTGCAGGTGACATCTACTACATTATCTGTACTCAGAGATATCACTGTGTTATCTGTGGTGCTACATAGGACTGCAGGCTACGTCTACTATATTATCTGTACTCAGAGATATCACTGTATTATCTGTGGTGCTACATAGGACTGCAGGTGACATCTACTACATTATCTGTACTCAGAGCTATCACTGTGTTATCTGTGGTGCTACATAGGACTGCAGGTGACATCTACTACATTATCTGTACTCAGAGCTATCACTGTGTTATCTGTGGTGCTACATAGGACTGCAGGTGACATCTACTACATTATCTGTACTCAGAGATATCACTATTATCTGTGGTGTTACATAGAGCTGCAGGTGACATCTACTAAATTATGGTACCGTCACATGCCGCAATCTCGCCTGGCAATCTGAAAAGCGATATGTCGCCCCTACGAAATCACCGTGAAATTGCCTCACGGTGGCGCCGTGTGATTTGGCGATTTCGTGGCGATAAATCGTCCTTCGCCTGATTGCCAAACAGTGCTCAGTAATCAGTTGATGACGCCAAGGCGATATTTCCGTGTTGTGGCGTGTGATAGGGCGATAGTGATGGAAAGACTTCCCGTAGTCATGCCTCAGCGTGCTGAAGTCCGCGTCCCGTCTGAGATGATTGATGTGACTACTGTGTTCCCATTGGCTGTCATTTCACACCGCGCCATATTTGAATAGCTGTCCGTTCATCACCACACACAACTCCGAGACACAATTGCGTCATGTATTAGCCAGCCTTCCAGAGCAGGCTGACCAATCATAGCGAAGTTGTGTGTGTCCAATGAGCGTGTATGGGGCGCGGTGTACACCACTGTGGCACGCCTATCTCCTCGCCGCGCTGAACATGAACGCCCACATTGCCTTTGGGATTGCGGCGTGTGAAGCAGTGAGGGAATTATGCAAGATCCGCTGTAGGTGAGGCGATTTCCGGAGCGACACATCGCCTTAGTTTCAGGGCGATATTGCAGCGTGTGATGTTACCATTATCTCTACTAAGAGATATCACTGTGTTATCTGTGATGTTACATAGGATTGCAGGTAACATCTACTACATTATCTGCACTCAGAGATATCACTGTGTTATCTGTGATGGTACATAGGATTGCAGGTAACATCTACTACATTATCTGCACTCAGAGATATCACTGTGTTATCTGTGATGTTACATAGGATTGCAGGTGACATCTACTACATTATCTGCACTCAGAGATATCACTGTGTTATCTGTGATGGTACATAGGATTGCAGGTAACATCTACTACATTATCTGCACTCAGAGATATCACTGTGTTATCTGTGATGTTACATAGGATTGCAGGTGACATCTACTACATTATCTGCACTCAGAGATATCACTGTGTTATCTGTGATGTTACAGAGGATTGCAGGTAACATCTACTACATTATCTGCACTCAGAGATATCACTGTGTTATCTGTGATGTTACATAGGATTGCAGGTAACATCTACTACATTATCTGCACTCAGAGATATCACTGTGTTATCTGTGATGTTACAGAGGATTGCAGGTAACATCTACTACATTATCTGCACTCAGAGATATCACTGTGTTATCTGTGGTGTTACATAGGGCTGCAGGTGATATCTGCACTCAGAGATATCAGGTATACGATGACCCTCGTCACATGACCGCCGTCACATGACAGGGGTGCCCACAGAGTCTGAACTGCCCCAGGCCCTGGCTACCCTTAATCCACCCCTGAGTAGAACATATTGTGCTTAAAGTATGCTGTTTTACCCACATGAACCCATAAAGTGCCCATATAGTGCGAACAGTGTCGGCAGTCACAAAAAATATATCTTTGAGCCATGTAAAGCAGTAGACTCAAAAAGAGTGAGAGTCCTAAATTGTTGATACTAAGAATGATTTACATGTAGCAAGCCTTCAAGATTACTTAGGCGTAGTCATTAGGCATGGTTTAACCCAGCATCTGAGGAGTCACATATCTGTATACAAAATGACATTTCAATTATTCCTAAAGCAGTGACAAAACTTTGATCTTCTTGCTCCTCAGCCAAGAATGCACACTTCAATATGCAAGAGAGAGCAATACTACCCTCTGCTGGAAAAAGTCAGTATAACTAGTAACCATAACCAGTATACAGTCTTGTCGACAAAAGTTATGATACTATAGAGGTGTGTTATACACCTTCTATAGACAATCATCTCAGCTATCTTATACATAAATTTTACCAGCAACTATTTAGCATATGATTAGTTATGCAGATTCTTGTCATATCGCTGCATTGTTACTATTTACTTCCTAAAAATAAATATACATTTTTATTTTGTTTGGCTATAAACACTGCCTAAATCCTTCTGTTCACGCTCTCGATCAGATTCAAGCATGTGTCATCCAAAATCCAATCCCTGGTCTCTTCTACATGTTCCCAATGGTAGTGCATAGTGGTCAACTCACATTTATCTAATATACTAGTAAAAAGGCCCGATGCTATCGCATCGGGGGTGGGGTGAGATCAAGATGGGGGGTGGGCTGTTTGGCATTGGGGCCAGCAGCTGTGACTTCACCCTGTGGGGTATCAGTAGGGGCAGTGTGGGGAGTGAGGGCATGTGGGGGGGTAAGAGGGGTGAGCAGGGCAGTGTGGGGAGGTGAAAGGGAAAAATAGCGGCAGTGTGGGGTGAGTGGGGGCATGAGCAGGGGCAGTGTGGGTGATTGGGGGGTAAGCAGGGGCAGTGTGTGGAGTGATAAGATACGGGGGGTAAGAGGAGTGAGCAGGGGCAGTGTGGGTGATTGTGGGCAGTTGGAGGGGGGTGACAGGGGTAAGCAGGGTGTATGGGTGAGTGGGGAGGAAGCTGGAGCAGTGTGGGTGAGTGTGGGCAGTGTGGGTGAGTGGGGGGTAAGCAGGGTCAGTGTGGGGAGTGAGTGAGGGCATAGGGGGGGGGAAGAGGAGTGATCAGGGGCAGTGTGGGTGAGTTGGGAGGGCTATGGAGGGTGAGTGTGGGTGAGCAGGGGCAGTGTGGGTGAGTTGGGATGGCTATGGAGGGTGAGTGTGGGTGAGCAGGGGCAGTGTGGGTGAGTTGGGAGGGCTATGGAGGGTGAGTATAGGTGAGCAGGGGCAGTGTGGGTGAGTTGGGAGGGCTATGGAGGGTGAGTGTGGGTGAGCAGGGGCAGTGTGGGTGATTGGGGGGTAATGAGGGGCAGTGTGCAGATGTTAGCCCCGCTGCCTCTGTAACCTTAGTTGAGGAGGGGGGTGGTGGTAGGAGACTGCAGGGCTGGTGGGCCTGGAGGCTGCAATGACAGTGCGCCGGCGGCGCTGGCGGCATCAGAGCGGGGGCCGCAGCGGCGGGCATCGTGTGTGATGAAGGGGGCGGCAGATGCTGGCGGCGGCCCCTTGAGTAATAGCGCTCTCCCTGGCTGCGGCGGGCCTGCAGGCTGAATGAGAGTGCGGTGGGCAGCGTGTGTGATGAAGGGGGCCACAGATGCTGGTGGCGGGCCCTTTAGTAATGGCGCTTCCCCGCCGCGGGCAGGATCAGAGCGGGGGAGGCGCAGCACCGTGCGGGGGTGTGCGGTGACGGGAGCCTGGAGGCAGCCGACGTCAGGCAGCGCCATGGGTGTGCTAATATGGCGGTGCTTCTGGGGTAGGCATAATCCGCAGTTTTGCGCACGCGCCATCGCATCGGGAGGGCGTCACTGGCACGCTGTGGTGTTTGTGGGCCCCCTGTGCTCTGTTTGAGGACCCTGTGCTGTCTGTGGCACCTCTGTCCCCCTTTACTCTCTGCCCCCACCGTCCGTTTAGGTCTATGGCCTCCCTCTTTTCATCTCTCTGGGCTCCTTCAGTATTTCTGGTCCCGTGTTATGTATGTCTGCTCCCCCCTTCAGAGTCAATGCTACCCTCTTCATGTCTGTGGCCACCCTTCAGTGTTTATGGTGCCCTCTTATGTCTCACTGGGCACTCCTTTTGTGTGTATGTTACCCCCTTCATCTCTCAGGTCCCTTTAATCTTTCAGGTCCTTCCTTATGTGTGTCTGCCCCCTTTCACAGTCCCTGGTTACCTTTAGTCATTCTGGTGACCCCTTGTTTGTCTGGCCCTTCTTGTGTGTTTCTGGACCCCTGTATGTGTCTGCGAGGCACTTGTGTGTCTGTTTTGTCTCTGTCATGTTTCTGCACCCCCCATCCATCTCTGTGGTCCCTTGAGTGGTTGTGGTTCCCTCTTATGTCTCCCTGGCCCCCCCCTAATGTGTGTATGTTATCCCCTTTATCTTTGAGGGCTCCTTGAGTGTTTGTCATGGCCTGTTATGTGTCTGTGCCCCCCTTCAGTGATTGTGGTCACCCCTTGTCTCTGTGCCCCCCCCTTTCAGAGTATCTGGAGCTCTTTATGTGTGTCTGCTGCATTTTCCTGTCAGCTCAGCGTCTTTAGTGTTTCTGCAGCCCTCTTGTGTGTGTGCAGTTTTTGTGGTCCCCTCTTATGTGTCTCTGTCTTGTCTTTAATGTTTCCTCTCCCCTTCAGCCTCTCCGCCTCCTCTTCTCTCCTTCCCAGCTGTGACAGCTCCATGTCATAGCTGGGAAGCAGCGTAGAGTAGAGGGGGCGGAGCTAGGGTGATGGACGGTCATGTGAATGATCACATGACTGTGACATCACCAAAGGTCCTATGTGAAGAGGTAAGTAGGTGGGTGGGGTGCGGCCGGTAAAGGGGGGCACAGGGGTGTAATGTGGGGAGGAATCGGGCACTGGAGGGGGGGATGGTGTAGTGCGGGGGTATGTGGGGGTGTATTACAGGGGTGTGCGGGTGGTGTAGGGGAGGTGCGGGGACGGGAGGCTGCAGGGCGCCGGCGGCAGCTTTGGGAGTGGTAATACGGCGGCGATTCCGGAATAATCACCAGTTTTGCGCAGGCACCATGGCTTGATAGCGGCACAGTGGCCGGAAGCGCAAAACTGGTGATTATGTATAGAGATAAAGCTGGATGTGTGTGTGTATGTATGTGTGTATATCCGGGATTGGCATCTACACCGTCGCAACTACAGCCACAAAATTTTGCACAGTCACACATCTGGACCCCGGAGCGTCATAGGCTATGTTGTGAGGCGAAATTTTAACCCCGCGCATTCCAATTCACCAAACAATTTTGCCCCTATCTACATAATGGGGAAAAAGTGACAGTTACCAGTTGACAGTTGTGAATGAGAGGGACTTAATGATAGCGCCAAAGACTAACAGCACATACCAGCATATAGTCACTAAGGTGGGGCCCCAACATGAGATATTCACCATGCACGGGGACATGTATACACAACACACACAGACAAAGAGTAACAGCAAGTGTATAGTCGCTAAGGTGCAGCCCCAACATTGGATACTCACCACGCACCCGAACAAACACACACACACCACAAAGAGACACACACAACACAGAGACACACACACCCCATGGGCACACACACACCCCCTATAGCAACACATGCACTCAACCCACAGGGACACACACACACCACAAAGAGACACACACAACACAGACACACACACCACACAGACCCCCCACAGGGACACACACATAGCCACCCTACAGGGACACATGCACTCACCCCACAGGGACACACACACACACCACAAAGAAACACACACACACCACACAGACCCCCCCCACAGGGACACACACATACACACCCTATAGGGACACATGCACTCACCCCACAGGGACACACACACACACCACAAAGAGACACACACCACACAGACCCCCCCACAGGGACACACACACATACACACCCTATAGGGACACATGCACTCACCCCACAAGGACACACACACCGACCACAAAGAGACACACACAACACAGATGCACACACCACACACACACACCCCACAGGGACACACACACATACACACCCTATAGGGACACATGCACTCACCCCACAGGGACACACACACACCACAAAGAGACACACACCACACAGACCCCCCCAAGGGACACACACACATACACATCCTATAGGGACACATGCACTCACCCCACAAGGACACACACACACACCACAAAGAGACACACACAACACAGATGCACACACCACACACACACACCCCACAGGGACACGCACACATACACACCCTATAGGGACACATGCACTCACCCCACAGGGACACGCACACACCACAAAGAGACACACACCACACAGACCCCCCCCCACAGGGACACACGTACACACCCTTTAGGGACACATGCACTCAGCCCACAGGGACACACACACCACAAAGAGACACACACCACACAGACCCCCCCCACAGGGACACACACACATACACACCCTATAGGGACACATGCACTCACCCCACAGGGACACACACATACACACACCCCAGGGACACACACCACACAGACAGACACAGATGTGCACAAATCACCTCACACAACTCGCCTCATACGTGTGTTATCTTTAATTTCCAAACATAAACATCTGATTAAAAACAGCCAATGTGCAACACATGTGCCATATAGGGAATTAAGGCAGATGTCAGTCACATGAGCTGTCTATTATGTGTATGTGTGAGGTAACATATACTGCCCGGCCAGGGGGAGGGTTTACTGTTGGCTGGAGATTTATTGGGCTGCCTATAGCAACCAATCACAGCTCAGCTTCTATTTTCTTACAGGTCATTAATATGACATATTCAAATTCTATTTTGTTATAGCTAACATCAGTTATTTATTAACCCGGGCGTAGCCGGGTACTACAGCCAGTATATATATATATATATACAGCTTTTTCTTCAACTCTATACACAAGTGTTCGATTGATTTGAAGTCTGGAGGCTGTGAGGGCCAATCCAGCGCCTCTACTTCATTGTTATTGAACCATTTTTTGCCAATCTCGACATATGTTTTGGGTCATTGTCCAGCTGGAAAACTGTATCATCCTTTTCACACCCATAGTACTCAACTGTACAAAGTAAGTTGTCTTGCAGGATATTCGCATATAGCACATTATTCAATCCACCATCGGTGAAACAACCTCATATCATCAGGTTTCCTCCACCAAATTGAAGGAGAGAAAAAGGTCTTCTGTAATGATGCGCACAACCGTTGCTAGTGAAAAGATTTATTGAACAAGGTGATATTGACCGCTCCTGACAAAGCCACAAAGGTGGCGATATGCGTGGGGCTTCCCTGTCTGTCCTCAAACTTGGGTGCAGTAACTATATGATTATCTTCCCCCTTTGAGGGTGTTTTGGGAACTGTTTCAGCCAGCGTGCCTCATATTAGTATACCTATGGTGTATCCTATATCAGCAGATTGTTTATGGTTCTTGGAATAAGGGTGTTATTGAGTGCATTGCAGGGGCTCTGATTGCTCTAGGCTATTAGGTAAATAACAGGGCTGAAAACAATTTAACAATTGCATTATCACTACCTGTTGTGCTAATGAGTCGGGTTGGCATGGAAGGGTTTACTTGGATACCGGGACGGTGGCTTCGGTAGGGATCACGGCTGGTCAGTTCCCGGTTCCGTGCCCTGGGCACTCAATGGCATGCTGGGGATGATGATTGGGGGATTATACATGACACCACCTGTGGTGTCTGGTAAGCAGTTACCAGCGCTGCAGCCAGGCGGTGAGGTGATGGTGTGGCGCAGCAGAGGTATACAGCTCCCCACAGGCGGGTGGTTCTTCTGCTCTTAGTTCTTCAACTGGTTGTGGGAATGTCAACATTGGTATTAGATATGTGCCTTCCAATTGGGGCCAATCTGCAGGTAAATCTCCTAAGATTGTCTTGACTGTCTTTGGTTCCTTTTCTTCTGGTACCGGACAAGGGACATTTTCCTTTGGTTGTAACAGTTGAGGGTACTTCTTTAAGTGATCTCTGGACACTGTTGCTGTTGTTTCTCCATTGTCTTTACTGATAAGACAAGTCTTCTGGTTGTCAAAGTTTGATGGTAATATAGTGTATGGTTCTGCTTCCCATTGATCCTCTAACTTGTGGAGTCTCCTTTTTCTTTTCAAAACCAATGCACCTGGTGTTAAGGGTGTTCCTTGTGCGTCTTTGTTAAAGTTTGTTTCTTGTTTTTCTCTTGATTTTGCCAGACTTCTCTCAACACATTCCTGTATTTTCTTGTACTGCTCTTTTCTTTGGGTATCCCAATCTGCATCCAAGGTGTTTTCTTCAGGAACTACAATGCCCATTTCAAAGTCTACTGGCAATTTTCCTGGTCTTGCTCTCATGAGGTATGCAGGGGTACAATTTGTTGAGCTCACTGGGATGTTGTTTTAGATGTAATTAAGGTCTGGTAACTTCTCCGGCCATTTCTTTCGTTCTTCTAGTGGCAGAGTTTTTAGCAATTCTATTACCACGTGATTCATTTTCTCGCACATTCCGTTGGTTCGGGGATGGTAAGGTTCTTGCTGCTGTCTGAGCTGTTAAGTCTTTCACAGGAGCTACCACTAGAAATCTTGAATAGTGGTCCACCATGGTAAGAGCATAGGTATAGCCTGATCTGCTGGGTGTAAGTTTAACGTGATCTAAGGCTACCAGTTGTAATGGCTGTTTCGTGATGATAGGCTTTAGTAGTGCTTTCTCGTTGTTACGGTCTTTTCTTCTCAATGAGTATGGTCCACAATTTTTACACCATTTCTCTATGGTAGATCTCATACCAATCCAATAGCACCTTTCCCGTAACAATATCTCCAGTTTTCTCGATTCAAAGTGTCCTGCTCCATTATGGTACACTTCTAGCACCATTTCTGGTTTCTCTTTGGAACTACAACTTGCCATACCATTTCATGTATTCTGGGGTTGATATACTGTCTGCACAATTGATCTTGATAGATGAATAACCTGCTTCTTTCTTTCCACAGGTGTTGGGCCTCTGGTGGAGCATTCTTTTCAAGTTGGGAATCCAGTTGGGTTACCAGCCTCTTCACTAGGCTCACTGCCGGATCACTATCTTGTGTTTCTTTCTATGCAATAGTGAAGCAACTGATTAAGTACAACATTCTGACGGTTCTGGTAGATGTTGGCTTCTGTCATTTCTCTTTTTCTGTGGAAAGCTGGGAGTTCTACTTCCTCCAAGTCATCCACCTCTTCTTCAGGGCCTTGTAAATGTACTTGAGGGTTTCTGGAGAGGGCATCAGCATTGACATTTTTACGGCCTGCCCGGTACTTGATGGTAAAGTCATAATTTGAGGCCAGGAACTCCAACTTAAAGGAACTGTAGTTTTCTGGGTTCCTCTCCGTGGGTCAAAGTTTTCTGCTGGCATAGGCAATTATTCTTTCCTTGCCATCTTGCATTTGGGATAGTACTGCTCCCAAGCCTACATTGCTTGAGTCAGTGTAAAGACGAATGGTAAGTTATAGTCAGGATAAGCAAGGATTTCCTTACCCATCAGAGCCTGCTTCATCTGCTGGAAAGAGTCTTCTTGCTTCTTGTCACGTATTGACTGCCTTGCTGTATGGAAGTGCTGCTGCTGTGGCTTAAATGAAGCCGTTTTGTTCTTTGTGTGATGTATATGACTCATGCTTAGGTGAGGTGAGGGGGTGTGCCTGGGCTGGCTGCTCCCGCCCCTCTGCCTTAAATGGGTCAGCTGACATCCACCTGCTGTCACTGATTCAGTTCATTTCTGGACTGTGACCTGTTGTGAGCGGATACTGATCCAGAGCTGCCACCTTACTCTCCATTGGAAGTTGTTGGGTTCCGTGGTCCGTGGGTTGAGGTAAGGGCTTATGCCTAGGGCTTCCCAGGAGTTAAGGACTTAGGCTGGTGGCTCTGACCTCCTCACCTTTAAAGGTACCTCCGAGATCAGGGTGAGTCAGGGACCCCAGTATTAGGGCCAGAGCAGGCTCCCTGACTCCCTATACCCAGTTCCCTCCTACTCCTGGGCATCCCGGCCCCCCCCCCAGCGTGACATTTCTTTCCCCATTCCAATGGTGGCTCAGAGGACCTCCTCTTCCTAGTTTGGCCTACCATAAGATCTTGTAGGAGCGCTGCCATCTTTGTGTAGCCCTTAATGAATCTTCTGTAGTACCCAACCAAACCTAAGAATTGACGTACCTCTCTGACGGTGGTTGGCTTTTGCCAGTCCTGGATAGCTGTCACTTTTTCCAGATCTGGTGCTACTCCATCTGCGCTGACCACATGCCCGAGATATTGGACTTTTGATTTCAGCAGGTGACATTTAGATGGTTTGAGCTTCATTCTGTAATTAGTTGGAGCTGCAAATACCTCCGCCAGGTGTTCCTCATAAGTTTTGGAATACACGATGACGTCGTCCAGGTATAGGAGCACTGTCTCAAAGTTCCAGTGTTCCCTGTAATCCACACACATCCTCATATTGCCATCCTTCTTTCTGACTAGGACTAAGGGAGCTGCCCAGGGACAACAGCTATCTCTTATAACCCCTGCTTCCTTCATGTCCTGCGGTATTAACAGAGCTGCCCCTGCCAATAAGGCCCATCAGTGGACTGCATCAGAGGACAGTAAGGGGAGATTCGTTGGGCCTCAGTCCACAGTTATAAGGTTGGGGATCCCGTTCCCCCCACTCCATGATAGCTTGTTGCAGGAGGGAAGACCTGAACAGAGGGAGATGCTGCGATCTGAAGCAGAGTAGGACTCTGATTGTCCAACCCCCATGCAGAGCAATGAGCAAGAGCCCAATGAGATGAAGGATGACAAAAGTGAAAGCGAGGGGGCCCTTGGGGTGCAACACAAGGGACAGGACGATGGGAGTTCTCTTGTTCCTGGTGAACCTGAGATAGACTTGATGGCTGAGTTTAGGTCCTTATGGGCCCACATATACTCCATTCCTTCTAAAGCTGATATGGAGGCCTACGTTGACAGGCTGGAAAAAGCCTGCAGGGCAGAGCTGGCGTCCACTCGTGCAGAGGTCTCTAAAATGGAACTGCAGGTGTAAACCCTCGATAGCAAATTAAAGATCCTAAAAGAAAAGGTTGTGTTCCAACAGGAGTTAATATACTCTTGAGGCACCCACAGGCTGTGGGGTACTCGGGAACCGGATCGCTGCTACTGTCATTGGAGAGTCACGGGGATCGTGACCTGGTCCTGTGGCCTGGGCGTCAGTTGAAAAAGGGGATATGTACAGGACAGGTTGTCGTGACGCCACTCGTGGTATGTGGTCAGTGGGGACCACCGCTGCTGCAGAACCTCCGGGGATGATGGGTATCAGCTGAGATGGGACGGCTCTCCACGTGTTAAGCCAATCCCCGGGGCAGTGTAAATAATTTATGTGTGAGATGCAGGGTGATGGGCACAAGGAATAGGCAGACTCACTCTTTGTGGTTTTCTCAGTCCTTTACTGGAACAGATGGTAAAAGCTGTCCACGGAGTCTTGAGAGTAACTTGGGGTTATTCTCACCCGACCGGGTCTTTGGCTCCCTTACTGCGCTTGCAATTTGGCTCCTGCTGCTGCTTAAGCTTGGCTGCCAGCCCTGTCTCGTCCTGTGAGGTACCGGTATGACAGGCAACTCGAGTCCTTCACTTATACATTGTTCCTGGGTGTCAGTGTCTCTGAACTCTCTCTCTGTTGCTGTGTCTGTGGGTACAGTATGGCTGGGAATCTGGAACCCCCACCATCCGGTATTGACTGCCAGGACGTGAGACCCTGCACAGTCTCGGACTCCGGTGTCAATTCTATGCGCTTTTCCTCTGGGATGAGCGTGCAGTTGCTCAGCCTCCCGGGTGTGTTCCTCAGACTGTACCCTTAGGTCTGAAACTCGTAAGTGGACCCTGAGATGAGCTTAGCACTGCTCCTTTACACTCAGTTCCTCTTCACAGTCCTCCCAGGAACTAACTAACTTGCTCCTTGCCAGACCAGAATATATAGGGGAGCTCACCCTGAACCTGGGTTTGGTTTCCCCTTCTGGCCTGGAGGTGTTGTGTGTGTGTTTCCTGATGAGAATACCGTTTGTTTTTCTCTTGTGACACCACCACCTGGGGGGCAGTGATGACACTGTTGCACTCTGACCTAGGGGTGCCACAAAATCCCCATTTAGGGAAAGACAGTAGTCCGGGACTGTGGCAACTTTTCAACAAGGTAAACACAAAGAATGAATAACAATAACATGTACAGAGTCTTAAAATATAAAAATTACAAAAAACAATAAAATTGTGAAAATTAGTCCAAAAGAGTTAAAAAAGCAGTCTCTCTGGTGATGAGTCCTTTTTCCACCGGGGCTGGGGAATATTTACAAGGAGTCTCTACCACTTCCAGTCCAGTGGTATGTTATGGTCCATTTTTAAAAGTAAATAGTTCAAGAATATTGAAAAGTTCTTACAGGAAAGTCTCTAGGTACTGGGCTTACGATTGCAACGTTACACATAATATAAACATGTCTTGGCTTAGGAGGCCTGGTCTCACTCTTACCACCCCCAGGCACTTTATTTCCCTAACTTAATGTGCATGGGGGTTAATCCAGTTCCTCCACCCTTCTGTTTGCTATGTTTACCCGGTTCTATTCACATTTCTTAACACTAAAACATATGTACATTTTACACCCAACTTTACACTTTAATCTTTGTACCGTGCTGGGAGCTGACCCTGTGTATTACGTAGTGACCTTCTGTACCGGGTGTACTCAATGTTAGGCTATGTGCAGAAGGGTACCTTTCAGGTGTTTCTGGTTCTAGTGGAAATGTGGATCTGATAGTAGGACTGACAAGTTCACTGGAACCAGGAATCTGTTGTTCCTGTTATTCTTCTACTGGTTCTACTTCCAGTTCTTTCACTCTTGGGACTTCTTGTTGCACGGCTTCAGGTACTGGTTCAGGTACTACCACTTGAGGAAATGCGAGCATTGGTACTAAGACTGCTTCATGGTAATTTGTCCAGGTTTTTGGAAAATCTCCTAAAACAGTATGGAACATATCTTCTTCTTTCTTGAGTTCAACTATGGGAACTGGAGTTTCATGTGTCTTCAGAGTTTCAGAACACAATTTTAAGAGATCTCATGATATGGCTGATGTGGTTCTACCTTCATCTTTACTAATTAGGCACACTTTTGTATTGTCAAAGTTTGATGGGAGAACGGTGTATGGTGTTGGTTCCCATTGATCATCTAATTTGTTGGTGCGTCTTTTCCTTTTAAGCACTTGCTCACCAGGTTGCAATGGAGTTGCTGGGGCATTTTGATTGTAGGTTTTCTCCTGTTTTTCTCGAGCTTGCTGGAGACTCTTCTCAACACATGCTTGGACTTGGTGATACTTGTGTTGGCGTAGGGTATCCCAACTGGTGTCTGCAACTTCTGTGTCAGGTTTCAGAATTTCCATATCCAAATAATTCGCAAAGCTCTCACTGATTTCGGGGAGACCAGTCAAGGAAAACACTGCAGGCAGCTGACTAAAGAGCCCAAACACAGTGAAATCCATGGTGAATTGCCCCCTGGGAATTTGAATATGCAAATAGAGTCCGTGGAGACACGTTTAAGAGTCTCAAACACGGGATTAGCTAGATATCCCTCCAGGGAAAGACCACCATAACCATCATATTAAGGGGCCCTTTCAGTCGCTGTCCCACTCAGTTACGAGCTTAAGGATACGACAAGGGAATTACCAAACCCAGGTATCCATCCACAGACAGCTGTTTCGGGGTATTGCCCTTCATCAGTGTGGAGTAACTGAGTGGGATAGTGACTACTTGATGGTGAAATTGTAGTTTGACAGCCGGGTTATCCATCACTGCTCCAGCGCACCTAGTTTTGCTGAGGCCAGGTGGGTAAGCGGGTTGTTATCTGTATAGATGGTAAATCTTGCAGCGGACAGATAATGTTTGAAACGCTCTGTTACAGCACAGACTATTGCCAGTAGTTCTAACTTGAAGGGACTGTAATTCTCCAGGTTTCTTTTGGTAGGACGGAGCTTCCTGCTTGCAAAGACGATTACTCTTTCTTTACCCTCTGGCACGTGAGACAGTACTGCTCCCAATCCCACATTGCTGGCATCTGTGCAAAGAATGAAGGGTTGATGGTAATCAGGGTATGCTAGGATTTCATCCCCTGTCAGGGCCCATTTCAACTTCTTGAAGGACTCTTCCTTTTCATCACTCCACTGGAAAGGAGGACTCCGGGCCGGAGACTTCTTAGACTGTCCTACCAGGATGTCTTGTAGGTGGCTGCCAGATTTGTAAACCCCTTAATGAACCTTCTATAATAGCCAACCAGTCCCAGGAATTGCCTCACCTCTTTCACGCTGGTGGGTCTTGGTCAATCCCTTATCATGGTAACCTTCTCGGGATCCGGTGCTACATCTTCAGAGCTTACTACATGGCCGAGGTACTGTACCTTTGGTTTTAGCAGGTAACACTTGGATGGCTTTATTTTCATACCATAACCGGACAAGGCTTCAAACACTTCCGCCAAGTGTTGCAGATGATCTTCATAAGTCTTGGAGTAGACTATGATGTCATCCAGGTACAGGAGAACAGTTTCAAAGTTCTTGCGTCCTAAGCAGCACTCCATTATTCTCTGGAATGTACCTGGTGCATTGCAGAGTCCAAACGGCATACAATTGAACTCGCAGAGGCCCATTGGCGTGGTGAACGCTGTCTTCTCACAGTCAGCCTCTGCCACTGGAACTTGCCAATACTCACTAGTCAGATCTAAGGTGGAAAGGTAGTTAGCAGATTTTAATGCAGCTAGTGATTCTTCTATTCTGGGTAATGGGTATGCATCCTTGTGTGTAATGCGATTGATCTGCCGGTAATCTACGCACATCCTCATGGTTCCATCCTTCTTTTTCACTAACACTAAAGGAACTGCCCAAGGGCTAAAACTGTCTCTTATTACCCCTGCTTCCTTCATTTCTTTCAGCATGTCCTTTGCACATTGGTAGTGAGCATGTGGTACGGGCCTATACCTCTTCTTAATAGGTGGATGATTACCTGTGGGGATGTTGTGTTCTACCCCTTTAATCTGCCCAAAGTCTAGTGGGTGTTTACTGAAGACCTGCTCGTACTCTCTCATTACCCTGTATGCTCCATGCTTTTGATGGGACGGTGTACAACTGGTACCTACATGTAGCTTTTGGCACTAATCCCCCAGATTTCCCTCTGAGCCATTGCACTCCGCCGGGTTTGACGGGTTCAAGGGTTCAACTGTTGAGACTGCATTTTTATCAACGGTGTACAATTTAGCCATGGTAGCATACTTTCGTAGGGTTACCTCCTCTTCCCCACAATTCAGAAGGCATATTGGCACTCTCCCTCTGTGTACCTCAACTACTCCTTTGGCCGTCAGTACAGTGGGCCTGCTGTCTGAGTACACGAGTTCTACCAGGGCCTGATAATCTCACCCTCAGAGGCCTATTGCGGTTCTACACCAGACCAACATTTCAGTTTTGGAAGGTTCACAATGGGTATCGGGTCACTTACCCTTGCACTGCCAATTTCTCCTCCAGACAACTCTACCTGCTGTCTCATCATCAACTCTTTGATTTCCTTCTGCAGGATTCGCTGTTGCCCGGAATTGGCAGTCTCAGCAGTCTGCTGTAAAACAACAATAACTTCTGCAAGACAACTTTCTATTACATTAATTCCTAGCAGAATAGTTGAATTACTTTAATGCCAGTCAACATCAACTATTATCACCCCTTGATCTTTTAATTCTACTCTCCAAACTTTAATGGTCATTTCTTTAAACCCAATCTGTGGTACCAGTTTACCATTGCTAGCCAATATGTTAATAAGTCATCATCTGGACCACACGTAATGTCTGAATCAGCCCAGTACCCTTTACTAAGGATATGAGGTATGGAGGTTATCTGCGAGCCGGTGTCCAGTAGAGTGTTCATGGGAATGCCATCCAGCACGACAGGTATGATTGGACGTCCTCCCACGTACATGTCCCACCAGCTTGGTGGACCTTGTTAGTTTACTCCTGGGGGGCGGCCCACTTCCCCTGGGGATCCTCATTTAAAGCATATTCCCTGACAAAGTGACTTGGTTCTCCGCAGCAGCAACAAATGGGCTGTCCATCGGAATGGTAGTGGTCGTTGGGTCGTCCTCGGGTCGCTGGATATCTTCCATGGGACATCCTCCCTGCTTGTAGTCAACTCGATCTCCACTGCCTTGGATCCATGCAGCTCCTGCATATCCTTGGCCATCTGAGCAACAGTTCTAATGAGTGCCTCAATCTTTTGCTTTAGAGCCTCATTGCCGATGGGTTCCTGAGGTTTATTACTAGCCTCTGACATGGCTGCTGGGATTTGTACTCCCGGTTGCTCGTATGCTGCAGCTAAGCATTGGGCAGAGTCTGTATCATGAGGCTCTTCTGCCTGCAGTATGCGGATTACCCTTTCTATAAATTGTACAAAGTTTGTCAGGGTTCTGTATAGCCATCATCCGCAGCCGTCCTCCATGAGGAGGAAATAAGAGTCCATCAACAAATTGATCAATTTGCAATTAATCTTCCCCCTGTGCCAAGGCGGGTTCTGCTTGTTTGAGTGCCCTGAGCGCCTCTTGTAAGTTCAATGCAAAGTTAACTGTCCCATTAGGATGCTGACAAGCTGGCTCTCCTTCAACGGGTATATACTATAATAGTTATCTAGCTTTTCTTTAAAGTCAAAAAAGACAAAAAATAGAATCAGCACAAAAAATTGTGAAAAAATCTGGTGCAATACTTCCTGTAGCAGGGCTCAACTGCAGCAAGACAAAGAATCCAAAAAGACAGGCAGCACTCCAAGTCACAGTTGTGAAAAAGCAGCTTTACTCAAGCCATGTGATACAACGTTTCAACCTTGCGGTTTTCATCAGGCATAGTGCATCATGGGTATAGCTGTGTTATTTATGCAGAAAACTTCATATAATCAATTAAGACTCTGTGTCTCTGTGACAAAGAATGGCAGTCTTTTGTCAACTAGTATTTTTGTAAAACCTACTGATAGGAATAACAGTCTGTTGTTCTCAAGTCACCACCCTCGCAACATGGTGGAATCTATTCCGTTCAGTCAATTCCTGAGAGCAAAAAGAATAGAAAGTGATGAACAGTCATTGGATACTACCCTGAAAGTAATGACAGATAAATTTGCCAAAAGGGGTTATCCAGTGAAGCTCTTGGAAAAACATAAAAATAAATTGAAGTCAATTGAAAGAAGGGATTTGTTGACACCAAAAGAAAGGGATAGAACTAAACGTGTCCCATTTGTCTCTGTGTTTTGTTAGGAAAGCAAACTTGTAGCCCAGATCATTAAGAAACATTGGAGCACATTGTCTAATGGTTTGCCTGAAATTACGGAGTTTCGCGACCCCCCTCTCTTCTCCTATAAGAGAAACAAAAATTTGAAGGATCAGCTTGTACATGCTGATGTTGGTTCCTTCAAGAAAAAGAAACAAAGTTCTCTCACTGGGTTTACAAGAAAAGGCTGTTATCCATGCTTAAATTGTATTAATTGTAAAGCCATGATAAAAGGTACTGAATTCACTGATAGGAATGCAGTAAAAATGTACAAGATCAATTATTTTTTAACATGCGATTCGGATTTTATTATCTATATGCTTATTTGTCCATGTGGTTTGAGGTACGTGGGAGAGACCACTTGTGATTTCAAGACTCGTTTTTGTCAGCATAAATATACAGTTCGCAAAAAGAGAACGGATCTCCCCGTACCTAAACACTGTGTTGAGTTTGGTCATAAAGACACAGATCTGAAGTTCATGATCATTGATCATGTTCCCCCTTTGAGACGAGGTGGTAATAGAACGGCCATATTAAAAAGAAAAGAGGATCAGTGGAACCATGCATTGAGAACATTGAGACCAGAGGGACTCAATGTTGATTTTAAATTACATGGTTTAACTTAAATTATAAAATCATATTGGAGATTCTATGTTTCTCGCTTACATTTTATATGTGTGCATGTAGTTTTTGTATTGTATTAATTTTTTTGTTTTTTTCTCTTTACAGGTGATGGATACTGCTTGAAAACCTGTTTTCACCATATCACGATGTCTCTGTCCCTTGATAATAATTTTTCTATATGGATATACTAATAAAAGAATAATTTTTTGTATACTGCAAAAGTGCTTGCGTGTAATGGAATTTCTTTTGGACACCAACTCAGTGATGATTGTTTATGTATGGAGGCGTTTTTGTTTTGTGGCTCTAGGTCATTTGGCGCCTCAGTTTAATTACTGGGTCGTCCGGATGTTCCATGACTCACAGCCATCCCATTTTTTGCTCTGACAAGCATAATGGTTTGGTACATGAATCCCTTGTTGATTGGTGGGTTTGGTGTCCGTTTATAATGTACTATTCAAAAGGTTTTTTTACCTATACACTGCAGCCGCATAGCACTTACGAGGTATGAGCATAACAGATCGCTGGCCAGTAACAAAGATGGCGGCGGCGGACATGTTTTGCAAGGCGCATGCGCGGTGACGCCACGGCGTCATGACGTCATGCCGTTAACGGAGCATGCGCAAACAAACCAGGAAGACGCTGGGAACATGAGGCAGTCATGATGTGAAGTGAAGGTTGAGCATAATCTAATCACCTGAGTATATATGAATATTTTAATATTTCACATATGTCACCAATCAATTCATTAGCACTTATTAATGATTTTAATGCTACCAGGGATATTGTGCCTGGTGTTTATCAGCACTATATGAGGCACTTTATATATATGATATGATTGGGCACATTATGTAGTTTTTACAGCTATTATAGTGGCATTTATGTCAAAAAATTTGATAATTGATTATATGAAGTTTTCTGCATAAATAACACAGCTATACCCATGATGCACTATGCCTGATGAAAACCGCAAGATTGAAACATTGTATCACATGGCTTGAGTAAAGCTGCTTTTTCACAACTGTGACTTGGAGTGCTTCCTGTCTTTTTGGATTCTTTTTCTTTAAAGTCAGTGAGGTTAGTGGGCTCACCTATGTACTGTGGTAGCTGCGTCACTCCCGGGGTGTACGACATCAGGAACGGCATGATCGGTGACATCCCTTGTGCTGCAGCACCGCTGGGTGCTCGGTCGGCATCTCGTACCCTGGGGCCAACATCATTCACTCGCTGCACAGGATCGTTCAGCTGCGACATCTTTCCACCCCCTTAGTTAATTCTGACCCTTCCGGTCTTTCACTTCCTTCAGAGTGTACAACTTTCGTTCCGCGATGGGGCCGGATTTCTCGTCGCCACCGGATGTCGTTAGAGCATAGGTTGGGTCTCGCTTTGTGCTCTTTGGAGGGTACCGCCCACTGTGATTCGCCCCTTCTGCTTCCCACGCGCAATAACAATGGCGACAGTCCAAAACACGTATTTCACACAGTTCACTGTACACCGGTTTAACGGGCACGGGATCCTGTTCGTGACGCCAGGAACTGAGGCACCCCCAGGCCGTGGAGTACTCAGGAACCGGATCGCTGCTACTGTCACTGTCGTGACCTGGTCCTGTAGCCTGGGCGTGAGGTGAAAAACAGGATATGTGCAGGAGAGGTTGTCGTGACACCACCCGTGGCATGTGGCCAGTGGGGACCACAGCTGCTGCAGAACCTCCGGGGATGATGGGTAGCAGCTGAGATGGGACAGCTCTCCATGGGTAAAGCCAATCCCCAGGGCAATGTAAATTGTTTATGTGTGGAATGCAGGGCGATGGGCACAAGGAATAGGCAGTCTCACTCTTTGTAGTTTTCTCAGTCCTTTACTGGATCAGATGGTAAAAGCTGTCCACGGAGTCTTGAGAGTAACTTGGGGTTATTCTCACCTGATCGGGTGTTTGGCTCCCTTACTGCGCTTGCAATTTGGCTCCTGCTGCTGCTTAAGCTTGGCTTCCGGCCCTGTCTCATCCTGTGAGGTACCGGTATGACAGGCAACTCGAGTCCTTTACTTATACCCTGTTCCCGGGTGTCAGTGTCTCTGAACTCTCTCTCTGTTGCTGTGTCTGTGGGTACAGTATGGCTGGGAATCTGGAGCCCCCACCGTCCGGTATTGACTGCTGGGACGTGAGACACTGCACAGTCTCGGACTCCGGTGTGCGTTCTATATGCTTTTCCTCTAGGGTGAGCACGGAGTTGCACAGCCTCCCAGGTGTGTTACTCAGACTGTAGCCTTAGGCTTGGAACTCGTCAATGGACCCTGAGATGAGCTTAGTACTGCTCCTTTACACTCCGGTCCTCTTCACAGTCCTCCCAGGAACTGAACTAAGTTGCTCCTTCCCACACCAGATTATATAAGGGAGCTCACCCTGAACCCAGGCTTGGTCTCCCCCTTCAGGCCTGTAGGTGTTGGTGAAACCAAAATCCCCCATAAAAACGGAGGAAAAATGAAACAATATCTCAAATATCAATTGATGATTTTTATTATTAAATAGTTCAAAAATTTAATTCAATAACATATATATCTAATGAGGTACCACAATAATTGAAGGCACTCCTCCTTTAAAACAGAACAAATTTTTTCAATAATTCATTACATGATAAAACCAATATCAAAAGGGTGCTGCTGTGTGTCAAAATTTATCTGATGGCTCAAATGTGGGTGTTCCTAAAGAATTCCTTCACCCACTGCAGCCTAAGATTGCAGACTCACTAACAGAGGCACATTTACTATCCCCATACTCCAATGAGGGACCCCCTATAGACTAACACAGAGTCCTGTTACTGTTACCTTAGAATCTAGGCTGCACCTCTGCCGTTCAGTCACACAGGCTCCTCACCCCTCCTGCGGACGATCGTTTCAAACAAAATCTTCCTGTGTGACTGAACGGCAGAGGTGCAGCCTAGATTCTAAGGTAACAGTAACAGGACTCTGTGTTAGTCTATAGGGGGTCCCTCATTGGAGTATGGGGATAGTAAACGTGCCTCTGTTAGTGAGTCTGCAATCTTAGGCTGCAGTGGGTGAAGGAATTCTTTAGGAACACCCACATTTGAGCCATCAGATAAATTTTGACACACAGCAGCACCCTTTTGATATTGGTTTTATCATGTAATGAATTATTGAAAAAATTTGTTCTGTTTTAAAGGAGGAGTGCCTTCAATTATTGTGGTACCTCATTAGATATATGTTATTGAATTAAATTTTTGAACTATTTAATAATAAAAATCATCAATTGATATTTGAGATATTGTTTCATTTTTCCTCCGTTTTTATGGGGATTTTGGTTTTATTAGTTTATGAGTGAAACTGTTAATTGTTGGACTATTGATTATACTGTAGGTGTTGGTGTTGTGTGTGTGTTGCCTGTTGAGAATACCCTTTGTTGCTCTTTTGTGACACCACCACCCGAGGGCAGTGATGGCACTGTGGCACTTTCTCCCAGGGGTGCCATACTCTCAGTCCCATCAGATCCAATACCTTATAGAAGCAATGAATGAAGAGCATAGGGGACATTGCAATAACCTCAGGGTGAGGGGGCTCCCTGAGACAATTGAGCACAAGGATCTTCCGTCTGCTTTATATAAGATCTTCTTCAAAGTCCTAAAAGCTCCTCCAGACACGGAGATTGAACTTGATAGGGTCCATAGAGCTATTGGGCTATGATCTACCAACCCAGACCGCCCATGTGACGTCATCTGCCGGGTTCATCATTACCAATAGAAAGAAGCTATCATGCATGGTCTCAGGCAAGGAGCATGAGCATTGTAAAAGATTTACAGATACTACCCGACCTTTCCAAACTTACTCTGATGAAAAGAAGAGCCTTGAGGCCCCTCCTAGACGTCTTGAGAGCAGCAGGGATACCATACACGTCGGGATTCCCTTTCTGCCTCCAGGTTAGGAGGGAAGGGAAAATGTTAATAGTTCGCAGCCCGGAGGATGTTTATCCCTTCTTGGCGGACTTAAACCTCCCTCATGTGGACATCAGCGACTGGCCCTTTGTCCCACTTGCATCGATGTACAGCCTCCCCCAGCGCTGTAATAGGAGACCCTCCGGACACTATTCTTTAACCGTGCATATAGGGGATTGTGGCCTCCCTTTGAACTGTGTAATCTTGCATGTGTTTTCCCCCTACACCCCCCCCCCCCGTTTTTTTTATTTCTCTGGGGAATGGGAGAGGGGTGGGAATAATAGCAGGTAGTTTTGTCCCTATAAAAGGCTTGGTTCTGACCTCCTTCCCCGCAAGGGCTTTTTGCCCGCTCTTGTTATGGGAGCTTGGGATTATTGTTGATGAGCTGGGTCAGGTGAGATGACCACCAGTGCATAGCCTTCCCCCTCAAGGGATAGTCGCGTAGAATACAGACGCTAAAGATACTTACTTCCCAACTTGTAGAGGGTTGAGTTGGTTTTCCTTCAACTTATTGGACTCGAAACTATACTCCCTTCTGAATTCCTCTTCTAATCCCTCCTCTGATTAATAAGTTCCTTCTCTGTTAACTTTTCCTCACCTATAACCTTCCCATACTCCCCTACTGTCTCGTTTCCTTTTCTGAACTATCTCCTCAGCTTTCCTACCTTCCCCCTTTCCTTCTCCCCCTGGGTGTTCCCCATTTGGGATGGAGCAGTTTAATGTCGGGTCTCTCAATGTCAGGAGTATTAATGTTCCTCAAAAGAGATCCCAGAACTTATACAGCATGCATAAAAAAAGAATTCACATACTCCTTGTGCAGGAGACACATTTCAAAAGAAGCCACGTTCCTGCATTTGGAGACAGATATTACGCCTCCTGGACACATAGTTCAATCCCTGAATCAAAATGTAAAGGAGTTTCAAAAGTTTTCACAACTCATTGGTACGGTTCTTGACACTGTTATAGACAAGGAAGGAACATGCATACTGTATTCTGAACGAATTAATCTCACGTATTCATATGTCACTGTATCTCCTAGACTTACACACGCTAATTGTAGCTTTCACCAGTACTTACTGTGCAGTGAATCATGGATATTCACTGTTGCTGGTACAAAGAATCATTATCCATGATTTCACTGCAACAGTAGTTACCTGTACAGTACAATTAGCCTTGTAAGACCCTAAAGAGATCCCACAGGATACTATGCTACCATCTTGTCATCCTTAACAGAATTTGCGGAGGGGACTGTGGTGTTGGGAGGAGACTTTGTACGTCCAAGATGCAAAGCACTATTGACGAATTTCTCCAGGTCTACTTCACCGACCCCACGGCCTTGCCCATCCTACAATGGCAAAAACCATCAAATGCGCACTACGGGGAATTTTGTTTAAAGATGGGGCAAAGCTTAAAAAGGAAAGGGCAGAAGAGGTTAAGAAACTGATCTTAAATATATCCAACCTGGACAGATTACATAAACAGTCGCCATCCCCCGCCATCCTTGCAGACCTGAATAAAAGTGGGGAAGAGCTCAGGCCATTACTTGATCAGAAATATCTCCACTTAGAACTAGAATGCAGAGATTTATGTATGAACACTCTGACAAATTTGGCAGACCATTAGCTAGAGTCCTGCACCCTAGAGGAGATCCTGGACATGTCCCCTTTATTTCCCGGATGGAAGGAGGCAGTGGCGTAACTACAGAACCGTGAGCCCCGTTGCAAGATGCACCTCGGGGCCTCTTTGGTGAGGACGGGGGGGGGCTGCTACTGGAGCTGGCCGGGTGAGGACCGGGAGGTACGTTTGGGGGGGTGCTAGCGGTGCCGGCTGGCGCGATTACCTGCTCTGCCGGCTTGTAGAGGAGTTGAGGGGCGGGCACTGTTGTGCGGGAGCAGGTAGTGACTTCTATTGTCACTTCCAGTCCGCCCTCTGCTCCTCTTCCGGCGCTATCGCGGTAGCGCGGGAGGCTGGAGGGGCCGGTCTCAGCCGCGACCGCTGCGACCGCGGTAGTTCTGCCACTGGAAGGGGGCCATACATAGAACCCATCCCTGAATTTTGAGATCTTCCAGAGTATTAAATGATATCTAAATATCAAGCGGTGAGAGGGAGAGGAGCCCCCAAGTAATGTACTCTCAGATATTGATAGATATGTCAGGCATACCGCTCTGGCTGTTCTTTCAGAGGGCACAACCACGCTTCTGGAAGACGACTTTTCAGAGGAAGAGGTTGCCGCTATAATTATGGACTCCCCGACGGGTAAGAGCTCTGACCCTGATGGCTTCACACCTAAGTTCTTTAAAATGTTTTCCTCCAAATTGACCTAATTTTTAACAAAAGTATTTAAAGAGGACCTGTCACCCCCTGGTGCATGGCAATCGAAATGCACCACTAAATGCAGCATGTCTGCTGAATTCAGGGAAGGGTCCCCCATGGCTCTAGCCCCCCCTGTGCCCAGAAAAATAGACTTTATAAATCTTACATATACTGAGTCTGGAGGGCCTTCCTGCTTATGGAGTCATCGCTGGCAAGGGGCTTCTCCCCGCTTCCGTCCACTATGTGCCGCCTCCTGCTGCTCTGTTCCTCCTCCTGTCTGTGTGTGGCCCCCTCCTCATCTGCGCCGGAGTGTAAGTGTCTGATCTCACGCAAGCGCACAGCGAGGCTGTGACGTCAGCCGTCGGCTCCTGCCTGTGTGAGTTCAGATGCTGACTCGCCGGCGCATGCGAGGAGGGGGCCACACACAGACAGGAGGAGAACAGAGAAGCAGGAGGTGGCACAATAAGGCCGGAGGCGGGGAGAAGCCCTGTGCCAGCGATGACTCCATAAGCAGGAAGGCCCTCCGGACTCACTATATATAAGATTTATAAAGTGTATTTCTCAGGGCACAGAGAGGCTAGAGACATGGGGGACCTCTTCCCTGGATGCAGCAGACATGCTGCATTCAGTGGTGCATTTAGATTGCCATGCACCAGAGGGGTGACAGGTCCTCTTTAATGCCGTTTTGCCCCAATCCCCCTGGGTCCCCCAATTGTTGGTGGCCCATATAAAGATCATCACCAAGCCTGGCAAAGACCATACCATTGTTGTTAACTTTAGGCCAATATCCTTGATTAATGTGGATATAAAACTTTTCTCTAAGACCTTGTCCAATAGGCTTAGTCCTTTGCTTCCGACTTTAATCCATATGGACCAAGTTGGCTTTGTAAGAGGCAGAGAGGCCAAGGACAATACAAATACACTATTCATCCTAGCTGGAAGTGACGTCGGCGCCTAACGCTTTCGTGTCTGACCTCACATCCGCTCGGCGGGTCTGTGAAACGCAAGCATGCGTTCCACCGTCTCTCTTCCTGGTTACCTCTACTGTGGGCGTTACTTGGAGCATCAAGTGACCCCACCAGGATTCAGAACTAGTGATGAGCGAGTACTAAAATGCTCGGGTGCTCGAAGCTCGGGCCGAGCATCCCAAGATACTCGTGTTCTCGGCCTGAGCACCGAGCCCAATGTTATCCTATGGGAGACCCGAGTATTTTTCTGACATGACCCCTGGCAGCATGGAAAAAACCCTAAAAATGTCACAAAAGTATCAGTAGAGTGCTGACATGATATGGGAACAGCATTGGGAAGACCCCTGGAAGCATTTCAGACCCCAAGGTCACTGATGTCAACAATGTTGTCAGACTATTACGCCACTTTTACGGACTGTCGAGAAAACGTTACAAAATGAAACCAAAACGGATTTTCATGGAAAAAATGTTAAGGGCTCATACCCACTTGTGAGACACAGTTGGTGTATGTTAGTTTTTTGGATTATATGAAAGATTTCTTTTTAAAAAAATTGTGTGGCACTCCCATGCCCCCGGGAAGAGACGTAAATGAAGGCCTCTTTAAATAATGTGCCCATTATAAGGAAGTGAGTCGTTTGTAGTAATGCCCTAGGAAGGGAAGCCAACAATTGTGTGGCACTGTGATGCCCCTGGATAGAGACGAGCATGAGGGCCTCTTTAAATAATGTGCCCATTGTAAGGAAGTGTGTGTTTTGTAGCATTGCCATAGGCAAGGAAGCCAAAAATTGTGAGGCACTTCAATGCCCCTGGATAGAGACGTGCATGAGGGCCTCTTTACATGATGTGCCCATTTTAAGCAAGTGTGTCTGTTGTTGTATTTTCCTAGGCAGGGAAGCCAAAGGTTTGGAGGCACCAAGATGCCCCTGCATAGAGGCGTGCATGAAGGCCTTTTTAAAAAATGTGGCCATTGTAAGCAAGTGTGTCTTTTTTAGTATTGCCCTAGGCAATGAAGCCAAAAATTGGAAGCACCAAATGCCCTGCATAGAGGCGTGCATGAGGGCCTTTTTAAAAATGTGGCCATTGTAAGCAAGTGTGTCTGCTGTAGTATTTCCCTAGGCAGGGAAACCAAAGGTTTGGAGGCACCAAGATGCCCCTGCATAGAGGCGTGCATGAAGGCCTTTTTAAAAAATGTGGCCATTGTAGGCAAGTGTGTCTTTTTTAGTATTGCCCTAGGCAATGAAGCCAAAAATTGGAAGCACCAAGATGCCCCTGCATAGAGGCGTGCATGAGGGCCTTTTTAAAAAATGTGGCCATTGTAAGCAAGTGTGTCTTTTTTAGTATTGCCCTAGGCAGGGAAGCCAAAAATTGGGAGGCACCAATATGCCACTGGATAGAGGTGTGCATGAGGGCCTCTTTAAATGATGTGCCCATTGTAAGCAAGTGTGTCTGTTGTAGTATTTCCCTAGGCAGGGAAGCCAAAGGTTTGGAGGCACCAAGATGCCCCTGCATAGAGGCGTGCATGAGGGCCTGTTTAAAAAATGTGGTCATTGTAAGCAAGTGTGTCTTTTTTAGTATTGCCCTAGGCAGAGAAGCCACAAATTGGGAGGCACCAATATGCCACTGGACAGAGGCGTGCATGACGGCCTTTTTAAAAAATGTGGCCATTGTAAGCAAGTGTGTCTGCTGTAGTATTTCCCTAGGCAGGGAAGCCAAAGGTTTGGAGGCACCAAGATGCCCCTGCATAGAGGCGTGCATGAGGGCCTTTAAAAAAAATGTGCCCATTGTAAGCAAGTGTGTCTTTTTTAGTATTTCTCTAGGCAGGGAAGCCAAAGGTTTGGAGAAACCAAGATGCCCCTGCATAGAGGCGTGCATGAGGGCTTTTTCAAAAAAAGTGCCCATTGTAAGCAAGTGTGTCTGCTGTAGGGGAAGCCAAAAATTGTATAGCAGTTCAATGCTCCTGGATAGAGACGTGCATGAGAGCCTTTTTCAATAATGTGCCCATTTGAAGCAAGTGGATCTTTTGTAGGATTGCCAAAGGCAGGGAAGAAAAATATTGGGAGGCACTTCAATGCCCCTGGATAGATACGTGCATGAGGGCCTTTAAATGATGTGCCCATTTTAAGCAAGTAAGTCTGTTGTTGTATTTCCCTAGGCAGGGAAGCCAAAAATTGTATAGTACTTCAATGCCCCTGGATAGAGACGTTCATGAGAGCCTTTTTCAATAATGTGCCTATTTTAAGCAGGTGGGTCTGCTGTAGTATTTCCCTTGACAGGGAAGCCCAAGGTTGGGAGGCACCAAGATGCCCCTGCATAGAGGCGTGCATGAGGGACTTTTCAAAAAAAGTGCCCATTGTAAGAAAGTGTGTCTGCTGTAGTATTTCCCTAGGCAGGGAAGCCAAAAATTGGGAGGCACTTCAATGCCCCTGGATAGAGACGTGCATGAGGGCCTCTTTAAATGATGTTAGCAGATAGAAAACAAGCGGTGTCAGAGGTAAGCCACAACGCGTTTCGACGCACAGATGCATCTTTCTCAAGTGGAGATCCACTTGAGAAAGACGCATCTGTGCGTCGAAACGCGTTGTGGCTTACTGGACCCCTGCTGTTCGTGCAATAAATTATTGGTAATTTAATCACCAACCCGTGGTTTCTTTAGCGCTCCAAACCTCTGACACCGCTTGTTTTCTATCTGCTAATCTCTATCTCCCTTGTTGGGAGGTGGTGTGTGAGCTGCTCTAAGATCCACAGTACCTGGCAGTACATCATAAAGACCACCCTTGAATGATCAACTGATACACAGTGTGGAGCTGGGACGGAAGCCAGTGCAGCGAGTCTGCCTCTTCGGGTGGAGGAGTGAAGGAGCCCACCTCCATCTCCAGAGAACTAAAGAGCCGACCACCAGGCCCGGAGTATCTGAGGAGGAGGGAATATTGGCCCTGTCACTACAGTGATCCACATTAAGCCATCAGTCTGGTTGTGCGGGGTGTTGCACAACCAGTAAAGGTTAGTGCAAACATATAAAACCGTGTATTAAGTTCCTCCAGTTGCAGTGTGGCGCAATATCTGTTTTTTCTTTAAATGATGTGCCCATTTTAAGCAAGTGGTCTGTTGTTGTATTTCCCTAGGCAGGGAAGCCAAAAATTGGGAGGCATTGCGATGCCTCTGGGAAAAAACATGGAGGAGAGCCTCTAAAAATTGTTCCCATTATGAAGCAGCGGGTATCCTGTACTTGTAATGCCCATTCTGGAAGCATGGACTAAAACATTTACCCCTGGGGGTATACATGAAACTAATGCCTAACTTTAGAATGGTTAGGTGCATCATCATCATAAATATGATGTAAAAAAATTATGGTTTTGTGGCGCCATGAACCACGGTCACACTGATTATATGATGGTGGCAGATGAGGAGAAGGAGGAGCAGTACAGCAATTAGCCAAACACATGAAGTCTGTACCGATGTGTGGGTGTGCGGAGGAACATAGGAATCTACTGGCACAAAATTTAAATTCCGCTATCATTTGGTGGTAGTGTGTGGTGAAGTCAGGCCAAATCCAACCCTTGTTCATCTTGATCAAAGTCAGCCTGTCAGCATTTTCAGTTGACAGGCGGGTGCATTTATCTGTAATGATTCCACCTGCGGCACTAAAAACACGCTCTGACAAAACGCTAGCGGCAGGTCAGGCCAGGACTTCCAAGGCGTAGAGAGCCAATTGCTGCCACGTGTCCAGCTTGGATACCCAATAATTATAAGGCACAGAGGAGTCTAGGAGCACTTTAATACGATTGGCAAGGTACTCCCTCAGCATCTTGGAAAACTTTGCATTCTTTGTGAAACTACCCCGCACTTCAGGGCCTGTGGTACGGGAGGTGCTGAGAAAAATGTCCCAGATCATTGAGAGAGTTCCCCTACCTCTGCTGGATTGGACTTGTGCCTCTCTATGCCGGACGCCTTGGTTGTCCACTGAATCGTGACTTCTGTCGCTAGCGTCTTCAGAAGGGAATTTTTTTAATAATCCCGCCACTATGGCCTTCTGGTACTGCAGCATTTTTGTAGACCTCTCCGCTTCGAGAATAAGAGAAATAAAGTTCTCTTTGTAGCGTGGGTCTAAAAGTGTCATCCAACCAGTAAATGTCCGCCAAGATATTGATAACACGAGGGTCACGACACAGGCAACGTAATATAAAGTCAGCCATGGGCGCCAGACTGTTAACAGTCAAGACTTCTGGGTCATCACCAACAGCATGATTGGCCTTGCTGACCTCCTCTTCCTCCTCTCCTCTGTCCTCTGGCCATCCACGCTCAACCGACGGTCTGACGGTTGTGCATGTATTACCGTCAATTCCGAATGAAAGTAGCTCCATTTCTTCATCCTCCTCGTCATAGTCCTCCAATGCATGTTGGGATGAGATGAGGCTAGGCTGTGTGTAATCACCCAGTACGGTTTCTTGCTGCAAGTCAGCCTGCTCCGCCTGCAATGCATCGTCTTTGATTTTCAGCAGAGAGCGTTTTAGAAAACAGATAAGCGGGATGGTGACGCTAATGATGGCGTAATCGCCGCTCACCATCTTGGTGGAGTCCTCAAAGTTTTGGAGGATGGTACATATGTCGGACATCCATGTCCACTCCTGAGGTCTTATGTGTGAGTTTGAACCGTATACCGACGCCTAGTTGATGCTGGTACTCAACAACTACCCTCTTCTGCTCACAAATCCTGACCAACATGTGCAGTGTGGAATTCCAACGCGTGGGGACATCACACACCAGTCTGTGAGGCGGAAGCTGCAAACGCCGCTGAAAACGGCAAGGCCGGCAGAAGCAGTAGGTGACTTTCTGAAATGGGCACACAGGCGGCGTACTTTGACAAGCAGATCCTACAGCTCCGGGTAGGATTTAATAAACGCTGAACCACGAGGTTGAGCACATGGCCACGCATGGAACATGTGTCACTCGCCTCGCCTCAGAACCGCCACAAGGTTCCGCCATTGTCACACACGACCATGCCTGGCTGTAGGTTCAGCGGTGTGAGCCAGTGATCTGCCTGCTGTTTCAGAGCTGTCCACAACTCTTCAGCGTTGTGGGGTTTGTCACCTATGCATATTAGCTTCAGCACAGCCTGTTGCCGTTAGCTGAGGCAGTGCTGCAGTGCTTCCAGCTTGGGACTGGTGTGGAGGGTGAAGTGGAGGAAGTGGAGGAGGAGTAGAGCATGATGTGCCAGAGCTGTGCACTGTGGGTGAAACCCTGACTGAGTTAGGGCCTGCAATCCTCGGTGTCAGGAAGGACGTGTTCCGTCCCAAGGTCAGCCTGGGTCCCGGCTTCCAGAATATTAACCCAGTGTGCCGTCAGTGAGATGTACCGGCCCTGCCCGCAAGCACTTGTCCACGTGTCCATGGTTAGGTGGACTTTGCTGGAAACTGCGTTGTTAAGGGCACGTATGATGTTTTGTGACACGTGCTTATGTAATGCGGGGACGGCACACCGGGAAAAATAGTGTCGGCTGGGGACCAAGTAACGTGGGACAGCCGCCGCCATTAGGTTGCAGAATGCTACCGTCTCCACCAACCTAAAAGGCAACATTTCCAGCACAAGTAGTCGCAAAATGTGTGCATTTAGAACTGTGGCATGTGGGGCGTTGGCAGCGTATTTGCGCCTTCGTTCCAAAGATTGGGGTATGGATAACTGAACTCATGCGCTGGGACAAGGACGTGGCTGATGATGGTGCTACTTCTGCTTGTGCAAGTACAGGTGAAGGACAGGAGGCATCTTCGCCTGCAGTATAGACAGGGGATTGGCTTGCATACACAACAGTGGAAGACGCAGCTGTGTCACCCGCGACAATGTGTCATGCTTCCGGGGGAAGGCGCCCTAGAGTGGATCCACTGGGCCGTGGTACTGAACTCCCCTGGGTGAGCTGATCCTAGTTTACCCAACCCCTATACTGGGATGGTCAGGGGCAAGTCCCAGGGGTCTAAATACCACAGCAGCCAGTACCAGGGGGGCGGCTCGTAAGGTTAGCCTATACTAAGGAATAGAGACGTATTCCAGGTAACAGGGCACAAGGCTAGGAGACCAGGAAGGGTGCTACCAGGGGAGAGCACAGCAAGGGTTCCAGGAAGCAGAGTACAAGGCTGGAGGACAGGAATGGTGCTACTGGGAAGGAGCACAGCAAGGGTTCCAGGACACAGAGCACAAGGAAGGCCTGACCAACAGTCAGCAAGGCAGAAGCAAACTGACTTAATAATCAGGCACCTCCCATCAGAGGAGGTGGCCTGTATACCATGGGAAGAGCAGCTATTGGTCAAGGGGAGTGTCAGGTTGGACCTTGCCTGCCCCTAGAGTCACAGGGAAGGAATTCACCTAGCGCGCCGCTCAGTAGGCTCATGAAAATGACCATAGTAATGTGCTCATGTGAGAACCCGGCGGTCAGCTGACAGGAAGGGAACATGGCGACGGCTCTGAGACACAGCACGCCTGGATGCCGGACGCCCGGTCAGCAGAGGAGCAGGAGATCCCGACCCGGGAGAGGTGAGCTGGGAAGCTGTGCCAGGGGACCTAACACAATGCTCCTGTACTCTGCTGTACATCCCACAAAGTTGGGTGCTTTGCTGCCATGTGCCTGATCATGCTGGTGGTGGTCAGGCTGCTAGTTTTGGTACCCCTGCTGATGCTGGCATGGCAGGTGTTGCAAATGGCCTTTTTCAAATTATCTGCAGACACCTTAAAAAACAGCCAGACTCGGGAAGACCTAGCAGTTGTACTGCCAACATCACTCGTGTTGTTGTTCCAGGGAACGGTTGCCTGCCTTCTGCCTACGGACACCACCCTGCTTCTTCCGGCCTGTTCTAATGCTATGCCTAACTCCCCCTGTGCACTGCTGTCCTCACTCTGCATGTCCTCCTGCCAGGTTGGGTCAGTTACTGGATCATCCACAAGGTCGTCTTCCACTTCCCACCCTGATCCCCTTCTGACTTTTTGGCAATTGTGTCTCATCATCGTCCACCTCTTGTTGAGACACGTTCCCACCGTTGCCTTCATGACACCGTGGCTGCTCAAATATTTGGGCATCGGTACATACGATCTCCTCATGACCGGGTCATTCCATGTCAAGTGATCCAAAAATGAATATTTTTTTTCCCTGACGTCCTCAGATTTTTTAATTTTTTTTCTATATGAAGAACAACTTTAGTTAATTACAAAAAAAAAGTTTAGAATTTTTTTCTTTATCAGTTAATTTTTTACAGATTTTTAAAGTTTTAAAAAAGTGTGAATTTTGGCCTGGTAGGCTTTACATTTTCTATCATATCTTGGGCTAGAAATAAGATAGAGAAACAAAATAAACACCAATCTACTCAGAACTGTGCAGGCTTTCACCAGATATGTCACAAGAGGATCTTTGTTAATATTTTACCCATGTGATCGCAAGCGCAAAACTTTAAAACGCATTTCCGAAAAATCGGCGAGCTTTAAATATTTCAAAAACTGCCCATGTGTCTGCTTTGCTCTTAGCCACATCTGTACCAAATTTCAAGTTGGGATCGCGATGGGATCATATTTTAAAATATTTTAATATTAATAGCGTCAATGGGTCATTCTATATCAAGTGATCTAAATATGAATATTTTTTTTTACCTGACGTCTTTAGATTTTTTTTATTCTTTTTCTTTATGAAGTACAACTTTAGTTCATTACAAATTAAAAGTTTAGAATTTTTTCTTCATCAGTTAATTTTTTACAGCTTTTTAAAGTTTAAAAAAAGGGTGAATTTTGGCCTGGTATGACTTTACATTTTTTTTATCTCAGGCTAGAAATAAGATAATGAAGTGGGAGAGGCATCATTTTACTCAGAACGGTAACAGCTTTCATTTGATATGTTACAAGACTATGTTTCTTTATATCAAATTCAAACTATTGACGGGCAATTGTGAACAAAATGACTGATTGTGTTCTTGGTTATATTTGTGCAGAGATTCAACTTGGGACCTGTCAAATGTATATATTTTTTATTTTATGGTTGTATGAGTTATCACAACTTATTGAATAAAACATTTATTTGCAACAAAAAAGAAACACAAAAAACAAATGCCATAAGTGCCAGGATAAATACATCTTAATCATCAGAACACAACGTTCAGCATTTTCAACTTGAATGTATTGAACAAACAAAAGAAGAAAGGTGATCATATCCTCAAGTTTGATTAAACAAGATTAAAAGAACCAAAAATGTTAACCCCTATTTATACATATAAATTTGTTTTCTATTCTAATCACTAAACATGTGATTTATGAAGTGTTTAATAAGAATAGTACAGTAGTTAAATCATCGTTCTATAAATTATGAACTAATCAAACAATTAATAGTACGTTTTTAAAGTGGCATTTTATCAATTTGTCCCTTCTAGTGGGTGAAATGTAATCTTGTCCATAAACGCTTACTAGCAATCGCCATTTCCTTGTGTGTCAAAGAGTATGTCCGGCCTGTCACGGTGTTAGGCTCCGCCTGAGTTATTATCTGATTTTTGTGCACTTTTAAAATGTCTGGCTTTCTTGGATACACAAAGGATGGCGCTGGACCAGAAGGATGCAATAAAGTCAGTTCTACTTCTTCATTTTCACAATCTTTGGAGAGTACAGTAGCCAGCCACCAGCGCCAATCATATTCATATTTTTTCAAAAGGATTGCAACAGTGTCTATGATAAAATGCTGTTTCTTGAGAAGTAGCAGCCATTGCTGTGTGGGAAAAAATACAGTTAATATTAAGTAAGGAAGATCTTATATATAAAACCCGAAGGCCACTTCCGGGGAAGACCACGCCCACTTCCGTGATGGTCTTCGCCCAGGGCTGGTGGGCTGGTGACGTCACCAGTGCACTGTAGCCGGACGGCGCCCGGCTACATGCACCGGCGCCTCCTCTCTCCGCCGCCGCTCCACACTCCTGTGCCCGCGCCCCCTCCTGCCTCCTCTGCCCGCGGCCGCTCCAGCCGCCTCTGCCCGCCCGGCACAGCCTCCAGCCGCCTCAGCAGCCCGCCCGGCACAGCCTCCAGCCGCCTCAGCAGCCCGCCCGGCACAGCCTCCAGCCGCCTCAGCAGCCCGCCCGGCACAGCCTCCAGCCGCCTCAGCAGCCCGCCCGGCACAGCCTCCAGCCGCCTCAGCAGCCCGCCCGGCACAGCCTCCAGCCGCCTCAGCAGCCCGCCCGGCACAGCCTCCAGCCGCCTCAGCAGCCCGCCCGGTACAGCCTCCTGCCGCCTCTGCAGCCCGCCCGGTACAGCCTCCAGCCGCCTCAGCAGCCCGCCCGGCACAGCCTCCAGCCGCCTCAGCAGCCCGCCCGGCACAGCCTCCAGCCGCCTCAGCAGCCCGCCCGGCACAGCCTCCAGCCGCCTCAGCAGCCCGCCCGGCACAGCCTCCAGCCGCCTCAGCAGCCCGCCCGGTACAGCCTCCAGCCGCATCAGCAGCCCGCCCGGCACAGCCTCCAGCCGCCTCAGCAGCCCGCCCGGCACAGCCTCCAGCCGCCTCAGCAGCCCGCCCGGTACAGCCTCCAGCCGCCTCAGCAGCCCGCCCGGTACAGCCTCCTGCCGCCTCTGCAGCCCGCCCGGTACAGCCTCCCCTGTGCCCTGGCCGCTCCAGCCTCTGCTCTCCTCTCCCTGTCTTCTGCCCAGCCGCCTCTGCCCCCTATCCCTGCCTCCTGTCCTCTGCCCCCTGTCCTCTGCCCCCTGTCCTCTGCCCCCTGTCCTCTGTCCTCTGCCCCCTGGCCTCTGTCCTCTGCCCCCTGGCCTCTGCCCCCTGGCCTCTGCCCCCTGTCCTCTGCCCAGCGGCCTCTGCCCCCTGTCCTCTGCCCAGCCGCCTCTGCCCCCTGTCCTCTGCCCAGCCGCCTCTGCCCCCTGTCCTCTGCCCAGCCGCCTCTGCCCCCTGTCCTCTGCCCAGCCGCCTCTGCCCCCTGTCCTCTGCCCCCTGTCCTCTGCCCCTGTCCTCTGCCCCCTGTCCTCTGCCCAGCCGCCTCTGCCCCCTGTCCTCTGCCCAGCTGCCTCTGCCCCCTGTCCTCTGCCCAGCCACCTCTGCCCCCTGTCCTCTGCCCAGCCGCCTCTGCCCCCTGTCCTCTGCCCAGCCGCCTCTGCCCCCTGTCCTCTGCCCAGCCGCCTCTGCCCCCTGTCCTCTGCCCAGCCGCCTCTGCCCCCTGTCCTCTGCCCAGCCGCCTCTGCCCCCTGTCCTCTGCCCAGCCGCCTCTGTCCTCTGCCCCCTGTCCTCTGCCCAGCCGCCTCTGCCCAGCCGCCTCTGCCCCTGTCCTCTGCCCAGCCGGCCTCTGCCCAGCCGGCCTCTGCCCCCTGTCCTCTGCCCAGCCGCCTCTGCCCCCTGTCCTCTGCCCAGCCGCCTCTGCCCCCTGTCCTCTGCCCAGCCGCCTCTGCCCCCTGTCCTCTGCCCAGCCGCCTCTGCCCCCTGTCCTCTGCCCAGCCGCCTCTGCCCCCTGTCCTCTGCCCAGCCCCCTATGCCCAGCCGCCTCTGCCCCCTGTCCTGCCCAGCCGCCTCTGCCCCCTGTCCTCTGCCCAGCCGCCTCTGCCCCCTGTCCTCTGCCCAGCCGCCTCTGCCCCCTGTCCTCTGCCCAGCCGCCTCTGCCCCCTGTCCTCTGCCCAGCCGCCTCTGCCCCCTGTCCTCTGCCCAGCCGCCTCTGCCCCCTGTCCTCTGCCCAGCCGCCTCTGCCCCCTGTCCTCTGCCCAGCCGCCTCTGTCCTCTGCCCCCTGTCCTCTGCCCAGCTGCCTCTGCCCAGCCGCCTCTGCCCCTGTCCTCTGCCCAGCCGGCCTCTGCCCAGCCGGCCTCTGCCCCCTGTCCTCTGCCCAGCCGCCTCTGCCCCCTGTCCTCTGCCCAGCCGCCTCTGCCCCCTGTTCTCTGCCCAGCCGCCTCTGCCCCCTGTCCTCTGCCCAGTCGCCTATGCCCAGCCGCCTCTGCCCCCTGTCCTCTGCCCAGCCGCCTCTGCCCCCTGTCCTCTGCCCAGCCGCCTCTGCCCCCTGTCCTCTGCCCAGCCGCCTCTGCCCCCTGTCCTCTGCCCAGCCGCCTCTGCCCCCTGTCCTCTGCCCAGCCGCCTCTGCCCAGCCGCCTCTGCCCCCTGTCCTCTGCCCAGCCGCCTCTGCCCCCTGTCCTCTGCCCAGCCGCCTCTGCCCCCTGTCCTCTGCCCAGCCACCTCTGCCCCCTGTCCTCTGCCCCCTGTCCTCTGCACCCTGTCCTCTGCCCAGCCGCCTCTGCCCCCTGTCCTCTGCCCAGCCGCCTCTGCCCCTGTCCTCTGTCCTCTGTCCTCTGCCCCTGTCCTCTGCCCCCTGTCCTCTGCCCCCTGTCCTCTGCCCCCTGTCCTCTGCCCTCCAGCCTCCCCTGTCCTCACCCCTCCTCTGCCCTCCAGCCTCCCCTGTCCTCACCCCTCCTCTGCCCTCCAGCCTCCCCTGTCCTCACCCCTCCTCTGCCTTCCAGCCTCACCTGTCCTCACCCCTCCATATGCAATGTACAGTATGTGTATATATGTAGGCACTTCCGTCACTTTGTCCGCACTTCCCTCAACTTTGTACACACACATACACACACACACTCCGCTATACTTGCCACCGGCCCTACGTCCGCTGCCTGCATCTTCAGTCGACATGTCGCCGCCCCCAAACTACTTGATCCAATATACCGTCCAAGATGTCTCGCCAAACTACCTGGACGACATATTCTATCCAGTCGTCTGGGGGTGGCGACATGTCAACTCAGGATCCAGGCGGCGGGGAAAACGCAAGGTCGGTAGTAAGTATAGCGGAGTGTGTCTATGTGTGTGTATGTATGTGTGTGCTCACCACGCTGCCCACGGCGCTGCGCTGACCACGCTGCCCACGGCGCTGACCACTCTGCCCACACCGCTGCGCTGACCACTCTGCCCACGCCGCTGCGCTGACCACTCTGCCCACGCCGCTGCGCTGACCACTCTGCCCACGCCGCTGCGCTGACCACTCTGCCCACGCCGCTTCGCTGACCACTCTGCCCACGCCGCTGCGCTGACCACTCTGCCCACGCCGCTGCGCTGACCAATCTCACCGACTCACTGCTAACCACTGAGCCACCGCACTCACTGCTAACCACTGAGCCACCGCACTCACTGCTAACCACTGAGCCACCGCACTCACTGCTAACCACTGAGCCACCGCACTCACTGCTAACCACTGAGCCACCGCACTCACTGCTAACCACTGAGCCACCGTATACTGTGCTACCCACAAAGCCGCCTGTATACACACAATTCATTTCACCGCACTCCCGTAACTATTAGTAAATAAACTATATATGGATTCTAGACTACCCGATTCTTTAGAATCGGGCCACCATCTAGTAGGTAATAAAAATAAAGATTTACAGTACACTTGAGATAGAATTGTATTACTATAAAGTGAGTTTTAGGGCTAGCGCGCACAGTTTTTTCTGTCTGCAGATACACGCTGCAGTTTTGGCAGCTTGTTTTTCTACCAAGTTTTTACCACATATGCGTTAGTTTTTTTTAATCGCTAGTGAAAAAAATGGCAGCTTTTTATATATAAATGATAAATGCTGCGTTTATTGCAGCGATTAAAAAGTAGTTCAAGCAGTGATTTACTCACTCTTGAGTGTTTCCAAAAACACTGCATGTGGTGAACCCCATAGAAATCAATGGGGCTGTTTTTCTGAATGATGATCCCTAAGAATAGCACTGTGTGTATTGGCCCTTAATAATAAAAGCATTAAACTATTAATATATTTACTCACCCATATTTTAGTACACAACCTTGATGGCTTTGTACAGACTATTGTTTGTTCAGGAGTGAAGATGTTCAGACATGTCAGGACATGAAAGGTCTGAACGAGCTGTCTTACTTCCTGAATGCAGTGGGTAGACACTTAACATGATTGACAGAGCTGCTGGCCTATCATCTGCTCTGCATTCACTGTCTATCCCTGTGCTTTCTCAGGTTGAGCCCTAACAAAGCTTTTTCCTATATGTCCTCTCCTGCTTCTAAGCTGTAAAATATCAAAATAATACAGTAATGTCTAAAAATAATGGATTTGATAAATATAGACCCCACGCTTTTAGACCACAGGTTGAACAGATCTGAATTCAAGATTTCTGAATTGACACTATAATAGTTAAATATTTTCAAATATGATCCCATCACGATCCCAACTTGAAATTTGGTACACATGTGGCTAAGAGCATAAAAGACACATGGGCAGTTTTGGAAAATTTTTATTAAAACGTTTTTTCGGAAATGCGTTTCAAAATGTTGCGTTTGCGTTCGCATGGGTAAAAAATTAAAATTAACAAATATACTCTTGTGACATATCTGGTGAAAGCCTGGACAGTTTTGAGTAGAATGGTGTTTATTTTGTTTCTCTATCTTATTTCTAGCCCAAGATAAAAAAAATGTAAAGTCATACCAGGCCGAAATTCACACTTTTTTTAAACTTTAAAAATCTGTAAAAAATTAACTGATGAAGAAAAAAATTCTAAACTTTTAATTTGTAATTAAATAAAGTAGTACTTCATAAAGGAAAAAAAATAAAAAAAATCTAAAGATGTCAGGTAAAAAAAAATATTCATATTTAGATCACTTGATATGGAATGACCCATTGACGCTATTAATAGTAAAATATTTTAAAATATGATCCCATCGCGATCCCAACTTGAAATTTGGTACAGATGTGGCTAAGAGCAAAGCAGACACATGGGCAGTTTTTGAAATATTTAAAGTTCGCCGATTTTTCGGAAATGCGTTTTAAAGTTTTGCGCTTGCGATCACATGGGTAAAATATTAACAAAGATCCTCTTGTGACATATCTGGTGAAAGCCTGTATAGTTCTGAGTAGAATGGTGTTTATTTTGTCTCTCTATCTTATTCCTAGCCTTAGTTATGAGGAGAAACGTAAAGGCAGGCAACAGCGAAATTCGCACTTTTTCCGAACTTTGAAAATCATTTTTAAAAAAAATAAATTTTTTTAAAAAATTTTCTCTTCACATTTTGCATTGTCTGACATGCTGTTATCAAATAACATAATCTCAAAAGAATTAAAAATATAGAGGTAATAATCATTGGTTCACTTGACATGGAATGACCCGACCCACTTCAACTGAAGCTGGCGAGAGGCCAGAATCTACGAATGGATAAGTGAACAGCTCTTTAGAGTGTCCAAGTGTGGGATCAGTTATGTCCAGGTCAGGGCAATCGGCATGGTGGGAGGAAGGAGGATCAGGGTGTGGAATGTGCGGTCCAGTCTCACGGCTACTGACACTTGACCGTGTGGAAGACAGGGTATTTGTGGTGGTGCCAAACTGACTGGAAGCATTATCCGCTATCAAACTAACAACCTGTTGACACTGGTCTTGGTTTAATAGTGGAGTACTGCTGCGTTCACCTAGAAATTGGGACAAGAAAGTGGAGCGAAATGATGTGGGCGTTGGTCGTGGCGCAATTCGAGCTTGCCCACGGGCTCGCCTCTGCCTGCACCACCATCTCGTCCAGTTCTTTGTCCCTTGCCACCGGACTTGCGCATTTTCAATGTGGTGCTGACTGTATACAGCTAAATTAGTGCAGACAAGAGTTGGTTTTTAGCACGAGGCTTTTGGTGTAGCCTAATTTACGCTGCAAACTACAGCAGCATTTAGATGCTAAATCTGTGCAGAAAAGAGTAGGTTTTTAGCACGACCCTAAGTTTTGAAATTAAGACCCTGCAGGTGGACTATAGTCAGACGCAAAAGCTGACTACAATAGCGAGTCTTTTGGCGTATCCTAATTTACGCTGCAACCGACAGTAGCAGCACTTAGATGCAAAATTAGTGCAGACAAGAGTAGGTTTTTAGCACAAGGATTTGGTGAACCCTAACTAACGCTGCAACCGACAGTAGCAGCACTTAGATGCAAAATTAGTGCAGACAAGAGTAGGTTTTTAGCACGAGGCTTTTGGTGTACCCTAATTAACGCTTGCAACCTACATAGCAGCACTTAGATGCAAAATTAGTGCAGACAAGAGTAGGTTTTTAGCACGAGGCTTTTGGTGTACCCTAATTAACGCTGCAACCAACACTAGCAGCACTTAGATGCAAAATTAGTGCAGACAAGAGTAGGTTTTTAGCACGACGCTTTTGGTGTACCCTAATTAACGCTGCAACCGACAGTAGCAGCACTTAGATGCAAAATTAGTGCAGACAAGAGTAGGTTTTTAGCACGAGGCTTTTGGTGTACCCTAATTAACGCTGCAACCTACAGTAGCTGCACTTAGATGCAAAATTAATGCAGACAAGAGTTGGTTTTTAGCACAAGGCTTTTGGTGTACTCTAATTTGAGCTAAAACCTACTCCTGCCTATAGTGAGCTAAATAAATCCCTAAAAGCACGGTTTTTGGGATGGATGAGCCTGGAAAACAGCCCCAGATGTGATGCAGGATGTAAACTTGCACAGCGAAGTTTGGCAATTACCCTGCCTTCCTGTATAATGCTCTATTAATCCTCAAAGGACTGTTGTGGTAATTAGACTGGCAGTCCTATGCCCACACTAGCTGAAAGGCGACAAATCTGTCCCTCAATCAGCATCAGCTCTCCTACACTGACTGTCTAATGGCGCAGAGTGACGAGCACAGCGCGGTCAGGTCTTATTAAGACCTGATGACGCTGTGCGGCCAGCCAATCACTGCAATGCCACAACCAACATGGCTGTAGCATTACAGTATCTGTCAGCCAATCCCTGCATGCGGGCTGGCTCTGAAAAGAGTGCCAACATGCAGGGAGGTGGACCCCGAGCATAGCAAAAGTATTGCGAGATTACCGGTAACTTCGCGATACCCCGAGTACCGAGATATTCGTGCGAGTAACGAGTATTGACAAGCATACTCACTCATCTCTATTCAGAACACATCGCAGCACAGCGCTTATCAACCAAATGATGCCTCCTGCAATAGAAGACCATTATTATAGAACAATTTGGCCACTATTGTTTACCCAAAGGTTTAATATCGGCAGGAAATAACAACAGTTATTCTCAGTAGTCAGTACCTATTTTTAAAGCAGTTTTCTGGTAACTGTTAATACTTAAAGAAGTATCAGAAAGATCATCTAGCCAGAGGAAGGGCGGAGGAGGATGAACCAAATGGACACCAATATTTCGCCAAATGGAGAACCAGTAATCATTACTCAGGGAACATAAATACAAAAATATGTGGTATACAGCAAATGCTATTCCACATTCTCTGTATCATATCATTATTAGGCGTTATAGAAAAGAAGGAAAAGAGAATTTAGCTAAAGTGATCCCCCTAATATTCACCTGACTATCACTGGCCCTTCCTGTCAGCAAAGGTTTAGATATAAAAATACAGAACTGTCTGCTAGATGGGAAAAAGAGGCCACCACAAGTTAAATTAGGTTGATGAGAATTTTCCTTGAAGAGGAGAAAAACCAGTTGGTTAAAGTCGATGAGGCTCTGAAAGAACAGAAAGAGATGACCAGAAATTTTCAAGAAGAGGCAGATTTTCCATCAAAGTTCCAATACCATTTTAAGGATAAAAGTTCTACCTGAGGGATTTAAAAGACTTTAAAAACAATACACGGTGTGCAGAATTATTAGGCAAATGAGTATTTTGATCACATGATACTTTTTATACATGTTGTCCTACTCCAAGCTGTATAGACTTGAGAACCAACTACCAATTAAGTAAATCAAGTCTTGTGCATCTCTGTAATAAGGAGGGGTTTGGTGTAGTGCCATCAATACCCTATATAAGGTGTGCTTAATTATTAGGCAAATGCCTTTCCTTAAGCAACATGGGTCAGAAGAGAGATTTGACGGGCTCTGAAAAGTCCAAAATTGTGAGATGTCTTGCAGAGGGATGCAGCAGTCTTGAAATTGCTAATCTTTTGAAGCGTGATCACCGAACAATCAAGCGTTTCATGGCAAATAGCCAACAGGGTGGCAAGAAGGGTGTTGGGCAAAAAAGGTGCAAAATAACTGCCCATGAATTGAGGAAAATCGAGCGTCAAGCTGCCAAAATGCCATTTGCCACCAGTTTTGCCATATTTCAGAGCTGCAATGTTACTGGAGTATCAAAAAGCACAAGGTTTGCTATACTCAGGGACATGGCCAAGGTAAGGATGGCTGAAAAACGACCACCTTTGAACAAGAAATATAAGATAAAAAATCAAGACTGGGCCAAGAAATATCTTAAGACTGATTTTTCAAAGGTTTTATGGACTGATGAAATGAGAGTGACTCTTGATGGGCCAGATGGATGGGCCAGGGGCTGGATCAGTAAAGGGCAGAGAGCTCCACTGCGACTCAGACACCAGCAAGGTGGAGGTGGGGTACTGGTATGGACTGGTATCATCAAAGATGAACTTGTGGGCCCTTTTCAGGTTGAGGATGGAGTGAAGCTCATGTGGCGCCCCGCAACGAGTGCGTCACAAGAGGGTATTGCAGCCATAAATGCAGCCGCAATATTCTCTGACACAGCAGTGATCTGGTTAACTTAGAAATCCAACCCTGCATGCATCACCTAGAACAGAGGGCCAATCCTAGGTCCTGGTGGGCGGAGTGCTAGGGAAGTGTGTAGGAGAACAGACCCTTAGTCATAGAGAGAAGGGATCTAGAACTTGACCTGAGCAGTCTAGAACTTGGAGAGGAGCGGGGGCTCCGCACCCCGTGCAGCCCCCGGGCCGTCACCGGTCGGGTGTCAGCACCTGAGGCCTTAACAACCGGGATTGGGCATCGTAACCACGGGTTCCCAAAAGACTCCCGTGCCCACAACTTCACAGCCGGTTCACTGGTACCGAAGCTGGCAGCAGTTCACCTCTGCTACACGAACCAGAAGCGTGGAGGAGCAGCTTCACAGGAGCACCCCACCACCAGCCAACTTCCAGTCGTCTAACCAGCGGTGTACCCACTGAGGGATCAAAGGCTCCCCAAAACATCCACAACATACATCTTGGATAGGGCTTTGAAGCAGCCTCCCCGTACCCGACCTGGTATTCCTGGGCGACACTGGCAACCACTTAGTTAGAATGGAGGAACACTGCGGATTTCTAAGGGACACCATCACTGCTGAGTCCACCCGGTCCACTACCCGTGAACTGTATACCATGTACTGCCTGCTGGTTACAGTAAAGACCCATTGCAGAGACTTTCTGTGTCCATGCTTCCTTATGAACTGTCCGTCCGCACTACAAGGTAACTGCAGCTGCAGCACAACATCTTAAGCAGCTCCAGCCTCCGGGGATCACCACTCAGCCTGTGGGGAGCGTTCCATCTTGCTGCTGTCCATCCCCCGGAGGTTCCGCAGCGTCGGTAACGATTGCCGAAACTACTCATAGGTGGCGTCACGAATAAATTAAAACCCCTTTAATCTGTTCCACCAAGACGTCTTCAACCCTTTTGATCTGCACTACACCGGGCCCCACTACCGGCAGGCGCGGCCCACCCGTGACAAGGAGGAAGGAAGCATCGCCTGTCTAAACCGGAGTCCCGGCCACGGTGAGTCACTCAACTCCCAGACCTACTGCCAGTTTCTGGAAGACAACTTCTTCAAGCAGTGGTACAGGAAGAAGTCGGCATCGTTCAAGAAAAACATGATTTTCATGCAGGACAATGCTCTATCACATGCATCCAACTACTCCACAGCGTGGCTGGCCAGTAAAGGTCTAAATGAAGAAAAAATAATGACATGGTCCCCTTGTTCTCCTGATCTAAACCCCATTGAGAACCTGTAGTCCCTCCTAAAATGTGAGATCTACAGGTAGGGAAAACAGTACACCTCTCGGAACAGTGTCTGGGAGGCTGTGTTGACTGCTGCACGTAATGTTGATTGTAAACAGATCAAGCAACTGACAGAATCTATAGATGGAAGGCTGTTGAGTGTCACTATATTGGTCACTAATTTTTTTTGGTTTTGTTTTTGCATGGCAGAAATGTTTTTTTCTAAGTTTTGTGCAGTTATATTAGTTTACCTGGTGAAAATGAACAAGTGAGATGGGAATATATTTGGTTTTTATAAAGTTGCTAAATAATTCTGCACAGTAATAGTTACCTGCACAAACAGATATCCTCCTAAGATAGCCAAATCTAAAAAAAACCACTCCAACTTCCAAAAATATTAAGCTTTGATATTTATGAGTCTTTTGGGTTGATTGAGAACATAGTTGTTGATCAATAATAAAAATAATCCTCTAAAATACAACTTGCCTAATAATTCTGCAGACAGTGTAGGGCTTATGTTCATGTCCCTAGAGAGTGGCACTAGTGGTACGCCTAATACTGATACTGAAGGTTATTTAACACAGACAAAGACCTCTGAGAAAGAGGGTAGAGGGGTAGGGAAGCAAGGCAAACATAAAAAGAAAGGAAAGGGGAGGGGTCGAGGTGAAGATCACAACCAAGCACAACCAACACCCCTTCCTCCAGAGAATCTTCCAAATAACAGAGGAGGTGCTGTTTTTTTAGATCCAAAATACCAGTTGAGAAACCGCCCAGGCCTTGCACCACAACCACTACCCCAACAGTAGGTGTAAATCAAGTGGTGAATCTGTCTTCTAGAACACTGACTGTCTCAGAGATGGCTGTGTCGAGCGAGGGATTATAAATAAAAGGAGACACAAAAGGCGCAGATGGTGCCTTATCAAAAAGGACACGTAGTTCATAATAGGTCACAATAAGGGTACACTCACCTTTTCAGGTTGTGTCACCCACAACCAGCTTGAGCGCTTTAGCAGCTGCTGCAGATCCTCCACCGTATCACCAAAAAACGCAGGAAAATCTGAAGTTCAAACAGGAATGGTTTCAACGGTCCGCACTACTGCTTCTGTTCCTTAGGTACCCTGAGGAAGGTGTGAGGGTTGCACCGAAACGCGTTGGTTTATGTGGTGGAATAAAGAGGGAAATGGAGGAAACAATGCTTTTGGAATACATTTATTGAAGCAGCAGCGCGGACTGTTGAAACCATTCCTGTTTGAACTTGAGCAAGGGATTGTCATATGTTCCTACAATCGATTTTGACATTTTTGACACTGTCAAGGATCTAAATCTGTTTGCTAGGAAATTAAAATGGCGTACATTCTTTGCTAAACAAGATAAGAAAACCTGCAACGACTTAGATTTGTCTGATGACCTTTTACAAGATATAAGATTCTTATTCCATGTTAGCGACATCAATCACACGGTGAGAGGCAAGAGTCCTTTCACGGATCTCAAGAACAAAAGTTCACATATGCCACCACCATCCAGTGGTCTGATTTCAGTAGCCATTTTTTGTCAATTTGGTCTCAAATGAGATCAGGAATTCAGTCACAAACAGGGGCAACAGACAAACCTAACCAAAGACAAAATGTCTAGTATCCTCAGTTTAGAGAAAGATCAATCCTTCACCATCAAATCATCTGATAAAGGTGATAATTTGGTGGTGATGGACACTGAGGCATACAAGGTTATGTGCATGAAGATTCTTGAGGATAAGGAGAGCTATGGGAGGTTACCCTCTAGCTTCATCAAGTCCTTCCGGGCTGAACTCAAAGGCCTGTTAGGATGGAGACTCAGTGAGAACCTCATTGACAAAAAAGAATTTGAATTTTTGCCGCCAACATTCCCTGTGATGGTGACTAGTGATGAGCCACCACCTCAATGTGCGAAATCGATTCGATTTGTTGACTTGGTGATTTGTTCGTCGAATGTTTGTCAAACACCAGGAATCCCCCTTGAAATCAATGGCAAGCTGCAGCAAACACATAGAAAACACCTTCAAAAGGTGTCCAAAAACTGTCAAACTACTCAGAATAGACAACAAACACCAGGAAAAGTGACAACAATCCAACCACAGTAGAAATAGTCAGGGTAAAAGTGGCATTAGTTTTCTACATTAAGTAAACAGAGGTGGAGGAGTAAAAGGAGTATGAGTCACAGGTATGGGCATGTCACACCCTTCTAAAATCATGTAAAACACAACAAGGGGACCCCAACAAGAGTCCTCACTCTTCCCAAAGGGTCAGATCACAGCAAAATGGTATCAATTGTCCCAGACCAAAAATTGCTCAATGGCCCAGCCTGCATGCAATGCACAGGGTCTGGAACAGGACCTGACCTAGCATTTCAAGGTTAAACATTGTTCAGCAACTATCCATTTTGTGGAGTATTACAGGAAAAACTATTCAGGTAGGTCAGTGACCTGTTTAGGCCTAGTAGGCTGGATAAACTCAAAGCTCATGCAATCGCACTCATCAATGTTATGCCCTGCCACATACAGGTGGAACAAGTCTAAGTTTCGTGGTGCATTACAGGAAATAATAGAAAGGTAGGTCAGTGACCTGTTTAGGCCCACTGGGCCGGATAAATTCAAAGCTAACATAAGCGCTCCCATCAATGACATGCCCCTCCACACACAGGTGGGACCACCATCAGTTTCGTGGAGTATTATAGTAAATAATAGAAAGGTAGGTCAGTGACCTGTTTGGGTCTACTAGGCCTGATAAACTCATAGAAAATGAAAGCAGTCCCATAAATGTTATGCCCCGCCACACACAGGTGGGACAAGTATACGTTTCGTGTGGCATTACAGGACATAATAGAAAGGTAGGTCAGTGACCTGTTTGGGCCTAGTGGGCCAGATAAACTCAAAGCTCATGCAAGCGTTCCAATCAATGTTATGCCCCACCACACAGAGGTGGGACCACTTTCAGTGTCGTGGAGTATTACAGGAAGAACTAGTCAGGTAAGTAGCGACCTGATTAGGCCTAGTGGACAGGGGAGGTTGACCAATCAATGCTTTTAAGCTACCCAAAAATGGTGGATGTGAATACAGCAAATTTGTTAATTACTGATTCGATGGACAAAAAGGTTGAACATTCAGAAACAGGGGAGGAGTGTCAAGGATAGGTATTGAGCTCAGAGGGCCCTACTCAAGTGAAGCAACAAACAGCAAAGAGACACCAACAACAGTCTCAATTTTTTTAACAATATAGGCACAGCCACCACTTAAGTGGCATCAATTGCCCCAGAATTGAAATATTGAAATGTGGAGTTTAATGCAGCACAATGTAAAGTACACAACCGTTCAGTTTTCCCAGGCTGACACAGGGGTGGTGTGGCGCCCTGTGCCAGGTAAGCCACAGAACCCACTAGTTCACTAAAGACTTTCCACAGCTGTATCCCACACTTACACCCAACACCTTCCATCCCAGGCCTGTAGGGGGAGCCCAACTGGTTGCTGTTAAGCCAGATCCCCTATAAATGCAGGTGCTGGTTGGAAATTAGCCAGAGTGTGCAGACGCTAGAAGAGCTGTGAAGGTAGCTCAGAGACTAGTGAGCTGAACTGGTAACCGGAGCCGTGCTAGGCCCGAACCAGTACACACCAGAACCAGTGTGAGGGTCCAGAGAGTAGGGACCAAAGGCAAAGGCGAGGAACACTTTACCAGGGGCAGAGGAGCCATACCTGCCCACTCCACCAGAACACCGGTCACCGGAGCCTGAGTCTGCAAGGGGCAGAGAAGATAGGCCCAGCAGAGAACCCAGCACCCCGAGGAGGCTTAGCTTCCGGACACCCGCAGCACCAACAATTGAGAGCCTGGGACCGCAGGGAGAGAGACAGTGGTGGCCCACAAGAGAGCCCGCAGTAACACGGGTGTGGAGAGAGAAGTAACGGTCCAGTTTGGTTCCATACCTGCCAGACTCAGGACAAGAGAGCAGAATAAGGAGGCCTATATCCTAACTCGCTGTGGAAGTCCTAAGGTGTGTTCCTTCAACCCGGACGTGTGTACCTGCAACCAGACATCAGTTAAGGCACCAAAAGACTTTAGTGTGTGCCTGTCCCTCCTTAAACCCGTCCTACACCAAACCGACTACACTTCCCTATTCCAATCCTGTGCGGCAATGACTGTGCTGCCCTACTCCACCATCATAACTCTTAGCCTCGGGGACCACGCTCCTCCACGACTGACAATAACTCCAATCCCTGTAAATATACCCCTTTTCATTGTCACCCAAGGGCACAGGCTTGGGCACGGACCACCTGTGACATCCCCGCAACTGACCACCCCAGACTTGAGTACCCGTGTCCCTTGTGGCCCTAGACAGTGGCAAAGTCCTTGTGAATCCATGACTTGTTCATTTTGATAAACATTAGTCTGTCTATAATGTCATTGGATAGACGCTTGCGCTTATCCATCAGCACACTAACAGCAGCGCTGAAGACACGTTCAGAGAGAACACTAGCTGCGGGGCACGAGAAAATCTCCAAGGGATGAGTGGCAAGCTCAGGCCATTTTTCCAGTTTTTAAGGCCAAAATGAACAAGGGTTCAGTTGCCCAGTCATGGCATCGATATTCAGCTGTAGATATTCCTATACTCTCTAGGCGTTCACTATGTGTCAGACTTGTTCTCTCTTCTGGCGTTGCAAAGGATGGTCTAAAAATTTCTTGAAACAATTCCACAAAATTGCTGTTACCAGATAGACTGTTACTGTTAACGTTTGAGTGATGACGATATGACATTCCCTGGGTTGGAAAGTTAGAACTGCGATATTCACTATATGCTCCACTGGTGTTTTGGGGAAAAGCAGATCTAAGATTGTGTAAAAGCTTCTGTTGATACTCCTGCATGCGTCCATCCCTTTCCAGGGCAGGAATCATTTGGCCGAATTTACACTTGTACCAGGGATCTAACAGTGTGGCAACCCAGTAGTCGGCATTACTTCGAATTCTAACAATCCGAGGATCATGTTGCAGGTAGTTCAGCAAGAAGGCGCTCATGTGTCTTGCACATCCAGGGGGACCAAGTCTTTGTTGTGTAGGTGGCGGGGAGGTAACATTCATACTTCCTTCCTCTGCCCTCTCCCCCCAACCTCACACAACAGAAATGTGATCAACATCTCCCTCATCTGCTGAGTCTTCCATGCCCATCACCTCTTCATCCTCCATTTCTTCCTCGGCTCCTGCACCTTCATCAACAGTTTGGCTGCTACCATTGAGCCCTCGTTAATCCCTTTCCCCCACCCTCCCATGCCAGCTACCTTGGTGCTGCCGACCGTTTGGACCTTTGAGAGCTTGTTACCCTTTCCTCATACGCCTCCTCCTGTACTTCCTCCCCTTCCTCTTGGCCCACCACCTGACTCCGAATACCGGTTAAAGTGTGCTCCAGCATGTAGATGACCGGAATAGTCATGCTGATAATGGCATCGTCAGCGCTAAACATCTTAGTAGCCATTTCAGAACTCTGCAGAAGGCTGAAGAGGTCCTTGATCTAAGACCACTCTAGCAGCGAGATTTGCACCACCTCTAGATTGTGTTGGCCCAGGCTACATGTCATAACATACTGCACCAGGACTCATCTCTGCTGCCAGAGTCGCAGAGTGGAATTCCATCGTGTCAGTATATCGCATTTCAGTCGGTGAACCGGCAGGCCGAACGACTTCTATAGCGATGCAAGTCGTTGAACTGCGGGATGCAAATGGCAGAAGAGAGCACACAGCAACCGTGCCCTCTGCAGAAGTGCATCTAGACCGGGATACTGGGCTAGAAATTGCGGGACGACCAGGTTCAAGACGTGAGGCATACAAGGCACATGTGTCACCTTGCCCGGGTGAAGGGCCACGCCCAGGTTTGCAGCATTATCGCACACGGCCTTCCCTGGCTGCAGGTTCAGTGGAGACAACCATTGATTAAACTGTCTCCAGAGCTGACCACAACTCCTCAGCTGCGTGACTCACATTTCACAGACATATTAATGTAATCATCGCCTGATGGCATTGAGCCCTGCTGCCAGCATAGTAATGAAGTGTGCTGGATTCCTTCTGCGCAGTTTGAACGCAGGTCACATTACCAGACAGGCATTGGTGGAGGACCTAAAAGAGGTAGAGGAGGCAGAAGCAGTGGAGGAACTTCTAGATACAGAGATTTGACGCACAACCGGTGGTGATGGCAAGACTTGTACAGCAGCCCCTTCTCCTGCTGTCACCATAGTCACCCAGTGCCCAGTCAGCGACATGTAACGCCCCTGTCCATGCTTACTCGTCCAAGTGTCTGTGGTGAAATGCACCCTCTCACATACAGAGTTTCTCAAGGAAGATCGTGATGTTGTGTGATACATTCTGGTGTAGTTCAGGCACAGCTTTCTTCGAGTAGTAGTGGCAACTGGGCATCTGGTACTGGGGCACTGCGATGGCCACAAGGTCTCGAAAATCCTCTGTATCCACCAGCCGGAATGGCAGCATTTGCATAGCCAACAGCTTGCAGACGGTGAAATTCAACCTCTTAGCTTTGGCATGGGTAGGAGGAAATGGTCTTTTACTTGTCCACATCTGAGGGACGGAGGGTTGGCTGCTGTGCTGTGACAGGGTTGAGTAGGGTGTCCCAGACAAACTGCTGGTCTGTGAAGGAGGTGTGACTCACCGTGACCGGGGTGTTCACGTCGCAGGCGTTGACTCTCCTCTTGTCACGGAACCGCGCCTGCTGCTGTGGGGCCCGGTGGTCCAGATCAATAGGGGGGATGGCTGAACAGTAGGGGTTAATTGTCTTCGTGACGCCACCTGCGGGTGTTCCGGTAACTGTACCGGCGCTGCTGGGCCTCCGGGGGATGTTAGGCAGCAAGATGGGACGCTCCCCACAGGATGAGCGGAGTCCCGGAGCCAGGAGCTGCACAAGATGTTATGAGGCAGCTTGGTAATACCACTGTTAAGTCCAGGAATCAAACGCAGACACATTAAAGTCCTTTTAGGTACCTTTACTGGTTGTTACCAGGTACCCTCGGACCGGGATAGTGAAGTTGACAATCCTGGAGGTTCACAGCAAGCAGTGTTGTAGGCTTCCTTTCTCTCTGTACTTCTAATGCGGTCGGGTGGATGTGGTATCCTGCCCGGACCGGGTTGTCTGTTCGATGGAACATAATTCACCTGGGTAACAGCACTGAGGGCACTGTAAAAGGGTTTGAGCAGGATCAGTACTCTTCCCTGGGCTCTCGCTGGTAGGTGCTTCAGGTGGAACAGGGGACTAGACTCCCTGTGGCTGTATGCTGGTTCTCTGTGGTGGCTGGTAGCTCTCACAGCTTCGGTTCCAGTAACCGGATGATGATGGAGAGTTAATGTCACTCTATTGTCTCTGAGAGGTGCTTCTCCTTTTCCTCTGACCCCAATTGCAAGGGTTTCCTCACTGGTAGCAGGCTGACTAGGCCTGGTGTGTGTCTCATAAGCTTGAGATCATACACAACCTGCAGCTCTTGTAGCGTCTGCACACTCTGGTGTTTCTCCCTCCAAGACCCTATTTATAGGGGGAACTGGCTCAAAGTGACCAGTGGAGCTCCCCTTAGAGGCTCGGGGTGAAACCAGGTGTTCTAAGGTGTTGTAAGTGTTGTTAAGTGTTGCTTTGCTGTGAGCTCCATTCATGCCCTAAGGAGTTCTGTGGTGCCCAACAGGTGCCAGGGTGCCACAGGTGCAGGCGGACTTATTATGTCGCATCCATAAAAAGGTGGTACTCTCAAAGTCTGACTGCGTTCAACACCACCAGGTGTTTCCACTTCCAAAACAGCTGACGACCTGTCAATCACACTGAGTTTTGCGGGTAAAGAGGTGGAAGTTCTGCGGCCGAAAGCCTGTCTCACAGCTGTCTCCACAGTCACAGAGGATGAAGAAGCCACAGATGCACTTGATGGGGCAGATGGTGGTTGGCCAGGCCCGCTAGGCCACATTGTAGCACAGTGAGTTTCCCACTGGACTTATGCTTCATGTCCATGTGACGGTTCATGCATGAAGTACTCAAACAATTGATTTTTTGGCTTCTACTCAGTTTTTGCTTACAATTTTGGCAGATAACATGAGATGAGTCATCCTTTGCGATCTGAAAAAAGGCCCAGGCTAGGCAAGGCTTAGCACTGTGCGACCTGCAGAGCTACCACGACTTCTAGTTGTGGCTGTGGACGCAGTTGTTAATGTGCTTCCAGGACTCCGTCTCTGTCCAGGAATCCGCAACCTAACCTCGTCACTAGCATCCTCCTCCACTGATGATGATGAGCTCATCAACTGCCTGCCTGTGGTTGACAGTAAATGGAATCTCCAACCTCATCATCACCCTGTGTGTTCTCACCATTCATTGTCCTCAGAGCCAACCTCTTCCTGCCCTGAGTGCAAAGTCAAGTTGTCAGTCCAATTAGGTATCTAAATAAAAGGAGATAACAAAGCGCAATAGGGTCTTATCTCAATGGAAACTGGGCTATTGCTACAATATTAGGTGCTCACCTGGTAAGGTTGTGTGCCCCACAACCTGGTGTTACTCGCATATACAGCTGCTGCAGGATCCACACTCCACGTGTAAACGGTATTCAACTGAAATCCCAAAAAAAGAGGTCGAAGTGTATACGATCCACGCTACTGAAATGAGGATGCTGGACCAAGGGTTAATGCAATGATGCTCTTTAATCTTTCTCCTATGTGTTTCGGAGCCTGCTGTGCTCCTTCCTCAGGGAGTAGCAATCTGAGTCTCATCATCATCTGCCTCATTGTCTCCACCAACAGGGGTTACAGTTTGGGAATGAGGGTCTACATTACGCTCGGACCCTTCTTCATCTGGGCCTGGATCCGACTCACAAAGATTTTGGGCATTGGTGCCGATCATTTCCTCATCTTGACTCAATGAAGCTTAGAAGCAGACCTCTGATTCCCAGGCTATAGTATGACTGAACAGCTCTGCAGACTTGCTGATCTGTGTTAACCCATAGTCAGTAGGGCGGCTAGAGACTTGTGAACTGTGAGGAAGCAAGTGCGATTGGGGTGACACCTCTGAGGACTGGAGTGTTTGCGATGTTGAAATTGAGGTGGAGGAGAGCCCACTTGATGGAACGCTTGATATCCATTGATCCAAAGGGTTAACAGAAAGTGCTGGGTTCCATAGATTCACCGCGCTGACCTCCAAGTGAAGACAGAGTGATAGATAAGACTCTGTTTAATGAGTAGTTTGCCTACCGGTTTCGTGATATCAGTTATCACTTCATCAGGGCAAACTACTCATTAAACAGAGTCTTATCTATCACTCTGTTTGTCTTCACTTGGAGGTCAGCGCGGTGAATCTATGGAACCTAGCACTTTCTGTTAACCACTCTTGCTGGACAACTGCTGCGACCATAGGAGAGAGCGGAGTTAGTCGGTTGTGACTTGCACAACCTAATCAGGTGAGTCCTTCCACAAAAGGGGGGCACTGAGGTTATTGGTACAAAAGGATATTACTCTATGTGCGCTCCATTTCCCTTTTTATTGTTGATATCCATTGAAGCACCTGCTCTTTTTGGGCCTCATCTAGAAGTTTTAGCGATGCTCTGCTGTGTAAGAAAGGGTTAATATCAGATCGTCCACGAAAAGAAGTAGACATTTTAGTTTGGCTTGAAGACAGTATTTGTTCAGCAGATGTTTCTGTTACTTTAGCACCTACCCACGGACACAAAGATTTTTACCCTTTTCAACACGCCTATTCCCCTTTCCACCATCAGCAGTCCTTTTACCACTCATTTTGGAGGTTAACTAATTGGCAACTCTGTAGGTGTTGGCACAAAAAACAATGTATAGTAACCTAGCAGACCTGAGTGACCAAACAGTGGTACTAGCCTAAATAGGTTTTGGTAAGTAGGTTTTTGCAGATGCAATACAAAAGTGTTTTCTGCACTGTATGGAGGCACTTTTCAAAAGAACACTGAAGTACAGCTACCTAGTAAAACTGTGTTACTTACGAAAAAGGATTTGATTGGCTAGATGCAGTAAAAAATGGCTATTACAGACAGGCAGTGTAGCTTTCTTCACAACAATGCTACACCAATGCCTGGCACAGACTGCAGTAGCCAAAAAGGATTTATTGGGCTAGATGAAGTAAAAAATGGCTATTACAGACAGGCGGTCTAGCTTTCTTCACAACAGTGCTAGAACAATGCATTGGACACACTGAAAGTAGCCAAAAAGGATTTACTGGGCTAGATTTGGCCAGATGCTGTAAAAAAACACTTGCATAGCACTGGAACAGACCTGTCTGGCAAAAACTGCTTTTAAGCCCTCAAAAGGGCTGTTCTTGGAAGTAGTCCCTAAACCTATCAACTATCTCTCTATCTAACTTGCAAATGAATCACTAACTCGCTTTCTCTGTAATTCACACAGCAAACAGCGACGTCTGAGACTGAGCTGCAGCACTAAGGAAATGGTGAGGAGGGTAAAATTGACGGGTCTTATATGGCAAGGACATGTGACATGCCCAGCCAATGACACAAGACCTTGTGTGCAAAAAGTGCACTTTGCTCTATGCATGCTGATAGGCGACACACCGGACCACCCATAGTAAGAGTGGCAAAGCAAAAAAAAAAGAAGATCGGCATTATTTGACCACAGACACTGAAACTCATAATTACTGTGAAAAGTCAGTAACGCTTTTAGTCAACGAAGTATTATCAAACATAACCTCGAATGACCAGATTTTTAGAAAATTGTTTGAATTCGTCGAATGACTCGAACATAGCCCAAAACAGGTTGAATTTGAAATTGGTGAATAATTCTAATTGAACATCGCCCATCTCTAATGGCGACATTTTATTGTCTACCAAAAATTCACAAGGGTTTGACACCACTGAAAGGCAGACCAATTGTATAGGCAGTATCATGCAGAATCTGGGCATATATGTTGACAAGATCCTGAGACTGTTTGTAGTATCACTTAACTCATATTTGCGAGATACCACTGACTTATTAAAGCAGATTGAGGGTTTAATCCTCGAGGATGACATGCTACTTTGTAGAATTGATGTTGAGGCTCTCTACTTCTCGATACCACATGATTAGGGGTTGGAGGCAGTACAGTATTTCCTGAGAGGTCGTGAAACACACTGGAGAAACACAACGATTTTGTCATCAAGGCCCTAGAATACTGTCTAACCAAAAACGTGTTCACGGTAAATATTTCCACCAGCTCAGGGGCACAGCGATGGGGAGTTTGATGGCCCCATCGTATGCCAATTTGTTCCTGGGCTGGTGGGAGAAAACCATTGTATTTAGTAAAAAAAACAAATTGACTCTGATAATACTTTGGGCAAGGTTTAATGATGACGTGTTCATCATTTGGAGAGGAGACGAAACAGTTTGGAGTAGTGGTTGGGTCACTCAACAATAATCAACTTTGTTTGCGGTTCATGTACGAGACAGCGAGTAATAAACTACCTTTTTTGGACTTTCTGATTGAGAAGGACAAGAAGGGGGCAATGCAAACTAGTACTTTCCATAAAGCAACAGCAACAAATTCATTACTAAGGTGGGATAGTGGCCATCCCAGCAGCCACAAAAAAGGAATCCCCAAAAGCCAATTCATTCGAATGAGGAGAAACTGCTCGAATAATGAGCTGTTTCTATCTCAGTAGAGTGATCTAAAAAAGAGGCTAAAGGAAATGGATACCCTACTAAGGTTGTTAAGAGAGCATGGAAGGAGGTTAAAGATATGAAAAGACCCAAGCTGTTGAAGTCAACAAAAAACAAGGAACAGGACGGGGAGGATATCCGTTTGATCACCACATACACCATAGGAGCGGATGCTGTAAGACAGTTTTTTGACAAACATTGGCCGATATTTAAAATGGATAATGACATCAGTCCATTTTTGCCAGACATTTCAAAGATTACTTACAGGAAGGCTAGATCCTTCAAGAATAGACTAGTCATAGCCATTTTTCAACTGTAAACAACACATGGCTAAGAAGCAACTTGAAAGGTTGTTATAGATATGGTAATTGCAGCACATGCCAGTCCATTAAAACCACTAAGTTCTCTATGAGCAATGTAACAGGTAGAGGTTTTTCAATAAGATCATTCATCAACTGTAAAACTAAAGGAGTTGTTTATAAGGTGAAGTGTCCATGCGGATTGGAATATGTGGGCAAGACAAAGAAGTAGTTTAGGAGGAGAATTGGGGAGCATAGGAGGGATATTCGTAACAAAAGTGATACTCCCATAGCAAGACATGCAAACACAACACATGGAGGGGATGAGATGTGTATGTCATTCATTGGGACTGACCACATTCCCTCACTGGCCCGAGGAGGAAATTGGGATAGGAGGATCCTCTAGAAAGAGGCCTTCTGGATTTTCACCCAAGACACAGTGTCACCAAAAGGACTCAATGAGGTGCTATCTTTTTCCCCCTTTTTAGGTACACATTAGCCTAGAATCATGTAGAAGGGAGAGCCGACGTTGATTGGGACACCATTTGCGTAGGTTCTAGGTTCAACCTCTGCTGACAGGAATGGCCAGTGATAGTCAGGTGAATATTAGGGGAATCACTTTAGCTAAATTCTCTTTCCTTCTTTTCTATAACTCCTAATAATGATATGATACAGATGTGGGATAGAGCCTGAGTAATGATTACTGGTTCTCCATTTGGTGAAATGTTGGTGTCCATTTGGTTCATCCTCCTCCTCCCCTCCTTTGGTTAGATGATCGTTCTGATACTTCTATATGCATTAACTGTTACCAGAAAACTGCTTTAAAAATAGGTACTGAGAATAAATGTTGTTAATTCCTGCCGATATTAAACCTTTGGGTAAACAATAGTGGCCAAATTGTTCTATAATAAGGTCTTCTATTGCAAGAGGCAGCATTTGGTTGATAAGCGCTGATGCTGCGATGTGCTCTGAATCCTGGTGGGGTCACATGATGCTCCAAGTGACCCCACTGCAGAGGTAACCAGGAAAAGAGCCAGTGGAAAGCATGCTTGCATTCTACAGTGCCACCGAGCGGATGTGACATCAGACGCAGAAGCGTTAGGCGCCGACGTCACTTCCGGCCACCAGCGCCACACGTGACAGCCGCAGCAAGTGGTCTTAGGTTACCTTAACGCGTTCCGTATTTTTTTCAGCGTTTTCTGCACTTGCTCTTTTTTAGGCGCTGTTTTTGAGAAAAACGCAGCTCCATTAACACACCGTGTTTTTTTCTGCGTTTTTCTCTGTGCTTTTTCAAAGCACATTTATCATGGGGGCAATGGAAAAGCGCAGAGAAAAACTGCAGAAAGAATTGACATGGTAATTCTTTTTACGCATAAGTTTTTGCAGTGAAAGTGCGCATGTAAAAAAAAAGCACAAATACGCAGTGTGTGAATGGATTTTGTCAAAACTTATAGGTTTGGCTATGCTGCGTCTCAACAATTGCGTTTTCACTGGAAAAAGCGCGTGTAAAAAATTGCAGCAAACAACGCAGGAAAAAGCAGGAAATGCAGTAAAAAGCGCAGAGAAGCAGCAAAATACGCAATGTGTGAACGTAGCCTTAGGCTGCGTTCATACGTCGCGTATTTTGTTGCGTATTTTTATGCACGGGTTTTCATGAGAAAAGTGCACGTAAAAATATGCGCGTAAAACAACTTGAAATACACATTGTCTGAATGGCAGACAGATGCGTATTTCCAGCTCTTTATAAAGGGGCCTATGGAAGAAACGCACTTAAAAAAAACGCAAAGAATTGACATGTTCATTCTTTTTATGCTCGCGTTTTTTGCCCCAAAAGCGCTGCGTAAAATTACGCGATGTCTGAATGGCAAAAGTGAATGTCCATTCACTTTGCTGGGAAATGCAGACGCTTATGGCTTTTGGGGAAAAAACGCGCGTAAAAATACGCGACAAATATGCAGCGTGTGAATGGGGCCTAAAACCTCTGCTGTGAGCGGCGGGGTGTGGCGCTGGCATCAGAGCTAACAGGAGCCCATCTGGGTGAGTGACCAGGGGAGCAGAGGGGCTTGTGCCAGCATAAACTGTGCATTTGCACAAATGTGCCTCAGAAGGTGATTATACTTTCTGGTAACACATACTGATCTAATTTTTGTCTGTTTACAGACACCACCTGTGCCATAACTGATGTGTGGGATTGCTGTTATTACGCTTTCCCTCTATAGCCATGACTCCCCTGACAATGGGGCAACTGAAACGCGTTGGAAGTATCTGAAAAAACATGTTGGCATACTGAAGCATCCATTAGCCTAAAGAATCAAAGTGTCAATAGCAGAAGGGCATTTGGTGTAAAAAGGGCTAACCATTGAATGTGGATTGTAGAAGACACACTGGTGAGATCATTCCCTGTTTTATGATTGTGTGGGGTGTCTCCTATTTCACATGTTGTCTGTGATCTTGATATACAGGCAAGGTTCTGTTTCTTTTATTAACATAAAGTTTATTAACTTTTGTACATATAAGGTATCAGCCAAGTGCGAAGAGGGTATAATACGGTTTCCATTTCACTGTGCACTTTTTGGTTTATGTTTCTGTGTGCTGACAGTTTTTAATCTCTTCTAAGTGGACATTCTATATGTTCCTCTTTTAAAGGTAATATTAAAGGTTATGTTTTAACTTGACCTTTTTCCAACACTGCAATTACTATACTACAAATCGGCCATCTTAACTCAATTATTTGATTGGCACTACAATAAAACCTCTAAACAATGGGTCAGTCTGGAACAGAGTTGTTTGGAGGTTCCCCTACACAATTTGCCCTGGATAAAACCTACCAAAAGAGGACTGTTTGGCTCAACGGGTTGCCCTCTTTGGGATCAGCAGACCAGGAAGGGGATCCTATCTGGCAGTAGAGGGCCCCTTTCACGCCTGTTTGACTATCGGGTTTTCCCCCCTGGGGTCGGAGTGAGGCGTTACTTGAATCGTAATATGGGAGACAGCCCATGCTGCCACCACATCTTGAAGGGTAATGCCCTGATACCATTTGAGACCTTTGTTAGGTCTGTCAGTGATGTATCCTGGATGGAATACTCACAATTTAAACATTTTATACACAAAGGAGGTAGAGGGACTGACTATTCCTCCCAACCTTCCTCATTCAAGAAGTTGTTCCTACTGAAATCTCCACCCATACATTGTCTGTCTTTAATATACTCACACCTAAATCAAAATTGTAGGGAAGACAAAGCTAAATATATCAAGAGGTGGGATGAGGAGTTGGGGAAAACCATCTCGGGGGCTGATCGGGATAGAGCATTCATCTTATCACATAAATTGTCTATGGCATGCCAAGCCCAGGAACATTTTTTTACAATAATTACCAAGTGGTATCGTTGCCCGATAGATCTTAATGCAAGCGTTCCCATCGGAGACAGATAGATGTTGGAGATGTCTTGTGGGAAATTAGACTATGACCCACATTTAATGGAATTGCAACAAAATACAGCCCATTTGGGAAAGTGTCTTCTCTGCATACAAGGAGATAAGTGGCAGGGATGTGAAGAAATCACCACAAATTGCTTTACTCTCCATGCTTCCAGGTTCCATCAAATCTCAAAGGTAAGATATTTTGCGGTTCTGCATAGCAGCAGCTTATACAATCATACCAAGATACTGGAAAAAAGCGGTCTGTCCTCCTGTGATAGACTGGCTGACAGAAATGTATCGTCTCTATGGAATGGAAGATCTCACTGTGGAACTTAATGGCTCCCGTGACAAATTTGTATCCACGTGGGCATGCTGGGTTACATTTATGCACTCCCCGAGGTATCTTGAGATGTTTGGTCAATCCTGAGGGGGGAATACCCATTCCCCTCCTTCCCCCTTCCCTCCCGAACCATCATCCCACACCTCCCCCATCTTCTTTCCCTTCCCTATTTCTTCTAACATCACCTTACTTCTTTACTCTATCCTTACCCCATAAAAGCCCGAGTTAATATTAAATGAGACGAGTTCCTGAAATATACCATTCCTTTACTTATAGTCAACCACCCCCAGCTTTGAGAGGGGCACTTGTTAACATAGTTGTCTTAGTTTAGTTTGTGCTTGGTTAATAATATGAATAGAGAATCTATGTAAGAATGATACAATGGATTTAATACTTTCTACTCATCTGCCTACTAATTGGCTCGATCTGGGCCTTTAGCATACTCTACAAGAGACACTTGTTCAATTCTCTTTTATTGAATACTAGCTGTAGTACCCGGCTACGCCCGGGTTAATAAATAACTGCTGTTAGCTATAATAAAATAGAATTTGAATATGTCATATTAATGACCTGTAGGAAAATAGAAGCTGAGCTGTGACTGATTGCTATAGGCAGCCTAATAAATCTCCAGCCAACAGTAAACCCTCCCCCTGGCCGGGCAGTATATGTTACCTCACACATACACATAATAGACAGCTCATGTGACTGACATCTGCCTTAATTCCCTATATGGCACATGTGTTGCACATTGGCTGTTTTTAATCAGATGTTTATGTTTGGAAAATAAAGATAGCACACGTATGAGGCGAGTTGTGTGAGGTGATTTGTGCACATCTGTGTCTGTCTGTGTGGTGTGTGTGTCCCTGGGTGTGTATGTGTGTGTCCCTGTGGGATGGGGTCTGTGTGGTGTGTGTCTCTGTTGTGTGTGTCTCTTTGTGGTGTGTGTGTCCCTGTGGGGTAAGTGCATGTGCCCCTATAGGGTGTGTATGTGTGTGTGCCCCTGTGTGGGGGTCTGTGGTGTGTGTGTGTGTGTGTATCTGTGTTGTGTGTGTCTCTTTGTGGTGTGTGTGTGTGTCCCTGTGGGGTGAGTGCATGTGTCCCTATAGGGTGTGTATGTGTGTGTGTGTCCCTGTGGGGGGGGGTGTCTGTGTGGGGTGTGTGTCTCTGTGTTGTGTGTGTCCCTTTGTGGTGTGTGTGTGTCCCTGAGGGGTGAGTGCATGTGTCCCTATAGGGTGGCTATGCGTGTGTGTCCCTGTGGGGGGGGTCTGTGTGGTGTGTGTGTGTGTGTCTCTTTGTGGTGTGTGTGTGTCCCTGTGTGGTGAGTGCAAGTGTCGCTATAGAGTGTGTGTGTGTCCCCTTGGGGGTGGGGGTGTGTCTTTGTGGTGTGTGTTTGTTTGGGTGCGTGGTGAGTATCCAATGTTAGGGCTGCACCTTAGCGACTATACACTTGCTGTTACTCTTTGTGTGCGTGTGGTGTGTATACATGTCCCTGTGTGTGGTGAATATCTCATGTTGGGGCCCCACCTTAGTGACTATATGCTGGTATGTGCTGTTAGTCTTTGGCGCTATCATTGAGTCCCTCTCATTCACAAATGTCATCTGGTAACTGTCACTTTTTCCCCATTATGTAGAAAGGGGCAAAATTGTTTGGTGAATTGGAATGCGCGGAGTTAAAATTTTGCCTCACAACATAGCCTATGACGCTCCCGGGGTCCAGACGTGTGACTGTGCAAAATTTTGACTCTATAGCTGACAGCTGTCGATTTTCCTCCACACGTTTCCTTTCCCTTTTTCCCTATTATGTAGAAAGGGGAAAAATTGTTTGGTGAACTGGAACGCGCAGGGTTAAAATTTCGCCTCACAACATAGCCTATGACGCTCCCGGGGTCGAGACGTGTGACTGTGCAAAATTTAGCGGCTGTAGCTGCGACGGTGTAGATGCCAATCCCGGATATACACACATACACACATTCAGCTTTATATATTAGATGATCTATGCTTTGTACTTGACTTTATAACAGAACTAGTAAAAAGGCCCGATGCAATTGCATCGGGAGCGCGGTGAAATGAATTGTGTGTATACAGGCGGGTCAGTGGGCAGCCGAGTATAGAGGCGGCTGTGTGGGCAGCCGAGTATAGAGGCGGCTGTGTGGGCAGCCGAGTATAGAGGCGGCTGTGTGGGCAGCCGAGTATAGAGGCGGCTGTGTGGGCAGCCGAGTATAGAGGCGGCTGTGTGGGCAGCCGAGTATAGAGGCGGCTGTGTGGGCAGCCGAGTATAGAGGCGGCTGTGTGGGCAGCCGAGTATAGAGGCGGCTGTGTGGGCAGCCGAGTATAGAGGCGGCTGTGTGGGCAGCCGAGTATAGAGGCGGCTGTGTGGGCAGCCGAGTATAGAGGCGGCTGTGTGGGCAGCCGAGTATAGAGGCGGCTCTATGGGTAGCAGGGCAGTGTGGGTGAGTGGGGGGAGTGAGGGCATAGGGGGGGATAAGAGGAGTGAGCAGGGGCAGTGTGGGAGTGAGGGCATAGGGGGGGATAAGAGGAGTGAGCAGGGGCAGTGTGGGGAGTGAGGGCATAGGGGGGGATAAGAGGAGTGAGCAGGGGCAGTGTGGGGAGTGAGGGCATAGGGGGGGTAAGAGGAGAGAGCAGGGGCAGTGTGGGGAGTGTGGGCATAGGGGGGGGTAAGAGGAGAGAGCAGGGGCAGTGTGGGGAGTAAGGGCATAGGGGGGGGTAAGAGGAGTGATCAGGGGCAGTGTGGGGAGTGAGGGCATAGGGGGGGTAAGAGGAGTGAGCAGGGGCAGTGTGGGTGAGTAGAGGGTAAGCAGGGCAGTGTATGAGTAGATCTGAGGGGCGGTGGGCCTGTAAGGTTAGTTGAGGAGGGGAGGGGGGGGGGGTTAGGCTGGAATGAGAGTGTGGCGCCAATGTTGCCCCAGCGCCCCTGTAAGGTTAGTTGAGGAGCGTGGGATGATAGCAGACTGCAGCCCCGCCGGGTGTTACCTGTGAGAAGCTGGGCGGGCACTGTGTGTGATGAAGGCGGCGGTGCAGGTGGCGGCGGGCCGTTGTGTAAAGCCGCTCCCCCTGTCTGCTGCCTGAGGGCTCGCACTGTGGAATGGTCTGTGCGGCCGGGGGAGCGGGAGGTGCCGGCTGGTGCGTGCAGCGGGGGAGCGGGGGGTGCCGTCCGGAGCGTGTAGCGGGGGAGCATGGGGTGGCGGCGGGTGCGTGTAGCGGGCGTTTGCGGGGGGCGGGCGGTGCGTCTAGCAGGCGTTTGCGGGCCGAATCTGCGGCTCGCGATGGCGCATGGGCGCCATCGCTCGCTCGCAGTGCCAGTGGCGCAAAGCATTCTGGGATTCGGCTACAACGCCCGAATCCCAAACTGCGGATTATATAAATAGAAGATGGAGACCTATCGTATCGGGAGGCCCGCACCATCAGCCTCCCTGCTCCGCACCCTCAGCCTCTCCTCACAACTTCAGACTCCCTGCAGCATCAGCCTCCCCATGCACCATCAGCCTCTCCTCGCACCCTCAGTCTCCCCCTGCAGCATCAGCCTCTCCCCGCACCCTCAGCCTCTCCCTGCAGCATCAGCCTCTCCCCGCACCCTCAGCCTCTCCCTGCACCCTCAGCCTCTCCCAGCACCCTCAGCCTCTCCCCGCACCCTCAGCCTCTCCCCGCACCCTCAGCCTCTCCATGCACCATCATCCTCTCCCGAACCCAACCCTCAGGCTCCCCACACACCATCAGCCTCTCCTCGCACCCTCAGCCTCCCCCTGCAGCATCAGCCTCTCCCACCACCCTCAGCCACCCCCCGCAGCATCAGCTTCTCCCCGCACTGTCAGCCTCCCCCCCCACCATCAGTCTCTCCTCGCACCTGCAGCATCAGCCTCTCCCCGCATCTTCTGCTTCACCCTGTTCCCCCCCCCCGCACAGTTTTACCACTGGTTGCTCTCAGGATTCAAGGACCTGTGTGTCATCATGGGGTCAGGGGACGCGCAGGGTCACATGATCCCGCTGGCATCCCGAGAGCCGCCAGCGGTAACACTGTGTTGGGGGGACGAACTGATGCTGCGGGGTAAGGCTGATGCTGCGGGGGGAGTCTGAGGGTGCGGGGAGAGGCTGATGGTGTGTGGGGAGTGTCTGCCTGGAGTGCGGTGATTGCCATAAGAGACCTATAACTTGAGTCATCCAATTTGGTGTCTGGCACACTGCTGCCTGAGGGCTCGCACTGTGGAATGGACTGTGCGGCCCTGGCAGCGGGGGAGCGGGGGTGCCGGCTGGTGCGTGCAGCGGGGGAACGGGGGGTGCCGGCCGTAGCATGTAGCGGGGGAGCAGGGGGTAGCGGGCGTTTGCGGGGGGCAGGCGGTGCGTCTAGCAGCCGTTTGCGGGCCGAATCTCCGACTGTCTGCAGAGCTCGTCTACTGCAGTGAAGGACCTGCGGTGATGTCACAGTCACGTGACACCAGGTTACCATGGAGTAACCTGGTGTCACGTGACTGTGACATCACCACAGGTCCTTGACTGACTGCAGTAGAAGAGCTCTGCAGACACTCGGAGCCTGCGGCAGCCACCGGAAGCCTGGAGGAAGCCTGGAGGAGACGGCGGGGGCTCGGGGAGAGGTGAGCATTAACTTTTTTTTTTTTTTTTTTACAGTAGTGCGGGTCTGCGGCTCGTGATGACGCTGCGCGTCATCACTCGCAGTCCCGCAAAGCATGTTGGGATTCGGCGACAACGCCCGAATTCCCAACTGCGGATTATATAAATAGATGTCTTGTCTGATTACTTGCTTGTTTATTTCAATAAAGAAAGATTAAACATAAAAATAAGATTGATTTTTACAATCCCCCATTTTGAGGGTGAACAAGCATTGGTTGATTGGATCCCTCAACGTTGATTCATTAATAATATAATACATTTTCATTCTTCTTGGCGATAGCAATTCAGTGTCGATATTGATATAAAGTCTATATTAATATAATATTAATAGTAATGATAATATTATAGTAATAATGGTAATAATAACAATAATAATCAGAATCTTCATGAAATAATCAGTAATATAATAATGTGAATTCATGTTATGGTAAGCAATCATCTTATATATAAAACCCGAAGGCCACTTCCGGCCAATCCGCTCAACTTCCGTGATGGCCTGCGCCCTGTGTCAAAGACCGGAACCGGAAGTACCAGACCCACGAGCGGTGAGCGCGTCAAAATGGCACAGCGCCTCGCCGTTATCCCGCCACCGGCCCTGCACAGAGCCCCGTGTCCGCCCACCCACATCCGGCCCACAGCCCTGCAGCTCACCGCCCACTCTCCATCAGGGACCGCCATCCCGCCACTGGCTCCGCACACAGCCTGGTGTGCGCCCACCAACATGCGGGAACCGGCCTGGACCGGCCCACACTCCGGTGTGCGGCCTCCGCCGGCACCACTCCAAGTCCTGCCGCTCTCTCCACACACCCGGTGACTCTCCTCCATCACGGAGCTAGCCCCGCCCGCACTCCGGGGCCGGCCTCCGGAACCGCCGGCATCCCTGCCGCTGACCGCCGACAACCCAGTGAGTGTTCAGCCCTCCAGCCTCCGCTCTCCTCTGCCCCCCCAGCCTCCGCTCTCCTCTGACCCCCAGCCTCTCCTCTGCCCCCAGCCTCCGCTCTCCTCTGCCCCCCCAGCCTCCGCTCTCCTCTGCCCCCCCAGCCTCCCCTCTCCTCTGCCCCCCCAGCCTCCACTCTCCTCTGACCCCCCATCCTCCGCTCTCCTCTGACCCCCCCAGCCTCCACTCTCCTCTGACCCCCCAGCCTCCGCTCTCCTCTGATCCCCCAGCCTCTGCTCTCCTCTGACCCCCAGACTCCGCTCTCCTTTGACCCCCCAGCCTCCGCTCTCCTCTGACCCCCCAGCCTCCGCTCTCCTCTGACCCCCCAGCCTCCACTCTCCTCTGCCCCCAGCCTCTCCTCTGCCCCCCAGCCTCCGCTCTCCTCTGCCCCCCCAGCCTCCGCTCACCTCTGCCCCCCAGCCTCCGCTCTCCTCTGACCCCCAGCCTCCGCTCTCCTCTGACCCCCAGCCTCCGCTCTCCTCTGACCCCCCAGCCTCCCCTCTCCTCTGACCCCCCAGCCTCTGCTCTCCTCTGACCCCCCAGCCTCTGCTCTCCTCTGACCCCCCAGCCTCCGCTCTCCTCTGACCCCCAGCCTCTCCTCTGCCCCCAGCCTCCGCTCTCCTCTGACCCCCCAGCCTACGCTCTCCTTTGCCCCCCAGCCTCTGCTCTCCTCTGCCCCCCAGCCTCCGCTCTCCTCTGCCCCCCAGCCTCCGCTCTCCTCTGCCCCCCAGCCTCCGCTCTCCTCTGCCCCCCAGCCTCTCCTCTGCCCCCCAGCCTCCGCTCTCTTCTGCCCCCTCCAGCCTCTGCCCCTTCCAGCCTGTGCTGCACTCACTGCTGACCACTGAGCCACTGCACTCACTGCTGACCACTGAGCCACCGCACTCACTGCTGACCACTGAGCCACCGCACTCACTGCTGACCACTGAGCCACCGCACTCACTGCTGACCACTGAGCCACCGCACTCACTGCTGACCACTGAGCCACCGCACTCACTGCTGACCACTGAGCCACCGCACTCACTGCTGACCACTGAGCCACCGCACTCACTGCTGACCACTGAGCCACCCCACTCACTGCTGACCACTGAGCCACCCCACTCACTGCTAACCACTCAGCCACCCCACTCAGTGCTCACCACTCAGCCACCGCACTCACTGCTAACCACTGAGCCACCGCACTCACTGCTAACCACTGAGCCACCGTATACTCTGCTAACCACTCAGCCGCCTGTATACACACAATTAATTTCACAGCACTCCCCTATTACTACATAAACTATATATAGATTCTAGACTACCCGATTCTTTAGAATCGGGCCACCATCTAGTTGATATTATAAATCAGATACCGTCATTATATTTTCCTATTCTAATTAAAGCAATCGGATCTGGTCCGTCTTCTTCCGTTATCTCACGACATCTTCTCATCTTCATCTGATGATTCTTTTTAATGTAAACAGTCTTTAGATGATAACTTATTTCAAATTAGTTATTGCATATAGATATTGTACAGTTCATTATTGTTCATTCTTAAGTGTACAGTCCATATTTTTATTAGTTTTTATTTGGTAGAAAAACAATGTTCATGATGTGACATCTGTGCAATGTTGGTTGGACTTAAGGGTGGGTTACACGTAGCGAGATCGCTAACGAGATCGCTGCTACATCACCAATTTTGTGACGTAGGACACTTAGCAGCAATCAGCTCCATGCTGGGAGATTGCTGATCTTTATTGAATGGCCTGGGCCGTTTTTTCGATCGGCGATCTCCCGCTGGCCAGACTGCTGTGTGTGACAGGCAGACTTACCAACGATCCCCATTCTGCGATCAAGACCCCAAACGATCCCAACAACCGTCGGGTGTCGGCGCATCGCTGGGTGATCGCTATAGAGATCTGCCTGTCTGACATCTCACCAGCGACCACGTAGCGACACACCAGCGATCCCGGTCAGGCAGGATCGTTGTCGGGATCGCTGGTGCATCGCTACATGTAAACCCCCCTTTACTCTGGGTCACTTCCGGAATCCTCCACGCTATCTTATCACTTCTGGAGCAGGTGACGTCTTTGGTCAGCATAGCAAGAGTTAACGTTGATAGCCAGTAACCATACACAGAACAGTCCTTAATGCACAGAATGTATTACAATGTAGTGAAGCTTTGAACTGGATTGGAACAAACCTTGATAATGGCCATTTTGTCATTATAGAGTCATCATCCTCTGCGATCCTGGTTGGCACTTTGAGAATGAATGAGTTTGACAAATGAAGAATAAATGTGTGATCATTTTAGACATGAGAACTCTTTATTGATACGACTCGCTAGGTCAATTTGCGATCCTCTGCGATCGATACTAGAACTTTCAGGCGATAGTTCGATGCGGTGTGAACGTCCCTAGTCCGCGTTACTCCGACGACAGGCGGCTGGAGCTTACGCGCCGCAAGGAAATCGGTCGCACGTTCTGGGCGTAAAACGCCCGACTGCTGGAGCTGCAGTAAACGGTAACAGCAGCGGTTTCCACACGCATGCGAAACTATGCGGCATGAATAAAGTTCTAGATAATACCGGAATCCGCAGCTAGTGAGCACATCGCAAATGATACCATGGACTTCTTGCAACTTTTGAAAGTCAGTTGTTATAGAAATAATATAAAGTCTCTCCTTATTAAACTGTAACAGTCCTTACCACTATTCTGTGAAAGAAAGAATGCGCAAATAGGGTCTTATCACAATAACACACTTTCACTTATCGATGTGGAATTGCTCACCTTTAGCAGTTGTGAAACCCACAACTGGTAGAATAGCGTACAAGCAGCTGCTGCAGGGACCGCACTCCCAACGGTGACCGTGGTCGTAATACAGAATCTTGGACAAAGTGCTTCGGTGTCCGCGCTGCTGCTCCGAGACCAAAGAAACACAGACACAGGAATGTCTGGTTCAGCTACAGCCTTTATTTTCCGACGCGTTTCGGAGCCTCCTCCCGAGCTCCTTCCTCAGGGAACATACAATACTGTATAATAATATATTATTAATCATATGCTTCATGTAATATGACATCCTTATTGGTACCTTTACACGCGGCAACATTTCTAGGGTGTCAACAGGTAACTTACTGGCTGCAGTGAAATCATGGAGAGATTATTCCATTTGTACACAGCAACAAGATAGAACCTTGTCTCCATGATTTCACTGCAGCCAGTAAGTTACCTGTTGACACCCTAGAAATGTTGCCGCGTGTAAAGGTACCATATGTGATGGGTGTAATTCCCCATTCAACCTGTAGATGTCAGTGTGTTCAATATATTAAAGGGAACCTGTCAGGTGGTATATGTCCCCCCAGTTATCACTATCTGTACCTGCAGCTTCATAATACTATTCTAATCATCGCTGTCTGAGGTCATAGCGTAATGTAAAAGGTGAAAAAAAACATTTATACACTTATATTTCAGTCCCCACCTTGGAGGATAATAGTTAACTCACTTTTTACTTGGATGGCTAAAGGACCTGTGTGATGTAACGATCATGTGACCATAGTGGGCAAGCTAAGCCAGCAAACATATTATGTTCTATGAGAACTTAGCTCTGCCTATTGTAGTCACATGGTTGTGACATCACATCAGTCTCCCAACATGTTCTAGCACAAGGCTGAAATGTTAACTATTAACCTGCCAAACAGTCCCCGTCCTCCAAGCCGAGGACTGACTGCCTCATTACATAAGGAAATGTAAGTGTATAAATGCTTTTATTTCACCTTTCACATTACACTATGATCTCAGACAGGGATGATTAGAATAGCACGATAAAGCTACAGGTACAGACAGTGATAACTGGAGGGGCATAAACAGTCTGACAGGTTCCCTTTAAGGAGGACCTGTCATCCCCCCATACATGCTGATCTCCCTCCTATTACTCATGGTCTCCCTCTCCTTCACCTGCTGCATGAGAAGCTGGATGCAGGCGCAGAGCGAGGGATCATTTTTGCAGGTGCTGGCCACCTGCCCCGCCTCCTGCAGTGAAGTTAGCTCCTTTAACCGCCCTGCTCCATGTTATCCACGCTCTGCGCCTGCGTCCAGCTTCTCATGCAGCAGGTGAAGGAGAGGGAGACCATGAGTAATAGGAGGGAGATGGTGGAGGGAGGATAATATATACAGTGGCCGTGAAATTACCTCGTGAAGAGAAGTGGCTCCACTTTGTAAGTTTTTTAATTCAACTATCTTGAGGTACAAGGGGGCACAAGGGATGGGGGACCCCTTGCCTGAATGCAGCAGACATGCTGCATTCAGTGCTGCAATTAGATCAGCATGTATGGGGGGATGACAGGTCCTCCTTAAAGGGAACCTGTCAGACTGTTTATGCCCCGTGAAGAGAAGTGGCTCCAGCCACTAGACCATACCTCTTTGGCTCCACATAGTAAGTTTTTAAATTCAACTATCTCGGGGTACAGGGGGGCCCAAGGGATGGGGGACCCCTTGCCTGAATGTAGCAGACATTAACATTCGGAAGACATTTTCCTAACATCCCCCAATGCTTTTTGATTATTTTGGATATTGCTGAACTCTGCTCGCTAAACGTAGTGTGAGACAGTGCGGGGGATCATATGCGAGGGGCGCTATGTCTCCCCCAGAATGTGCACTGTCACATATTGAACCCAGTATAGGGTCTGAGAGAGAGGGACGGTCCACTCACTCCGCTCCGGGTCTTGCAGGATCCCTGGAAGGAGATACAGGGTTAAAAGCCTGGTTAGGAGACAGGGCGGGGTTCCCTCTGGAGAGTTTTTGTTTTCTAAGCTGAAGGAGCAGCAGAGACAGACAGGAGAGGTCAAGAGTTCCAGGTTCAGGGTGCTATAATAACATGGTCTAGCCCAGGAGGCCTGGGAGCTCGGGGCGACCTATATCGGAAAGCGCATAACCTGAGGGAACTGGGTTACTTTATGTGTGGACTGTATCCTGTAAACCCGGCTGCGACCCGGATTCCAGCAGCTTGTGCCATCGCTGTATTTATCAGCAATAAAACCGGGTGCTGTTTGAACTGTTACCGGGCTTGTTAGCAGCGCGTTAATCAGCGTGATGTCCACAGCGAGCAACAGAGAATGTTCATTTATTGAGAACTAACAACATCCAGCTTACAACATGAGAATAGGATCAATCTGGTTTCTGGAGAGGGAGAGAGAGATCTGCTGTGACCTTCAGCTTCAGTTCCACACTAGAATGTGCATGCTGGGAGCAGGGGGAGGGACATCCTGTCTCTGACTGATGACCTTTTTTTTTTTTTCAACTTTGTTGACATCAGAACAATGTGCATGCAGACATAAAATCACATCATATTAAACAAACAATAGTTGTTGCAATACATACAGATCAATATGCATTAGGCCAACACCCCACTCAGCAACTATTTATTCTGTTAGTCCCATAGCGGTTCTCAATCCTTGGAACCTAGGTCGTGGCAATGGCTTGGTTAAAATGTCAGCTAACATCTTATCAGTCTCACAATAAACAAACTGAATTATGCCACGATCTATCAAATCACGTAGATGATGACATCTGACGTCGATGTGCTTGGTTCTAGCACTGATCTTCTCACTGCATGCAAGTTTAATGCATCCTTGGTTGTCCTCATATATCACCGTTGGCTGAGTTAACAGGTTACCAAGATCATCCATCAGTTGTCTTAGCCAAATGATCTCCTGACTTGCATAGGCTGCGGACACATACTCAGCTTCTGTGGATGACAAAGCAACAGATACTTGTTTTCTACTAGACCAGGAGATTGAACCTTCTCCAAGTTTAAATACGTATCCGCTTGTGGATTTACGATCATGCAAATCACCAGCCCAATCTGCTTCAGCATAGCCGGTGAGTTTTAGATTTCCTGCTGCAGATAATTTTAAAATTACCCCGTGTGTCTCTTTTAAATATCGGAGAACTCTTTTAATGGCATTCCAGTCCTTTTGGGGCGGTTTCTCCACATATCTGCACAATATTCCAATATTCCAACTGCTGTTGTAATATCTGGTCGAGTCATAGTGGATATGTATAGAAGTGCCCCCACTGCCTGTCGATATTTCTCATTGTTAGGCAACAGGTCATCTTCCAGTTTCAGGTAGGATGAGTCCATTGCCGTTGATACACCTTTGACTTCTGTCATTCCAAACTGATTCAAAATTGAATTAATTTTTGCACTTTGATGTAGAAGAAAACTTCCATCTTCCTCTCTCTGGATATGGATTCCTAGATAATATGTTACATTTCCAAGGTCTTTTGTTTCAAAATGCTGGTTCAAAATCTTAGCAATTTTCCCAATTTCGGCTTCTTCTTAATGAACTACAATTACATCGTCCACATATAAGAGAATATACATCCAATTTCCATCTGTATATCTCGTATATAAGCATGGATCCGCTTGACCTCTTTTAAATCCTTCTTCCAACAAGACTTTGTTCATTTTGGTGTTCCATGCTCTTGCCGATTGCTTAAGACCATAAAGAGATTTTTGTAGTTTGCAAACAAGATTCTGTTCACCTTCCTTTATATAACCCTCAGGTTGAGTCATGTATAAGTCCTCCTCAATGTCACCATTTAAAAATGCAGTCTTGATATCCAAATGTCTGACAAACATCTTTTGTACAGCAGCTTCGACCATCAAGGCTCTGAATGTTGTCTGCTTAGCGACTGGGGAAAAAGTAGCATCATAGTCCTCGCCATATTTTTGAGAATATCCTTTTGTGACCAACCTCGCTTTCAATCTGTGGACTTTGCCTTCAGATTCATATTTGGTTTTAAATACCCAATTGCACTTGATTGCCTTTTTACCCTGTGGCAACTCAGTGTGTTTCCAAGTTTGAAGTTGATGAAGCGAATTAATTTCTTCATTAGCGGCATTGATCCACTTTGTTCTTTCATGAGCAGGTAGTTTTTGCATTTCATCCCATGACTGTGGCTCTGACTCAGGTAGTGTCTTGACAATGTAGGATAGACGTTTAGCTGGTATTCCTTTGTTTGATCTTGACGATCGTTTGATTTCAGGTTCACTTAGGCCTTCTGTTGCTTCTTCAGTGGTTGAAGAATCTAGCCAGATTTCTACATTATCCCTTTCGTTGTCTTGTGATTGTGACTGAGATTGTTGTTGTTGCTTCATCTGGACTACTGGCATAATATCACAAAACTTGGGTGACACAAAATTTTCATCAATCACTACATCTTTGCTTATTGTGACCTTTTTTGTCTCTGGGTGTAGAATTCTATAACCTTTCTGGGTTTCACTGTAACCTACCAGAATGCCTCCCTTAGCATGAGATTCCCACTTAGTTCATTTTTCTTTGGGAATGTATGTAAATGCTTTGCTTCCGAAAATCCTTATGTGCTGTAGTTTTGGCATTGCATTATTCCATTGCTCAAATGGAGTTTTCTCTGTCGCTTTTCCTGGTAGTCTGTTCTGAAGATAGCAAGCCGTCATAATAGCTTCGCCCCAATATTCTGTAGCAGATTTGCATCAAATAACATGCTCCTTCCGCTTTCACAGAGTGTTCGGTTCCTTCTTTCTGCTACACCATTTTGCTCAGGGTTGTATGGCACAGTAGTCTGAAATATGATTCCATTTCTCTTTAAAATGCTCTGTGTCTCATTACTTGTATATTCAGTCCCATTATCTGCACGTAGACTTTTTGGCAGTCTCCCAAACTTGTTATATACTTCAGCTAGATATATTTCAAGTTTCTCTGGAACTTCATTTTTGCTGTGAAGTACCGTGTATAAGCCGACCCGTGTATAAGCCGACCCCCCTACTTTTGCCCCAAAAATCTGGAAAAACCTATTGACTCGTGTATAAGCCGAGGGTGGACCCCAGCACAGGTATACAGCCCCCAGCAGTGTGGTATACAGGCCCCCCCAGTGGTATACAGGCCTCCCCAGTGGTAGTATACAGCAGCCCCAGTGGTAGTATACAGCAGCCCCAGCAGTAGTATATAGCATCCCCAGCAGCCCCAGTGGTAGTATATAGCAGCCCCAGTGGTAGTATATTGCATCCCCAGCAGCCCCAGTGGTAGTATATAGCAGTCCCAGTGGTAGTATATAGCAGCCCCAGCAGTAGTATACAGCAGCCCCAGTGGTATACAGGCCCCAGCAGTATATACAGCAGCCCTGGGGGTACCCAGCAGCCCCCAGGGGGTATCCTGCAGCCCCCAAGGGGTATCCAGCAGCCCCCAGGGGGTACCCAGCAGCCCCTGGGGGTACCCAGCAGCCCCCAGGGGGTACCCAGCAGCCCCCTGGGGGTACCCAGCTGCCCCCAAATGCTGGCACTCACCCCCCATCTGCTTATCTTACCATCCCGGTCTTCTGATCAGCGCCGCTCCTCGGTGCTCCGTTCTTCATGCTCCGTCCTCCGTCCTCGCTGCATCCGGGATCTCCGGCCGTTGCACGATGACGTCATATGCCTGCGACGGCCGGGGATCCCGGATGTAGCTGGACGGACGGAGCACCGAGGAGCGGCGCTGATCAGAAGACCGGGATGGTAATATAACCAGCGGGGGGGGCCCTTACAAGGGGGGAGAGTGCCAGCATTTGGGGGCATATATGAACTGCTTCCCCCTGCCGCTGATTGACAGGGGGAAGCAGTGCATATATAATGAGCGGCCCCACGTGACGGGGCCGCTTATACAGCAGCCTTCCCCCGCCTCCTCCAGCCTCCACAGCCCCCACCCGTATTGACTCGTGTATAAGCCGAGGGGGAGACTTTTCAGCCCAAATTTTGGGCTGAAAAACTCGGCTTATACACGAGTATGTACGGTAGATAGAAAACTGTGTATCTTGAATTGTCATCAATGAATGTAAGAAAATATCTCTTCTTTCCAGGGGTCTGAATACGCATTGGGCCAAAGATGTCTGTGTGTATTAAATCTAGTGGTTGTTCTGTTCTTGTAGTACTTTTCTTAGGAAAGGCCTTTCTGGACATTTTCCCTTTGATACAGCTGGTACACCTCATTGTCTGGTTACATGGATCAATTGTAATATCATCAGCTAAGTGTTCTTGAAATAACTTTCTTATTGCTTCCGGGTCTCTATGCGCAAGCCGTCTGTGCCATACATGAATATAGTTCTTGTGCATTTCTTGCTTAGCTGTGCATACACACTCTTTACATTTCAACTGATATAGTTCATCTTTGATTTTTCCTTTTGCTAGTGTGTGACCTTCCTTTGAGATGATGCAGCTATCGTGATTAAACGTAACTTCATTCCCTTGTTTTGTAAGCTTTTTCACGGATAATAGATTATTTTCAAGACTAGGCACATATAGCACATCCTTCACATGAATCCTTTTGCTTTGTGTTGCAGAGATGTTACAATCAATATAACCATCTCCTATGCCTTCTGAGTTCATACACTGACCATTCGCCATTATCACTTTCTCTGACTTGCTTTGGTTAAGCTTAGTAAAGAAGTCTCTGTCATTGGTCATGTGACTGGTTGCACCAGAATTTATACACCACTCATGCTTTGATTTAAATGCATTGACTAATGTGAATGCAGCCTCAGTATTTACAGGATCATTATTTTCAAATACAGCACTCTTAACTCTTTGTTTACTGTTTTGCTTCTTCAGCTGATTCATTTTAGCTTTCCAGACTCTGCATTCAGCTTTTAAATGACCTGGCTTCTTGCATACAAAACATTCACGTGTTTCTTTAGGGTGGTTTCTGCTGGTGGGCTCATCCTGTGTTTGTAAAGCAGTTTCCTTGTTGCATACTTTGCTGCTCACACTTTCTGCCATTCTCTTATATTCATCTACAAGCTTTCCTCTGACGTACTCCAAAGTAAGCTCATCATCTGGGCGTGCATCTAGTGCAGTTACAAACGTGTCATAGCTTTCTGGGAGACCACTAAGTAGTAGTGCTGCTACATGGAAGTCCTTCATATCTTCCCCAATGCCCCACAGGTGCTCTACAGTCTCTAGAGTGCTTCTAATGTAGTCCTGCATGTCCTGGTCACTGTGTAGCTTAGACTGATATAGCTTTCTCATTAGATAGAGTTTGTTACTTAGATTTATCCTCTCATGTACTTTCTGCAGCTGCTCCCACATTTCCTTTGCAGATTCACACTTACACACATTCACAATCTGATCATCCTCTATGCTGAGTGATATGGTGCTCTGTGCTTTCTGATCCATCTCTAGCCAGTCCTGTGGTACTGGGTCAGGCTTGGGCTCCTGAGTGTATTTCCACGCACCTTCTCTTATCAGCAGCATCTTCATCTTGAATTTCCAGGATTGGTAGTTCTGGTTATTCAGGCTTGGCACTGTAAACTTTGCTGAGCTGCTGGTAGTGGCCATCTTTACTTCTTCTCAGTTTGCTGTTGTCTTTCTATCTCTGTGCTCTGGAGGTTTGGGACTTCTGTGACTCCTGGGCCCATGACCTGTTAGCAGCGCGTTAATCAGCGTAATGTCCACAGCGAGCAACAGAGAATGTTCATTTATTGAGAATTAACAACATCCAGCTTACAACATGAGAATAGGATCAATCTGGTTTCTGGAGAGGGAGAGAGATCTTCTGTGACCTTCAGCTTCAGTTCCACACTAGAATGTGCATGCTAGGAGCAGGGGGAGGGACATCCTGTCTCTGACTTTGTTGACATCTGAACAATGTCCATGTAGACATAAAATCACATCATATTAAACAAACAATACTTGCTGCAATACATACAGAGCAATATGCATTAGGCCAAAAGGGCTCAACGTATTTCTGACCTGCAATCCCAGCGCTGCCCCACAATAGTCACAACCGGAATTCTTTCCAAAAGTTTAGTAGGTTTTTTTTCAGAAAAGAATTCAGATATATTTTTCTTTTCTACCTTTTCCCTTTTATTCCGTAATAACTGACGAAAATTTTTTTACCATCTGGTCCAATGACTTTTTTTAAATATCTAGCCTTTCAGTAAAAGTCGCTTGTATTGAGGTGGTACTGTCACTTAAACAGAATGACCAACACTATATGATATGAGAATATTATCTAGTGATTGTGTCATTTGTGCTTATGATAAACTTTAAGCACTTAACTGTATATAGTCCTCTGGACGGTGACGAGGTCCCCTATTATAATGGAGTTCATTTGGCTGGAGATCTATTCTAAGATATAAAGGAGCTGTCACTTTAACAGAATGGTCAATCCCTTATATACTGCGGTGTTGTGGGGTTATGATCCATTTGAGTGCTGTATATTAGCGCTCTTAACTGTGGAAAGTCCATTGGACAGTGGCAATAGCTCATTATTGGATTGAGAATGCAGTAAACAGCCATTTATTTTTATAGTTATATATTTTGTGACTAAATGGGAACTAGATACTGAATACACACCCTATAGTCTCTTTTGGGTGTAAGTGGCTTCATTTCTATATATTGGTGGACAAAGATGGCGCCCGAGAATCCCGCGGTCATGCGCGGGATTAGAAAATAAGGAACGTGATGTAGAATGGATGTGTGTGAAAAAACAACACACTGAAAGTCCCGATGCGCTTCTGCGCATGAGTGGATTCTATGTAGTCACATGTAATCAGGAAGGAGGAAATGAAGTGATGGGCATGAGCAGTAGAGGAAACTACACTCTGAGAGTACAGCGGTTTCCTGTCTAAAGCTATGGGACTGGTGCAGTAAGTCACTTAACCTGTGTATGATTATTTTATTCTTTTCACATGCGCACAAGATATTAATTAAGTTCTTATGGACATTTTACTATATGTAAGCACGAAGGAGATGGTAATACTGCATATAAATGCACTTTATTAGTGATATGTTAAAATCAGATGATTTTGTATGTTATTTATATATGAATTTTATTCACTGTAACACTAATTGTGTGATTAATAAGCCCCTTGCATGGGTGCTATAAGTATGTGCACCTCAGTTGTATTATGACACTGCTTGAGAAAGACCATACGGTCGAAACGTTGCAGTTCCTGGGAATAAAGCCCACATAACTGAATTTGAAGGAAGTGATGCCTCTATTTTTCATGAATTATTTATATATTAACTAGAAATAGGCCCGATGCTATGCCGTGAGATGAACAGGTGCCGTAGAAATAGCCGCTAAATAGTACAGTCCTCTCTCCAGAAAGTACGCTGTTGTTGCGGGATTTATATAGTGTATATGGTGGCTCACTGGTTAGCACTATATGGTGGCTCAGTGGTTAGCACTGTATATGCTGGCTCAGTGGTTAGCACTGTATATGGTGGCTCACTGGTTAGCACTATATGGTGGCTCAGTGGCAGTGGCGTAACTACCGCGGTCGCAGCGGTCGCGGCTGAGACCGGGCCCGCCCCCTGGGGGGGGGCCCGTGCCCCGTGCTTCCAGCTGCCCGCCACGACCGCGATAGCGCTGGACGAGGAGTGGAGGGAGGACGGGAAGTGAGAGAAGCCTCACTTCCCGCAGTTGTGCCCGCCCCTCCTCTAGTCTGTGAAGAAGCCGGCAGGCCAGACAGGTACTCGCGCTAGAATTCCCCCCATCCCACCCAAGGGGCCCCCGGAGGTGCAGGGCGCCAAACCCTGCGACTGCTGCGCCTGCTTTAAATGGATGTGCGTCCCTCAGGAAGCACATCCATGTCACTGCATGGCGGGTCCGCAGGCGGCCGATTACGGTCGCCAAAAGACTGGCAGGCGCGGCAGTTTTAAAATCTCCACGGCTGCTGCTGGTGCTGCACTGTGAGGAGGTCATGTGACCTCCTCACAGACACTGGACGCAGGCAGCTGCCGGCAAGAGCGGTGACGGTGAGTTCCTGAAGGAACTTTTCTCTTTGCTCCCCTGGGCTCTGGGTCGGATTACATGCTGTAGTTAACTCCTGAATGGCTGCACTGTACCTGCTGATCTGGTGGAGCCGCAGGGCCGGCTCCAGGTTTCTGTGGGCCCCGGGCGAAAAGGTCTCAGTGGGCCCCCTTTAAGTACATATCGCGGACTATATATATATATATATATATATATATATATATATATATATATATATATATTGCCGCACACTTACCGCAAGCCCCATAGACAATGCATGGGGCTTGCCGCAAACGTGCAGCAAGTGCAGCCGCTAGACGGAAAATGCGGCAGATGCGGGGTTTTTTTTACCGCAACTGCCACATTTAAAAAAAAACTCCTATGTGAAGGCAGCCTTACAGGAACAGTGACTGCCGAATCCAGCAAGAGCTGTTTCTGACAGTGAGTACCGTATATACTCGTGTATAAGCCGACCCGTGTATAAGCCGACCCCCCTACTTTTGCCCCCAAAACCTGGGAAAATCTATTGACTCGTGTATAAGCCGAGGGTGGACCCTAGCACAAGTATACAGCCCCCAGCAGTGTGGTATACAGCAGTCCCAGAGGTAGATACAGCAGCCCCAGTGGTAGTATACACGCAGCCCCAGTAGTATATACAGCCCCAGTGGTATATACAGCCCCAGTGGTAGTATAGACGCAGCCCTAGTAGTATATACAGCCCCAGTGGTAGTATATACAGCCCCAGTGGTAGTATACAGGGCCCCAGCAGTATATACAGCCCCAGCAGTATATACAGCCCCAGTGGTATATACAGCCCCAGTGGTAGTATATACAGCCCCAGTGGTAGTATATACAGCCCCAGTGGTAGTATACAGGGCCCCAGAGGTATATACAGCCCCAGTGGTAGTATACAGGGCCCCAGAGGTAGTATAGACGCAGCCCCAGTGGTAGTGTATACAGCCCCAGTAGTAGTATATTGCAGCCCCAGCGGTAGTATACAGCAGCCCCAGTAATGCAGGGCCCCCCCAGCCTCGCTCCGGTCACCTGTAAAGCAAACTATACTTATCAATGTCCCGCTGTCCGCGCCCGCTCGCCGCTGCCGTCCACGATCCTCCATCTTCATGCGTCTTCTTCCTGTTTCCTGTGCTCGTCGCAGGGAATTACGTCATTGCCTGCTACGAGCACAGAAACAGGAAGAAGACGCATGAAGATGGAGGATCGTGGACGGCAGCGGCGAGCGGGCGTGGACAGCGGGACATTGATAAGTATAGTTTGCTTTACAGGTGGCCGGAGTGAGGCTGGGGGGGCCCTGCATTACTGGGGATGCGGGGGCTGCTGTATACCGATGTATACATCGGTATGTACCGATGTATACATCGGTATACAGCACTGACTCGCGTATAAGCCGAGGGGGGTACTTTTCAGCCCA